>OZ010797.1:161644449-162072569 GCA_963932465.1 Maratus speciosus | reverse complement strand
AAACAACAGTAAACTTGTTGCCAGATTTACAAATCTTAATAGAAATATTTGTCACAAACTCCAATTATGTATTAATTGAACAAAAAGTAAAAATAGGGTCAGTGGGGTAAAATGGGTAATCAAAATATATTGTTTAATTTTTTAAAACTTTTTTAGCATATTTATACTTTTCAAAAGCTTTTTCCTCCTACTTTATTTTTGTTTTTATAGTTTGTTCTATTTAAGTGGCAACAGTAAAACCGTTTGAGGACAATTTCATGCCACATATGGTCTGATTAAACTTCTTCCTGCACCTCATAATATTTGATATAAACTCATTTATTTGACCTCATTTTGTTCATTAAACACTTCTAATACTTTTCTAAATTACAAGCAAGAAAATGTCTTTTGTTTTTATTGTTTTATCTTAAATCTTATAAATGGGGTAAAATGGGTATAGTGTTAAGCTTAACATTTGAAGTATTTTTAAGGTGTTATATAGAACTTTTCTGAATAAAATTCTTTATTTTTCTGGAATTAGAATAGAATTAGTTTTAAAAATACTGTAAAATGTTTATATAATGCACATACAGGGCCGAAACTAAGGGGGGGGGGGGAGCAGAAAGGGCACCAAATGAAGATTTTGTTTGTTGATTTTTCTCAAGTCTCTGTTTAGCATGGTGTTTTTAAAATTGTGCTGTCTGGAATCCCAGTAGCAGAAAGTTATGGTTGTGTCTGCGACAGCAATTTAGTGGGATGAAAATTGTCTGCGGGAGTAGCGTGCTACATTTTCTTATGTACAAACATTATGAGTATTAAAATAAACAGCGTTCTTACTGATTAATACCAGGGGAGATTCTGAGTAAAAAAAAAAAAAAAAAAATTCTGAAATTCACAGCAAAATTTCTGAAAGGTTACAACAGAGGGGGGGGGGGGGGGAGCGAAAATCCACTACTGGCACTAATTATGTGTTTTTCTTGCGCACTTTTGACGAAATTTGCCGTTTTTTCGCGATCTTTTGACGAAATCTGCTGGGTTTTTTGCGATCTTATGAGGAAATTCCTCGTTTTTTTCGCGATCCTTTGACAAAAATTAGCTTTTTTCGCGATCCTTTACGAACTTCGTGTTTTTTCCTCGATTCTTTGACGAACTTCGTGTTTTTTCTGCGATTCTGTGACAGAAATTTGCGTTTTTTCGGCACCCCTGGGACGAAATTCACATTTTTCCCGGGATCTTTTGACGGAATTCGCGTTTTTACAGTGATCCTTTGGCAGAAATTTGCACTTTTTACGATCTTTTGACGAAATTGCACAAATTTAATTTTGATCTTTTGACATAAATTTTCCTTTTTTCGCGATCCTTCGACGGTAATTTGCGTTTTTTCGCGATCGTTTTACATAAATTTGCGTTTTTTCGCGATCGTTTTACAGAAATTTGCGTTTTTTCGCGATCGCTTTACATAAATTTGCGTTTTTTCGCGATCGTTTTACAGAAATTTGCGTTTTTTCGCGATCGTTTTACAGAAATTTGCGTTTTTTCGTGATTGTTTTACAAAAATTTGCGTTTTTTCGCGATTGATTTACAAAAATTTGCATTTTTTCCGCGACTGTCTGACTCCTTTGATGAAATTAAAGTTTCTTTCGCGATTTTGTAACAGAAATTTGCGTTTTTCTTGCGCCCCTGGAACGAAATCCACGTTTTTTCGGGATTTTTGGATAAAATTAAAGTTTGTACAACTATCTTTCGGCAGAAATTTACGCTTTTAGAGATCTTCTGACGAAATACCTCCTTCTTTCCGCGATCGTTTTACAAAAATTTGCGTTTTTTCGCGATCGTTTTACAGAAATTTGCATTTTTTCCGCGACTGTCTGACTACTTTGATGAAATTCAAGTTTCTTCCGCGATTTTGTAAAAGAAATTTGCGTTTTTCTTGAATCCCTGGAACGAAATCCACTTTTTTGGGGATTTTTGGATAAAATTAAAGCTTGTACAACTATCTATTGGCAGAAATTTACGCTTTTCGAGATCTTCTGACGAAATTCCTCCTCCTTTCCGCAATCCTTTGACATAAATTTGCGTTTTTTCGCGATCGTTTGACTAAATTTGCGTTTTCCCCGCAACCGTTTGTCTAAATTCGCGTTCTTTCCGCGATCCTTTGACGAAATTCGTGTTTTTTCCGCGATCCTGTGACAGAAAGTTGCATTTTTTCTAGAACCCTGGGATGAGATTCATGTTTTTTTTTCGGTCTCTTTTGACGAAATTCGCGTTTTTATAGCGCCCCTTTGGCTATAAATTATCGATTTTTTATGCGAACGATTGCCGAAATTGATATTTTTCGGCGACCATTTGTCGAATTCGCGATATTTTTTGTCAGAATTTTCGTACTTTTTTTTTTTTTTTTTTTTTAAAGGAAATATTTTTTTCAAGTTGGCAAATTTATCTGCAAGGTCCAAAATAAATCTGCGACGTACGTCGCGCGTCTCGAACTTTCTGCTACCGGGTCTGGAATATGCCAAAGCATAGAAGAATCTAAGGATGGTATGGCATAAGGATCCTGTATAAAACGGATTTTTTTACCGATTCTTTTCGATTCCATTTTCAAGATTTTAATGAATCAATATTTAACAAAGCAGATTATGTAGTATTACACGTATTTACGTCAATATTACATAGTTTAAATTTAAAAATAAGTCAGCTATTAGAAAATTAGCAAAATTTTCTTTGTAAATATACTTTGCTGGGAAGGGGGGGGGGGCAAAATCTATGTTTGCCCCAGTTGCAAAAAAAAAAAAAAAAAGCTAGTTTCAGTCTGTGCATTATTATTAAGATCAGAAAGACTTGAAATTCATTGTATATAATTTAGTCAAATCATTGCCCACTTCTAGAAATATCCCTTTTCTAGATGGCATATCAGGTGCTGATGGGATTTGAAATTTTAAGAAGAGGTGGTCGAAAGAGTTGGGAAATAGAAAACCAGGATTGTGGACAAAAGTGAGAGCAGTGTGGCTTTGACACATCCTTGCTTTCTCACACCTATTAATTTGCCACACCTCCAAATAATCTTAGAATAAACTTCAAAGCTGAAACATAAGCATGTCGAAGCAATAGCAGATGAATTTGTAACAAATGAAGACATTTAAATTAGACTATAATGTGTGGAAGATATCCCCGAAGTAAAAATAGATGTATCTATAGATGCATGATTGAAAGTCCAGTATTTGGGAAAAAAGACAATGAATTCAGTGGCAAAACTATGGCTATTGAAGCAAATAAAATATATGAATATGAAACAAAATTCTTGGAAAAGTCGAAGATTGGTTGCATTTTATGTCTTCCCTGATGCTGAAGACACTGGGGTATGCCTATTCATTAATCTTGTGACCATTCGAGCAAATTTTCAGAAATACTTCCAATTATTTTATTATTAGGATAAAAATTGATATGCATAAAATATATCTAATATGAAACAAAAAACATTTTGCTTGTCTATATAATAAATCAAAATTTTATTACAAATTAGACATATTTTATGAGAGTCTATATAATAAATAAAATTTTTGTTAAAAATTAGGTATATTTTATGAGAGTGAAACATGATGGTAGGTATTTAACTGGTTATTTCAATTTTATCCACATTATATTTTATAATAAAATAATTGGAAGTTTTTCTGAAACTTTGCTCTAATGATCATAACAGTAACAATGGACATTCCCACAGATTATATTGCAAAAAGAAAGCAGATAATAGAAACATTAAATGAATCCGCATTTACATAATCTAGCCATTATGCTTTTGAAATCGACTTATAGCACTTAAAATGTAAAAGCGTGAGAAAAAAAGTTGAAAAAAGGGCAGCCAGAAATTTTCATTTACACCTAAGCTTGATTCATAGTAAAATTTCTCATTTATCTATTAACTTAAATTTCACATTTAAAAAAAAAAATCGACATTTTTTAAGACATATATAACATTGTTTTCTATATTACTTTTATTATATAATCTCTGCTAAATCTATTTATACAGTATTCATTGTTAAACTATTATATACCCATTTTACCCCACACTATACCCATTTTAACCTGCATGGGGTAAAATGGGTATACCAAACATACATCTTTTAAATGTTTTGTTATAGACATACTTTTGTAGCCTAAAATATAAAAATTGTGTATTTTCATTCCAAGAATGTGCAATGTAAAGAAAATACCAAAAAAAGTTTTAATTGTTTAACATTTATAAGAAAATTTTAACTAAACTTTAAAAAATAGTGAATTTTATACCCATTTTACCCCACCTGACCCTATGTACATTTATTGTGAAAAAAGTGCATTTTTTTAGATTACCACCACTTTCCCCCACCTGACCCTACAACTTTATAAAAGATTAATAAATAAATTTAGAAATTTGTTTACTTTCATTTTTTATTCGGAATGAATAACTTTATGAAATGCAAATTTAATAATAATAATAAGAGTTATTTGATTGACTTCCGAATGGCAGGTAAATAGGCTATAAATCATTTTCCTGTTTCATTGTTACGTCAATGCCCTCCCCCCCCCCCCCTTCTTTCATGACAGATTTTGTAGCGCCCAACTATCCGGACTTTTCAAGTATCCGGCAATTGGCGTTTCCCAAGCATGCCGGTTAGTTGAGCTTTTACTATTTAAAATATTACAAAAAAAAACCATTCAGCTGTTATGATTTTTGAACACTCAAACAGAACATTCATCTCAATTAGTCCTTAATTTAATTTTTGATTTTAAAATTGAAAAAAATTAAAATAATTTTTTTTAAAGTCAGTATTCGGCCACCGAATATTAGGTATTTGGCCTAAAACTTGGCCGAATATTCAGTATTTGGCCAAATCACTATATGTTACATCCCTAGGAACAATGAGATGTTCTCCCCGGAAGATTTAAGATTTTGTGTTTTCAATGGTCAAAAAGTGCTATTTCTCCCCCGGAACTCTATAAAGTCGTCATCCCTCTCCGTTAAGTGCAACATGAGCATAAATCTGCTTGGCGGAAAAAGGGTTTTCATGCCAAGAAAAAATCCAAGATGGCAGCCGTGGAAATATATAACATCTGTTTCAAATCAACACTGTATTCATTATACTTTAACTTGCAGATCATGGCAATCAAATCAAAAATATGAAAATGCATGGTAGAAAGGAGTTGACTCCAACAAATGTTATTCTTAACCTGTTAAATAATATGTATTCAGTAATGAAAGAAGAGAGCACACAGTGGTGTATTCAGGGAGTAAGGTGATAAGGCTGCAGCTACCTCTGAGATTTGCAGAAAATATAAAGTTTAATTAAGAAAGTTTAGCAAAGTGTAATGAATCATGCTAAGATAAAATTCAAAAGTAACTAGAAAAATATTCCACATCAAATCAAAAATATGAAAACGCATGGTAGAAAGGAGTTGACTCCAACAAATGTTATTCTTAACCTGTTAAATAATATGTATTCAGTAATGAAAGAAGAGAGCACACAGTGGTGTATTCAGGGAGTAAGGTGATAAGGCTGCAGCTACCTCTGAGATTTGCAGAAAATATAAAGTTTAATTAAGAAAGTTTAGCAAAGTGTAATGAATCATGCTAAGATAAAATTCAAAAGTAACTAGAAAAATATTCCACATCAAATCAAAAATATGAAAATGCATGGTAGAAAGGAGTTGACTCCAACAAATGTTATTCTTAACCTGTTAAATAATATGTATTCAGTAATGAAAGAAGAGAGCACACAGTGGTGTATTCAGGGAGTAAGGTGATAAGGCTGCAGCTACCTCTGAGATTTGCAGAAAATATAAAGTTTAATTAAGAAAGTTTAGCAAAGTGTAATGAATCATGCTAAGATAAAATTCAAAAGTAACTAGAAAAATATTCCACATCAAATCAAAAATATGAAAACGCATGGTAGAAAGGAGTTGACTCCAACAAATGTTATTCTTAACCTGTTAAATAATATGTATTCAGTAATGAAAGAAGAGAGCACACAGTGGTGTATTCAGGGAGTAAGGTGATAAGGCTGCAGCTACCTCTGAGATTTGCAGAAAATATAAAGTTTAATTAAGAAAGTTTAGCAAAGTGTAATGAATCATGCTAAGATAAAATTCAAAAGTAACTAGAAAAATATTCCACATCAAATCAAAAATATGAAAACGCATGGTAGAAAGGAGTTGACTCCAACAAATGTTATTCTTAACCTGTTAAATAATATGTATTCAGTAATGAAAGAAGAGAGCACACAGTGGTGTATTCAGGGAGTAAGGTGATAAGGCTGCAGCTACCTCTGAGATTTGCAGAAAATATAAAGTTTAATTAAGAAAGTTTAGCAAAGTGTAATGAATCATGCTAAGATAAAATTCAAAAGTAACTAGAAAAATATTCCACATCAAATCAAAAATATGAAAACGCATGGTAGAAAGGAGTTGACTCCAACAAATGTTATTCTTAACCTGTTAAATAATATGTATTCAGTAATGAAAGAAGAGAGCACACAGTGGTGTATTCAGGGAGTAAGGTGATAAGGCTGCAGCTACCTCTGAGATTTGCAGAAAATATAAAGTTTAATTAAGAAAGTTTAGCAAAGTGTAATGAATCATGCTAAGATAAAATTCAAAAGTAACTAGAAAAATATTCCACATCAAATCAAAAATATGAAAACGCATGGTAGAAAGGAGTTGACTCCAACAAATGTTATTCTTAACCTGTTAAATAATATGCATTCAGTAATGAAAGAAGAGAGCACACAGTGGTGTATTCAGGGAGTAAGGTGATAAGGCTGCAGCTACCTCTGAGATTTGCAGAAAATATAAAGTTTAATTAAGAAAGTTTAGCAAAGTGTAATGAATCATGCTAAGATAAAATTCAAAAGTAACTAGAAAAATATTCCACATCAAATCAAAAATATGAAAACGCATGGTAGAAAGGAGTTGACTCCAACAAATGTTATTCTTAACCTGTTAAATAATATGTATTCAGTAATGAAAGAAGAGAGCACACAGTGGTGTATTCAGGGAGTAAGGTGATAAGGCTGCAGCTACCTCTGAGATTTGCAGAAAATATAAAGTTTAATTAAGAAAGTTTAGCAAAGTGTAATGAATCATGCTAAGATAAAATTCAAAAGTAACTAGAAAAATATTCCACATCAAATCAAAAATATGAAAACGTATGGTAGAAAGGAGTTGACTCCAACAAATGTTATTCTTAACCTGTTAAATAATATGTATTCAGTAATAAAAGAAGAGAGCACACAGTGGTGTATTCAGGGAGTAAGGTGATAAGGCTGCAGCTACCTCTGAGATTTGCAGAAAATATAAAGTTTAATTAAGAAAGTTTAGCAAAGTGTAATGAATCATGCTAAGATAAAATTCAAAAGTAACTAGAAAAATATTCCACTTTAGACAGGTTTTCATCTTAGAAAGCGTGTTATTTTACAGAGACAGGGTTGGTAAAAAACCCGGTTTTTTTCAAAAAAAACCCCAAAAATCCCGGTTTTTTTAGATATATTTTCCTACTGCATATACATGCTTATTTATTGACAAAAATAAACATTGTTGGATATATAAGTAAATAACTTCATTTAAAAATAATTTAAACTAAATAATTACAATCAATTATGTAGAAAATTGAAATCATTTAAAATTTAAACATTTTTAGTGAAAGCTATGTCTTATGTTCCATGAATAAAATGCTCTACAGAGTGAAACATTGATACCTTGAAATTCTTAATAAGCAATCTTTTGATCAATCAAAACTGCTATAAATAAATATTTGGTGTAGTTTCATAAGTATTAATATACTTTCCCATGGCTATTCAAAATAATTTCTTTGAAATATTTGCAATCTGAAATATCTGATTTTTCTGTTAGAACACTACATGAACAATTATTATCTTTTATTGAAAGTAAAGCTTTTTATAAAGAATTCCTGGAATGATTTGAATTTAGCAGTAGAGTCTTTACATGTCTTAAGAAGTATTGTGTATTGTCATTTGACACTTCTCCTCTGAAACTGCCAGGTAAAAAAAAGGCGACAGTAAAATAAACAGAACAGAAATACCTATTTACCAACTTTTTAGACTACTATTGATCTTAAAATGGAAAGCAGATTTATAAAAGTTGCCATTCACTAAAACATTTAACAGAGATTACCCCAGACAGTTTCAGAAGGGTGCTGCACCCTGCCTGCCCTTACGTTTACAAAATAGCACCTGATGAAAAACAATAGCACCCTTGTTGCCCCCAGCTGAAAAAAGTGACTTTACTGACTCCTTTGTTTATTAAAAAATTTACTTGCATAGTAAAGATTAGAGTTGTACCGAGTACTCGGTAAATACTCGGTACTCGGCGAAATTTTGGCCGAGTACTCGGCCAATACCAAGTAGTTGTAAGAATTTCAATTTTTAAGCATGTATTCGAAAAAATATTTTTCCATCCTCAACAGATCGAAATTTTCTGAGACATTTTCAGACTCATTTTTATAAGTAAAAACATGAAACTTGCTGACGTGATTTTTGAAGAGATGTATAAGAGGCCGTGTGATTTCATTTTCCACTCAATTCATTAGAATTTGATTTTTAAACAATTATTTTCTTAATATGACCATTTCTTTCATTCCCAGATCTCCCGCTTCGGAAAATTCGATTCAAAACGCCAACTTTGACGGCATTTTTTTACAATATTTTCTGCATACCTCAAAATATCGACAAGCACGGCACCTTATGTAGTTTCGAAATAAGAGAATTTGCCAGTTTGATGTGTTTGAGAGCAAAAATGAATTTAAAAATAAATCAGAAAATAAGCAGTTTGAATTAGAATACACCCTTAAGCATATGAATTTATAACTGATCTGTAAAAAGTTATTCAAATATCAATGTATAATATATGCAATAATTCATAAAATTATTTACTCGGTATTTAACAATATGTCTACAAAATATAGAAAAAGTTAAGAACAAAAACCCTCATAAAATAATTCCAGATTAAGATTTATTTTCACATTTATACAAATAAAAATAAGTTTTTTTTTTAAATATATAGGGAAACAGAAAAGACTTATTTTGGATAAAGAAACTGAAAATGCAATAAAAAAATTAATAATTAAATTTATTATATTTCAAAAACACCAAACGTTCTACATTATCAGTAAACCGGGCATTTCTTCTACTACTGTAAATTTGGCCTGCCTCTGAAAATATACGTTCAGAATAAACAGTGGTTGAAGGTGCACTAAGAATTTTTTTGCAAGCTTGCAAATAATCTGAAATCCCCCCTCCCCACCATGCAAATGGAGTGTCAGTTTTACATAAGTCTTCTGTTAAAAAAGCGTGTATCTCTTTTTATTTTTAATCAAAAGAAAATAAGGTACAGTTACAAAATAAATATGAAATGTTTTGCATCATTCAATGAATTGTAACAGTAACCAATAAACATTTTTATTTTTCATAGACAGATTTCAGGTAATCAGAATAAATTGAGGGTTGAAGAATGTTTTAATTTTATATTGGTTAATAATTGTACTTGTTATGTGTCAATTCTCCTTCTTTTGCTACTGTTTTGAATTGCCAAAAATTGTCTTTCAAATTTAATTAGTTAATTTATATATATTATATATATGTACACACAAGCTCACATTATGTGCACATCAGTTTTTTTTATTATTATTACACAACTACTCGGTACTCGGCCAAAGTACTACTCGGTACACCACTAGTAAAGATCGACTCATTGCTGTCTTTAAAATAGCATCCTGTCTATTAAATATTAAAAGTAGTTAAAAAAAAAAAGTGCCCTAACATGCCCCTTGAAGTCCAAAAGTGCCCTTAAGAATCCAAAACATGCCCTTCGGAGTGCCCTTTTCCTACAAGAAGCACCCTGCCCTTTTCTAAATCTGGGGGAAACTCTGCATTTAAACAGCCATCAGACTTTATACAGGCTTTTTTTCTAAGCTATGTTATAATATGTATTACTTTTAAATGTCTAAACTAAAAATTAATAATACAGTAGACTCCCTCCAGTCCGCGAACGCCTAAAATCCGCGTATTTTCTCAGATGTAAACAGTGAAATTTACAGTTAAGGTGCAGGCACAAAAATCAAGATGGCGCCGAAATCAGCGACTACCACCATGTTTTTTTTACTCAATTTTTTGTTAATTATTCTCTTTTGGCTATTACAGCTGATTTATTACTAAATAAGTTTATATTACTTTTGATTTTTATATAAATTAGCATATCTATATAAAAAATTCCAGGGCTCGAAATGGAAAAATTTTTGAAACAGAACGCTATTTAAAAATTATTTTTGCCGATTTTTTTTTTTTTTTAAAGTATAGACAAATTTATTTCTAAACATACAAAGCAATATAAAAAAACAAAAACATTCAAGGCTCTAAATAACAATGAAAACAGTAACAGAGAGCGCAATAAGCTATATTAAACAGTAACAATGTTTCAATAAAAGTATGAAACGGAACGATATTTACCATAATTTTACGAATCGGAACTTTATTTATCATAATTTCAAGAACCGGAATATCGCTCCGATTTGTTCCAGTACATTTCGAGCCTTGAAAAATTCCCCTTTATTGTATTTTTTGTAGAATATTAGCAAGTGTAAACTGTAGTGGGATTGTTTACTTTTCTTCCGTTCGTTTTCTCGTGTTTCAATATTTATTATTTTTTCAATATTACGTACGCATTTTAATATGTAATTCTGATTAATACGACTAAATGCAAGCTTTTTTATGAAGAAAAATATTAATTTACTTCCGAAAAAAAATCTAATGGCCCTGTTTTGTATATACAGTAAAGCGCTTATCTCTTATCTGTGCGTATAGGCGACTGAGAAAATCTTGAGAAAGAGGAAATGCGCGGAGCGAATGCGCGAAGCAACGGAACATGGCAAATAAGATATAAGTTTCGTTTTGAGATCGCAGCGTGAAAGAGGTATTGACGTCAGTTTTCATCAATGTTGAATTCAGACACTTTTTTCTGGGAGGGATTTCTGTGGCTCCGGGGAGGGGATTGCACTTTTTGACCATTGAAAACACAATCTCAAATCTTCCGAGGGGGAGCATCTCATTGCTCCGGGGAGGAATGTCCCCCCAGGCCACCTCCTGAATTCAACACTGGTTTTAATCTAATGATTTTTATTTATTTATTTTTAATTTTACGTACGTATTTTAATATGTAATTCTGATTAATATGACTGAACTCAAGTTTTTTCATAAAGAAAATACGCATTTATTTCCGAAATAAATAAAGATGGCGCTAATATCATCGGTGTCACGATCGTTTTCCAAAATATTTTTTAATTAATCAAGTTTTTTCGTTTATTAAATCTGCATAAACATGGCATAAAATTTCGTTATTGATGCAGATTCTTCATCAGAAATTGAATCTGATGAAGAACTTGAAAAAATTAATCTTGAAGAAGGTCTAGCCATAGGAGAAAAATATTTGAGCTTCCTGAAGCAGCAGAGCTTTATATCTGAGCAACAGATAATGAATCATCAGCAGCTTCAGGATGCAATAACAAAAGAACGAAACAAAAAATTAAAGCAAACAACCATTTTATCCATGTTTCAAAAATATAAAATAAAAAAATAAGTAAAGTTTGTAAAAAAAAATAAGAAATTTATTTTTCCTCATTATGTATATTTAGTATTGTATGTTTGTATTTAGTGTTATTTATATGTATATTTATATATTATTTTATATTTATATTATATTGTATATTTATATGTGCATTTAGTATTGTATCTTAATTATTATTTACATGACTTAATTTTTAATATTTTTTCTAAATTTTTTATTTTGCACAATTATTTTATTTAATAATTACTTACTTTTAAACTGATAAATTATTTTAATATTTTACTTAATTATTTTAATGTTTCATTTTATTGTAACCATTCATTATAATTTCCATTGCTCAACTACCAATCAAATTAATGTTCAAAAATGTAAACAAATAAATGACCAGAAATCTGCAAAATTCTAAAATCTGCACAACCTCTGGTCCCAAGCTGTGCGGATTTGAGGGAGTCTACTGTATATCTTTTTAGGCATTTTTATGAGATTTTTTTCTATTATGTCTCAAGCGAGCCTTATCACGATTTCCACCCATTTTTTTTGTCAGATCTAAATAGTGGATTCGATTATGCAATAGAAGATTTAAATATGCAGTAGCCTTCCTATTAACCAGCCTCCTCTTAACCGGAACTCTGCTTTAACAGGTCGATTTTTTTTCCTAACATCTGGCAAAATTCAGAAAGGAAAATTTCGGTTCTCATTTTTTTTATGGTTAATTAACTCAAATGTACATAATGTAGAATAATTTCAACTTCTTATAAAGGTATGGGACAAGATTTTCAAGAATTTAATTTGTATTAAATATTGTTAATCATTTGTTTATAGTGATAATTTTTATTTCAATTCAGTTAATTACTAGTATTCATTTCACAAAATATAGAAAATATGCACTTTTTTAAAACTACAGAAATTAAAAAACTAAATACATCCTACGCATTTAATTAATTAAATATGCTTTACTTATTTATTTTTTTTTTTTTTACTTCTCCAGTTTAACCGGCTAACCTTCGATCCCATTTAGGGCGGTTAAGCGGGAGGCTACAGTATCTTATTGCATATTTTAGTTAAAAGTAAACAGGTGCTTTGCTAGCACCCAATTTTTCAATATCCTCTTATTCGACTTCATATCTTGAGTTTCTTTTTTATTCTTAAGGCTGTTTCTCAAATCCGAAAGGGCAACTTTATGACATAAGTTTTTATTTATTTTTGTTCGGAAATGCATGAAACTAGCAGATGCAGTTGTTCAGAAACTATGTAATCGAACTGTGTTTTCCAGGGTTTTTTTTTTTTTTTTTTTCGCAAACCAATAGATCTTTCAGAAAATAGTGTCAAATTGGGCGTTTTGAACCGAATTTCCATGTGAAAAAAGAATAATCACTCGAGGAAGGTTAAAAACATCTTTGTGACATGATCAAAATTGCTTATAACTCAATAGATAATTTATTTATCAAAAATGGAAAACACAATTCGATTCCAAATCGCTTCCATAGTAAGGCCTTCCAATTTTATATCTTTCCGTTAAAAAATGAATTTATAAATGCCTCAAAGCATTTTAAGCTTGTTGAGTAGAGAAATCAAGAAAATTTTCTTTTGCAGCTTGACTGAAATCTTAAAGGCCATTTTATGTTATTAATTGTAAATAATCTGCATTTTCTCAAAGGAAAATATTTTATTCAAAATATTAAATATGTTTAATCTATTTTATCTTTGCTAAATTCACATTTTTTAATTTTTCTGTTTAGAGCTTCAGATTTCAGATATGTTCATCAATGCATGCAATTTGCATTCTACATGCATACAAATATAACCTAGACTCACTATGTCTCATGGTGACTGCTGGGATAAGACTGTCAAAAGTAGAAATTATTTATATCCAATAATTTGAAACACTTAAATTACAAAAGTGAGAAAATATTATATTAGATTTTTTCTAAAAAAACGGTTGTTTAACCAATTGATTTAAACTGTGCTAACCCTGCTGGTAACAGAATAAAATCATAATGCAAAACCCCAATCCCAATGTAGGATTGCAAGAAAAACAAAGGCTTACTAAACCCCATACAGCAAAGAAACTTCACAGCCAATCATTCATTAGCATACAAAACAAAGGGTAACCAATGGAGAGAATTACTTATGATTATGTCATCATTGAGGCATAATGTAATCCAGGGGTCGATTTAGAAAAAGAAAGTTGCATAGCAGTAACTGCTATACAAAGTCAGTTTTGAATAGCAGTTAGACACTTTTGTATAGCAAGTAAAAAATAGCTAACGTAACTTTTAAATCTTGAAAATTTACAACAAATTTTTTTTTAAAAAAAGCGTACTTCCTCGCTGTACTTCCACTGTAAATAAACACTTGGGGAGAGTGAAAACACAACGTATGTCGTGTAAAAACACCTTTAAATTTTAACTTTAAGCAGTGATGCCGCTGTACTTGAAAAAACCTGGGTCCCTTTTTTACAAAAGCGGGTCCCCATCAATAATAATTTATATTTTAAAGGAATAAATGAAAGTTGTTTATTAAGATAAATGAAATGCATTAATTATTGTTTTAACAATAATTACACAATGAATTAAAACCAGCATTATTTGCACTCAAATAAGATATTTTTAAAAAATATTAAGAGAAATTTTCTTTACTTTTTTAAAAGTAAAAATGCAAGATACAATTTTAATTGTAAAATAATGTTTATTTGAGAGTAGAAGATACCAAGTTCCACTAACAAGTATCACTAATGTTCGCATTCTTTTAAAAAGAGGCAAGGCGGGTTTATTGAAAAGATATTTTTGCTGAAAAAAAGAACACTTATGTTAAGTAAAGGTGTACTTTTCGTTGAATGAATGGGTGCTTTCATTATTATACTTCCCATTGAATTATTTGTCAGCATAGATCTGTGTTGGAATCAGACATTTTCCTTGGAAGGGAAATTTATATCTAAATCACTAATAAGCATCAAATCTTAAATGTTCTGAAGGCAGGAGACATTTCAATGCAGTAAGAACGAGGGGGGGGGGGGATTTTTACTGGTCCACCTAATGAATATAAATATTATCAAAGTACACTGAAATCATGCTGTATTTTTAAGAATCTCATAAAAAAGAAATTAAATCCCATTTTATGAATTTTCTACCTATAAGTTTAGTTTGCACATCTTTTTTGGTGCTTTGACTAAATTCACGTTTTTTCCGCGTTACTTTGACGAAATTCGCGTTTTTCCGCGATCCTTTTGTTGAAATTCGTTATTTTTTCGCGAGTCTGTCACGAAATCGTGTTTTTTTCTGCGACACTTTGACAAAATTCGGCTTTATTCCGCGATTTTTTGACGAAATTTTCTATTTTTTCGCAATCTTTTGTCGAAATACACTATTTTGTCTCAGCCCTTTTACGAAAATAGCGTTTTTTCCGCTATATTTTCACGAAATTTGTGCTTTTTTCGCGATCCTTTGACGAAAATCGGCTTTTTTACGTTATTTTTTGACATTTGCTATTTTTGGGGGATCCTTTGATGAAAAACAACTATTTTTTCGCGATCCTTTGACGAAAATCGGCTTTTTTCCGCGATTTTTTGATGAAATTGCGTTTTTTTCGCGATCCTTTGACAAAATTTGGCTTTTTTCCACGATTTTTTGACGAAATTCGCTATTTTTTCGCGATCTTTTAACGAAATACGTTAATTTGTTGCGCCCCTTTTACGAAAATTGCGTTTTTCGCAATATTTTGATGAAATTTGCACTTATTTCAGCGATATTTTCATGAAATTTGCGCCTATTTCCGTGATTTTTTGACGAAATTTGCTTTTTATTTCGCAATGCTTTGACGAAATACGCTATTTTTTCGCGGCCCTTTTACGAAAATCGCTGCTTTTGCGCGGTATTTTGATGAGATTTACGCTTTATTCTTTGACGAAAATCGTCTGTTTGCCGCGATTTTTTCACGAAATTACGCATCCCACGGGACGCGTAAGAGCTATTTTTTTGCATCCCGTATCCGATTTTTTGCGTAATTTACGTGCTATAGCGCGTCCGCGGCATCCCTGCTTTAAGTGTACATGACATAACAAAGGGTGTGGGAAATATGCATCGCAATGATTGCGATTTAATGCATTTCTTGGATCGCATTTTAGTTAAATTTGAATCGCAAATTGCGATGCGATACCGCTTAAATCGAACCCTGATGTAATCCTTAGTAAATCTTAACTAATCAAACAATCTAAGTAGTAAAAGTGTATTTTTAGCTCAAATCTGCAATTTTGGCTATTTTTAAAAATAAAAGGCTTAAAAAAAAAAAGAAGAAAGAAAACTAACTACTTGTTTTTTTCTTCCCAGCGAATTTTAGAAAAATTAGTTAGTCTGCCATGTAGATTTAAAGCTTATAAGAAAAGTTTGATTGATTAAAAATCTTTGTCACTTTACAAATTTATTAATTCATCATTTTTCTAAAGCTTTGCTTGTAGCTTCTGCCTAACTTGGATTTTGCATTTTTCAATAATGTGTAAAATAAATGAAAATATTAGGGAAAAAGAGAAAAAAAACAGTATGGTTTTTAAAAAAAAACCATTTGGTTTAAACTAGCGTAGATTAAACCAAACAACCCTGCACAGAGACAACGAAATACATCATAAATCAGACCCTATTGAGGTGACGTCAGACACCAGAGCTGGCGGTATGTTGATCTGTTATTCTAGCCACTGCACAGCCAGAATGCCAGTATGCACAGGTGCAAACACCGCTAGCAGACGACTTCCCACTGGCAGAAAGTTTTGTAGATGTCTGCGACAAGCTTTTAAAATTTCATAATCTGTCTGCAAATTTTGCATGTAATTTTAAGGAATAAATAATACATTAAACTAGGAATTTTTTATTGTTTTATTTAAAACATGGTAAGCATGATGATTATCATTAATTTTGCTTATAACTTTTAATCATTTAACTTCTTGTAGGATTTCTAAAATGGAAAGGATATGCAGAACCATACATAGACAATAAAGATGCTTTTAAAAACCTTCTGAAGCTTCAGAGCTGATTTGTTCTTTCTTGGAGTTGGGAATGTTCTGCTTTTTTAAATATGTTTTCAAAATTTTTACCCCAGGGTAATTTTCATTTAATATTTTGACCAGGGTGGAGCATTCTTTAAACCGTGTGCTCAAGTTTTTTTCACTATTTCACAATCATACACATCACATACAACTTTCAGACATGCTACAGGCTCAGCGGGGAAAAAAAAAGCGGAACTTTCACGGCCTCACGCGCAAAAAGCGCTGAGTTTTTTCCCACAACCCTTTGATGAAATTAGTTTTTATTTTCAATTCTTCGTCGAAATTCGTGTTTTTTTCGCCGACTTCTGATGAAATTCGCCTTTTTTCTGCGGTCTCTTGACAAAATTCATGTTTTTTCTGTGGCCTTTAGAGGAAATTCACCTTTCTTAGTAATTCTTTGATGAAATTCGCATTTTTTTCACAGCCTTTTGACAAAAGTTGCGTTTTTCTGTGATTTTTTGACGAAATTTGCGCCTTTACGCAATCTTTTTGACAAAATTCGCGCTTTTTCCACAATTCTATGATGAAATTCACGTTTGTGCCACAATCCAATGACGAAATTTGCACTTTTCCGCGATCTTTTGACGAAATTTGCTTTTCACGTTCCTTTGACGAAATTTGCATTTTGTTCGCAATATTTTGATGAAATTTGCGTTTTGTTCGCGATATTTGCATTTTTTTCACGATATTGTGGCGAAATTTGCGTTTTATTCGCGATGTTTTGTCGATATTTGCGATATTGTGGAGAAATTTGCGTTTTATTCACAATATTTTGTCAATATTTGCATTTTAATCACGATATCTTGACGAAATTTGCATTTTATTCGCAATGTTTTGTCAATATTTGCATTTTATTTGCGATATTTTGTCAATGTTTGCGTTTTATTCACGATATTTTGACGGAATTTGCGTTTTATTCGTGATATTTTGACAAAATTTGCGTTTTATCCGCGATATTTCGACGAAATTCGCGTTTTGTCCACGATATTTTGACTAAATTTGTGTTTTATTCGGGATATTTGAACGAAATTTGCATTTTATTCGTGATATTTTTACGAAATGTGTGTTTTAACTGTGATTCTTTGACGAAATTTGCGTTTTGTCTGAGAAATTTTGACAAAATTTGCGTTTTATTCGAGATATTTTGACAAAGTGTGTTTTGTTCGCGATTCTTTGACGAAATTTGCGTTTTGTTTGTGAACCTTTGTTGAAATTCGCGTTTCGTCCACAATATTCTGACGAAATTTGCATGATATTTGGGCGAAATTTGCGTTTTGTTTGCGATACTTTGACGAAATTCGCGATCTTTTACCGAAATTCAGGTTTTTTTTTGCGTGAAAAAAATGTCTGAAAGTTGCGGACAATCTTTTAAATTGATTTCATTAGTGCAGACAAAAATTGTCAGCAAGAGATCTTCTTTGTCTGCGACTATGTCACCGTGTTTCTGTCACTGGGGACGACTTTAGCCTTGACTCAGGCTACATCCATACATTTTAATTGAAAATTTGCAAACTTAGAAAATTTTCTTGCAAACAGAACAACATTTTGAATTTATATAACAATATATTAAGAATATGCTGCTACAACAAAGAATTGTTTTGCAGTATTTTGAACAAACAAGCATTAATAAATCACACTCCATAGACAGCTATGCTAAACACCACCAGCAGATGAATTTTAGCCTCGACCTCAGGTTGCACATGCATAGGGTCCATTGAGTTATTCTGAATCTCGAATAAACAAAAAGCTTCTTATCAACATTATATTTATGATTAAAAAGAATTTAGAAAATGCTATCAAATTTGGAAGTTTAAGCCAATTTTCAGAAAGTGGCAGTCTCGGAAAAATCATCATCAGGGAGCTGCTATTCCAAATGTATCCCATTTATGAGAAAATGAAAAATGCTATTCAATACTTAAGTAGGATTGTAAATGTCATGCATGTATGCTCCAAAATGAGTCCTAGAATGTGTTGAAGGAGGAGGGGGGCGCTCTACATTAAGAACACTCTTAAATAATTTTAAATTTGCTGTTTCTTTTGGTTTTATTTATTAGTTATTGAGATACGTTTTAGTAGATAATCTTGAGCATCCCGTTTTTAAAAATGTGGTATAACCGGGAAATTATACTAGTTAAGACGAAAACCTGCCTAAAAAACATGTTTGGAGTGGAATTTTTCCCGTTTCTAGTAATTCCCTCTTAGAAACTTTTACTATATCTCAGCCCTTTCCGAAATGATAAGTCAAGATACACCACTGAGAGAACATACCACCATCTGGATATAAATCTGTTACAGAACTTCTAAAAGCTGAACTTATAGCTATGCCTGGGACAAATTTCCAAAGACATTTCTCCATAAAAGTGATATACCAAAATAAGGCACTTCTAAAGTTATTCATAGGACTGTAAATCCTTTGTTAATGTCATGGTATTAAAAATTAAATTTTACTCCAAAGTAATGTTTCTTTTGTGTGAGACAGTGTTTTACAAAATGTCTTTTGCATTTCTATAAAAGACGAAATTACACCTCTACATTACATTAGAATATCTCCCTGTGTTTTTCTTTTATACTCCCAAAGAACATTTTTAATTCTGCTTTGGAGCTTATTGGAATATTCGATTTACATGCCAAATAACCGAATACTGAATTCACTATTTGGTCAATCCCTAGCTGTGTGGTATTCCTTCAGTAGGGACTACATTTTTTACATTTAAGATAGAATTCTGCTACCAAAGAGTTCCGTTTATCATGGGCTTTCCTAAGCGAAGTTTACAATATAGCCCGTAAAAACCCGGAGATTAGCTAAACGCAATTTAAACACTGCGTATTTTACTCATTACTTATTTTAACCCCATCTGATCCTACTTGAAAAGAAAAGGATGAGAGCATAAATTTAATAAACTCGTGTATCAATTTTAAATTAATTTTTTGGAAAGACAATGTTTAATATTTTATGTTGATAAACTTCGACATAAATTTATAAGTCGTACGGACACAATTTGGATCGATAAATACACGTCAATAAACAAATATTTACAAATGCACAATATCCTGCACTACGTTAGGGAACAAATGAAACAGTAGATAAAGAAAACCTCTAATAATTTAAACTGTAAAACAGATACATGTATGACAAGCAAGTTTCAATCAATCAGAAAAAGAAACGAAGTTACCTGCAACTGACATTTTATATTTGAGAACGTATTACAAACATAACCACAACAAAGAAAACCATGATGATTCATCTCGTGATTCATACATGATTCATTCATGATTACACACATCGTTGGTTAGCTGGTTTGTGGTCAGTGGTCACTGCACAAAATATTAAATATCTGCTAAAATGTTAATCTACAGTAACAAATAGATATCGATCAAAAATTATATCCAAATTTAAATTTACAATTGGTTGTTTGGAAAATGACGGAAAATTGCGTTTCACTTTGTTCAAATATTTTCCTCATGTTCACTAGATGGCGCTACATTGTATTTTCACCTCATCGACAGATATGATGTTTTGGATGTTTTGCTTGGATATGGACCCTATGCACGCAACCTGAGGTCGAGGCTAAAATTCGTCTGTTGGCGGTATTTACTGGCGGTGTTTAACATAGCAGTCTATTCGCATAGCTGACTTTACAATGGCTTGGAAGCGAAAAAGTCACGTGATCCAGATAGACGGTTGAACGCGCGCAATCCGACTGTAGTTGATAGTATCTCGCTATGCTGTTGTGTGCTATAGCCTGCTGTCTCTCTTTATACATCTGTGTGTAGATGTGATAAAATTTTGAAATTTTTTATTTTAAATGCTATTGAGACGTGCTCTTAAACCGCTGATCACGGATTACATCGTGTACGGTGAAATTTTTAGCGCAGTAATTATTTTACTGCCAAAAAGAGCTCATCAGTTTAGGCCTAACTGTTGTTGCATTATCCGAGGAAGTAATGTGAGTTCATATATAATTATATTTCTCTTTTTATTTTATATGTATGTTTAAAATGTGTTTTTATAAGCACTTATAATTGAAGTGTGATGTATATATATTTTTCATTAATACAGTACTGTGATATCTAGAAATAGGTGCTCAAAAAAAGTTTAGTATTGCTCTCAGTGTATAATCAGTAAGTGTAACCCTTCTTTATGTATTATGGAGAATAGTACTCATTTTGTAAGATATAATAACAGTGAATCAAAGATCAATATCTTCTCCCTCCCCCCCCCCCCCCCTCTTTAAAAATTTAAGTACTCTTTTTCAAGTAGTATCTCATTTTTTGAAAATACTCTCTGTTTCCAGCTCTAGGTTATGAAGTGGTCTTTCTGTGAGAGTAGCTCTCAATTTTTATATAAACAAAAGTATTTATTTTTAAACAGCAAAATTATTCAGTTTAATGTATGTACATTTGTTTTAAACAATGAAAATGATAATACTCAGTACTGGTTATTTAATTGTAGTACACATTTGATTAACTTCATTTTAATTTAGCAATTATAGATTGCTCTGATTAATTTTATAATTTCTTGTATAAACACTTTCAGATACTGGTATAAATGAAAATATTTATTGAAAAACAGAACATTTTAATATTGTTATTATCCAAAAATGTACAATTAAAATAACTTTCCAAATCCCAAATGAATTTCAAATATTAACTTAATGTATAAACCAATGCAATTATTGAAGATGTCATCTTTCTGCGGTCAAGGGACTGAGTCAAGAAGGATAATTTTGAATTTTTATGACAGCTGGGTGCACTTGCGAGGCAGGATTTTTTTTAATTTTCTGTCTGTGAGTGCAACTTGCTAGTCAGTTTATACTGGATGTTCCCACAAGAATATATTTCGAACTTGTTGTCCAAGTCGTACTTGTTTACCACACTACGCTGGCTGATGATCTGGTTTCAATTACAGTTTGTTAATATTATGTTTATTTGGGGTTTGAAAGTTACTTTACCTGTGCACTTTTGGATAACAGTTCTATTAAAAAGTTCTTTATTTTTATTTAGTGTATTTTTATTACAAATGCAATAAGAATTCTAAAATTTGTAGCAACTAAATTAAAATGAAGTGATTCATATGAGTTAAATATTTTCAATGTTTAATAAAGAAACAAAGCACATGTTGTGAATACCATAAGAAAGTTTTTTTTTTTTTTTTAAATCTTTTCTAACTATTGCTAAATAGCAAATTTTATGTATGAAGTTAGTCTCCCTACATTAAAAGTTTTATTGATTCGCCCCCCCCCCTTTTTTTTTTAAATCCTCATTCATGTTTTATTATAGCAAGTGAAAACATCAATTTTAGTATGGTTGCTGTTTTTAACCCCTTGAAGGGCGGTAAAGCAGTGATGGCATCAACCCAATGAAAATTTCACTTTAATGAAGTATGCGAAAATATACTTGTTTACAAATAAATTTTCTTGTGAATACTGGTGTCATTCAACTATTTCAACATTTTATGAATACAAATACCTTGCCCCTGAAAGGGTTAAGTTATGTATTTTTATTATTAGGTATCCTACTTTTTTAAATCTAGGTATGCTTTAGAAAAAGAATTGCTTTTTTGGCAAGTTTTACTCAATAACACAATATCTAGATTGAATTATTTTAAATATTTTCCACTTTAACAATACCGGTTAATAATTAAATACTTCAATATTTATTGATAATACAATTCTAATCCATTTTTTTATGTGCATATAACAATATATTGAAATATGTTCAATATTTTTCCATATGATATTTCATGTTTGTTATTTTTAATTGGAAGATGATTTATTGAATTTTATAAATATTTTTAAAGTCAAAGTAAACGTATAAAGCATGGAAAATTCATTTAAATATTGACAAAGTTTTAATTTTTTACTTCTAAATATATACTTAAAAAGATATTAGCTGAAAGACCAACTTTCAGTTAATATTTTCATGTAAAAGAAATTAATTTTTTTCCTATAAACTGTTTCAATTCATAGATTAATAGCTCCCAGTTTAGCACATATTTAGTTTATTTTTACAATCATTATCAAGAGTGCACGTTTTATTAACCCTTTTCTTCAAACAACTATAGCTGAAAATAGTCTGAATTCTTTTGAATAATTTTAAATTAAAAAAAATGCCTTGTTTGTTTTTATCTGCTAATTTTCATGTTAAAAAATATTTAAGTAATTCTTTATTGCTTTTCATGTTTTGAAATGAAATGTATTTTCATAATGAATTACTTTTCACAACTTAATTCATAGTTACAAGTTGTTTATATATTTATAAGAAAAAAAATATTTATGGATTTTCATTGAATTTTGACTGCAAGAAAATATTATTTTTATTTTTCTTCCTTGCTACCGCCCCTCTCCCTTCATTTCCCAAGTTTGTAGGTTCAAGAGTGGATGCTGCAAATGAGACGAAATGTCCAATCCTATCTAAGGCTGTTTAAACATTTTTTTTTTATTATCATAATATAAAATTGAAATTAAGAGGATTTTAAATAATTATTTAAATAATTCAGATCATTTAAATGTTTTATGAATACTCAAAATTTGCTATTGTTCAAACATTCAAAACATATTGTAATTTCAAAATGTATAAGGTGTATTACTATTTTCTGAAAGATATATTTCAAAATAATATTTATTATACATGTCATAGGCTGATTGAGAAATTCGACTTTTGCAAAGAGCCTAGTTTGTTTGCGAAGAAACAGGCTAATTGTGAATGGGAAATCATACTTGATTACACTGGTTGGCAACAAAATCCTCTCTGTAAAAATAATAGTTGATTCTTACTAGATTTCACTCTGGTAAATAAAAATATAGTAACGAAACTACTGTATCACAAACAATTTTTTTGATAGGAGGGTTTGCTTTTAAAATTAAGGTATTTTATATCTTGCTAAAATGTAAGTGGAAATTTTAAACCTTAAAATGTAGATAATATGTAAATTACCTGTAAATAAATGTATAAATGATTACCCAAGTTACAGCGGCATAAGGAATGAAAATATATTAGTGGATAGCAAATAGTAAATTCAGACACTAAAGGGGGGGGGGGGACATAAAAAGAAAAATACAGTATACAAATATCAACAAATTAAATTTCCATGATATATTTTATCAATTTCATATCTAAGACAGTGAAAATACTTCTTCCATGATTTCAATGATATCTGCTTCATAATAAATACGTATAGAAAAACTATATTTCAAGTTGAACGACAGATTCACCTTAATAAAATAAATGAGAAACATGAATATCAAATTCACAATATATATTTTTACTTAATAGGTGCTAAAATACAAATGTTAAAAAAATTCTAAAAACAATCAAGATGTTAAAACATTGGAGTCATGACTCCAATGTTCCTCATTTATCTTCTTCATGTTAGAAGAAACTGCAATTCTATGTTAGGTAAATAGTCTAAATATTTATTTTGTTAAAAATACTCCAAATATTGATCATATTATTGAATCAATACCTCTGTCAATAAACATATGGGAACTATAATTTGCAGGTCTAAGCAACAAAACATAAAACAAACTTCTGAATTCTTTAGGAGAAGTAACTCTCCACTGAAAAATCTATTTGATTTAATACAATTGATTTAAATAAAACAACCCTGGATAGACATTTTAGCTTTTGTGCAACCAAGTTCTGAAAAGTTTTTTTTTCCCCCTTTGTGGCTGATTTGTGATGAGATGTATTTTGAAATACCAGATTCCTTAGAGGAGAACCCCCCCCCCCCAACTGTAACTTCTCCCAAATGGAACCTTTGGGGGGGGGGAGTAAATTGCCTCTCCCTAAATTAAAAATAATAATAATAAACTTTTTTTTTTTTTTCTCTGGGGATTTAAAACGAAAAATTAAATCTTATTTCTGAGTGATTTAAAATTATTAAACACTAACAGAAAATATAATTAAGAAGTTTTCGTCGAAAAGGAGTGACTGCCCCCCCCCCCCCCCCCGGCGGAAGTTACTTTAATTATGTTTATGAAAGTATTTATATTGTAATAAATATCGCATGCGGCGCCGAGCTAATTTTCAACGCAAGCAATGCTTCGACCATCGACTTCTTCGTCTATCTGGGTCACGTGACCTTCTAGTTTCGATTTCGCTTCCGGGCCATAGTAACGTCGGCTATGGTCTATTCGCGATTGTAACAAAATGCTCGCCCTCTGGTGGTCTAAAGGGGAATTACAATACCACTGCTTCTTCCATCGTTTTACTATTGCTTTTTGCTTGTCAAATATCATTTCGGGAATTTAATTCTGAGTAAAGATGAATAAACCTCCAAAAAAAGATAATACTTATTGTTGTGTGCCTCAATGCAATTCTAGAGGATCAAAAAATCCCGATTTAAGTTTTCATTTATTCCCAAATGAAAAAAATAAGATACCTGTTGTTTCTACAAACGGCAGTAAAACTTTGGTGAGCAGAAAATCTGAATGGATCAGGAAATTAAGAATTGGAAAAAAGGTTTCGTCAAGAATGACAGTTTGTTCCAAACATTTCAAACCCAGCGATTATAGTTTAGCAAGTAAGTTAAAAAATCATATATTTAGTTTGCCATACATATAAAACATGTAAACAAAAGCTGGCTATTTACTTCACTTGAATATTTTGTAACCAGATGCCGATCGAAACACAGTTGCTACTATTTGATGATATTTTTTTTTCTAAATATTTGCATCTAATTTGTCTATTTTATATGTGTAACAGATTCAAACAGTAAAAACTAATATTTTTAAAAAACTACAATTGTTAAAAGGTTGTATGTTTTATATGTTACTAGTAAACATTACTTGTTTATTTTTGAGAAGCTAAAAGCAAATTGGTTTTACAACAGAAGAAAAAAAAACAGCTGGACATCACTTTAAAGTGGATCTCATTATAAATCTGGTAACATTATTAAAAGTGACATAGTGAAGGTTACACACTTAGTACTACCTACATTCTTTAAAATGTTATTTCGAGAAACGATTGTTCAAAAATAAAAAGTGTATGATATTATTTAACTAATGCCTCGCATTTAATAACATATTGACAGATACCACATATGAATATTTTTAACAATTTATATGTCTTAGTTGAAAAAAATATTAAAATTTTTAATGTTCTTGCAAAACTCAAATCAAAACACAACTGGATGCGGGGGCATTTGTATGAGACAAATTTTATATTGAACAAATAAATTAAGTAATAGTACTTTTCGGTTAGCCATGCGCCAGTGTTATATATACATACATATATGTAAATATCTATATTGTATATATACACACATATATGTATGTATAGATATATGTATATATACATGCATTTATATGCATATACATATGTATATATAACACTAGCGCCCGGCTAACCGAAAAGTATCTAAGTAATAAAACTAAATTAGGTTAAAAATCTGAGTTCATTTTTTAACTTCTCTAATTCCTAATAAGTTTATAACATTTTTGTGCTGTAATTTTATTGGTGGATTGAAATTATATCATGAAAGTAACTTTTTTTTTGCCAGTATAATTTGATCTATGAATCAGAGTTTAAATTCGAAAAAAAAAAAAAAAAATGCAACACAGCAGGGGGGAAGCACGGGAGGAGGGGGACACATAGGAGAATAAAAATGTATCCAGAGACATAAAGAATGGCACTGAAAAAAAAACCAGCATAAATAATGCTAAAAATTAAGTGTGCTGTTAAACTCATTTTAACATTGCAAACGCTCCTGAAATGTTGCAAAAATTCACAGAGAATCGTCAATGAATTTAAAAAACAACACACCCCAGGGGTGTAGCAACAGATATTTGGGAGGGGGGGGGGGGGATTAAAAAAATTCCCAACTCATATTAATGTGCAATGTATGTATGATAATATGATTTCAACTTATTTTAATGCTATTTGATATCAAAATGAAAGGGAAAGAGCCATTGTGATTTTCTTTTCCATTATTAGAATTCTATTCTAAAAGAAAATTTGTGATATTTGGATGATGTCTGGCATTGATGGCAACGACTAAGAACCTTGTATAAACGCTTTGGCAACGACCTGTTGTTATAGCGCCAATCAGAAGATATATGAATAATTTGTTGTCTGATTTTTATTTGTGACAGTAGGATATTTTTTTATTGGAACGTTTTATTTTTAGAGATCTAACGTGAAATGATCATTTTCTTTTTATATTTAGTCTACTAGCATTAGTTTAAGGTTTGTGAATTATTTGTTTTCTATTATAAACGAATCATAATCGCTTTTCATATGAAAATAATGCCAGTGATTTTGAAATTATTGAGTAAGGAACAAAGTTTTGGAGAAAATGAATGATATGGATTAGCTATTGACAGACAGGAATAGAGAAATTAAAGTCTGGTGAATGTATGATATTTGTGCAGAACAGAGAAACACAATGACAGACTGAGTCTGGCTGCTTTCTCTTTGTATTTATTTTGATTATTTAACTTGTTTACAGTTAGAAAACGGAAAAAAAAAGAAAAATCATATACAGTCCACTCCTTCTAATCCGCCACTATATTTGAGATGTAAGCAAACAATTAAAATCTTTTTTTAAGCAAGATAACATACACTTTGACCACAATAAAAGTTTACTGATCTGATGAATTTATTAAAAATTTTAATGTATTTCTGCATTTATTAGAAGAAAATGTTCTGGGTATCTTGTAAATAACTATTAGACTGTTATATTTTGAACACATATGTTGGCTATATAAAAGGTAAAATTGTTTTTGAAGAGGAGTTAATTCTTTTGGATAAATAATTTGTTTTAGAAAAACCAACTTTTGTTACTGATCAAGAAATCCTGATTCTTAAAAGGCTTCAAGATTAACTCGTAGAGCATAAATTAAAAGCTATAAAGCAAACCATTGTCACTGTGATATTTGAGATTTAAAATTAAGTAGAAATGTTTCTATTTTGTATTATTATATCATTTAAATTTATTTCTAATATTGAATGTAACTTTTTTTTATATAAAAAAAGCAATTTTTTTCATTTCCATGTTATTTATTTACAGTGTGAGTACTATATTTGATGATAAATTCCAAATATTAGGATATAAGAAAAAAAATGACCTATAATCTGCAAAACTCTAGATCCTGACGTGTGGATTAGAGAGAGTGTACTGTACATTTTACTTTTTAAAGAAAAAGTCCTTCAAAAATCTAGAATTTCCCAACTTTAAGTTCAAATTTCCCAAGTCCACAAATATTGCAGGGGGAGATTCTCCCACTCCCTCAATGACGACGCCTGTGACATGGCCTACTTGAAAATTAGTGCGGCAGACCAAAAAATACCACAGCACACTTAAAAAATAACCACAGTGCACCTAAAAAATAGCACGGCACACTTACAAAATCACACTGTGCCATGCTAAATATGCCTAGTTTAATCTGTTAAACAAAAAGGAAATTATAAGTATGTATGTAAATCACTAAATGAATGTCTGAAATCTATATTTTTAATATCCATATAAATCATTGATAATATATAACACAATTACATTTCTCCGGACTAATGCATATTCAGATTACAAGTTCAGACGACATTAGTCTGGACCTGGACAATTCAAGTTCTTCCTGTATAACAAAATAATTCGTACAAATGTTTCGGAGCACTTTTGATTTTGTGATATGATCCTCTGACTTTATTTTTATATATTAATATATTTTGCTATATTAATATACTTGGTGTACTTCACATGTTTTTAAAACTTAAATATTTTCTTTTAGCTAGTTCCCAACGTCCCAGACTTAAACCATATACAGTTCCAAGCTGCTTTTTACCAGTACTGTCAGTGGAGAAGACTGTGAACAACATAGGGAAGAATGCTAAAGCAGCAGAAAGAGAACATCGCTATGGAGAAATAAATCGGTAAAAAATATTCTTTTATATATTTGTGATGTGATGCAATGCAAATAATCATTCAAAGCTGAACTTAGGGGTGTGTGATAATTGCCACTGCATTAACATTAATAATTAAAAAACATTTAAATATATAGAAGTAATTAGCTTCATTTTCCTTTTATATTATATGAATATTCTTGTTTCTGTGTACATGTATTATGTATATTGTTACAGTTTGTGGCCGATATGGTAATTAAATTATCACCCAAATTTTAGTGCACCATACAAAAATTGCAAATAACCACTCTTTAGTTGATATGCTGTCACCACCGATATAAGTACATGATACTGGACACAATGCGAAAAGATTGGTAACTAATTACTAGGATTCTTTAAATAATATTAATGGAAGATTTATTTACAAAGTATTTATATTAAAGGGTATTGAGAAAAAAAGATGGAGGGTTCTTTGTAATAAAATGCATTGAAAGTGTGTGGCCTTGATAAAAGACCGGGTTTGTTAACTTAGCATGTATAATTCTTGAAAATCAAATTAAATTCTATTTTTTTCCAGCCATTTTACTTTATCTCAGATAAATTTACTAAATTTAATTTATATGTATATATATATATTTATATACATAATATATTTTAACTGATTGGAACTTTTTACCTAAAATCTCAACTGACTTGAGAAAGATAGAAAAAACATTGATATCTCATTAAACAATATAACTTTTTTTTTTTTTTTTTTTTTTAACTTAATTTATGGAATTTTCTTGTTCATTTCAGAAAAAAAGAAAATTCAGCTATGGAGCCTGAGAGAGCCGAACCAGGAAGTCTGGATGAAAAAGAAAATTCTATCAACAGTCAAATTGAAGACTGTGATCCAGTTGTCACAGATATAGAATCAGAAAAATTGGTTGTTGAAGCTCTCCTGCAGCTTAATGATCCAGAAAGCCTTGTTGGTACAGCAGATAAGGCAACACAAGTTGTGAGCGGGGATATTCAGTTGCCTTATCTGATTCAATCAACAAGGCTGACTGATAAACAATTAAATTCTTTAACTGGCTTGCCCAGTTTAGCTTTATTGAATAAGTTGGCGGAGGCAATATCTGTGTTAGTAAAATTCACGAATAAGCACATTTTGCCTGTGAATGAAAGAATTATCTTAGTTTTTATGAAAATAAAATTAAACATATCATTTTCATGTATATCGATCTTTTTTGGTTGCACGGTCAAGACTGCGTGCAACATTTTTGCTGACTTAGTACCAAAACTTTCTACATTGTTAGGGAGAATGATAGAATTTCCCGAAAAAGAAGTCATTTTGGCAAATATGCCAAGATGCTTCAAAGGTCTTTCAGAAACACGTGTTGTTTTAGATTGCACAGAAATATCTGTGCAAAAAGTCAAATGCATTCATGAAAGGATATATACATATTCACAGTATAAAGGTGATCATACTGTGAAGTATTTAATAGGTACTTCACCTGGTGGAGTTATTACTTTTGTTAGCAAAGGCTATGGTGGCAGAGCTACTGACAAAAGCATCTGTGAAAATAGTCATGTTATTGAAATGCTTGAGCCATGCTCTGATGCAGTAATGGTTGACAAAGGATTTTTAATTGATGATAAATGCCAACAAAATTGCGTGAAATTGATACGGCCACCATTTTTGACCAAAAAAAAACCAAAGTTCTCTCCCTCTGACTCCAGATTAACAAAAAAAATTGCTCGTGCTAGAGTACACGTTGAAAGAGCTATTCAACGAATAAAGACATTTCGCTTGCTTCAAGGAAGGATTCCCTGTAATTTATTTTACTTAATCGATAAAATTGTGATAATTGCAGCAGGAATTACAAATTTGAGTTCCCCTGTACTTCAGGATGATAAATTTTAAAAAGGAAGGTCTCCATTAAATCCTGCAATTATAATCTTGAGGCTAATGTCAGACGAACGTCTTTTTGCATGTTTTTTTCCCTACACATCATCCCTACTCAATGCTAGCAGCATTGTGTAGAGAAAAGGGCGTGCAAAAAGACGTTCGTCTGACATTAGCCTTAGTATGACATTAAATTTCTGAATTTTTTTCTCCAACATTTAATATAATTTTCATTTAAAATACAAAGGTTTCATTCAATATATATAAATTTCATTTAAAATACGTATACTGTAGACTCTCTCAAATGTGCAACCCTAAAATCCTTAAATGCCTAAAATCTGCACACCACCGCAGATGTAAACAATGAAACTTTCAGTTCAAATGTAGAGACAAAATTATAAACTTCTTTAATTTATATATCATTCCGTATACATTTTAATATGTAATTCTCTTTAATATGACCGAACTCATGATTTTTCACGATGGTAGTATAAATTTATTTCTGAAAAAATTCAAGATATTGTTGATATCACTGGTAATTGTAATCTTTTAAATAAATATATTTATGCAATAATTTAGCTTTTTTGAGTTGAGTATGACTAAACCTGAAATAAAACTTCCTTATTTTATGATTTTGATGTGAATTAGTAGGGTACCTTCTTGAGGCAAGTTTCTTTGAATAAATCAAGAAAAATGTATATCATCTTTATTATACATATTTAATTATTTACTGAACCTTTACTTTTATTAATTTAATCATTTTTAAAACTATCTTAATTTTTATTTTTTTAGTTTATTACTCTAATTAAATATTTTACTATATTGTAAGCATTCGTTATAATTTCGATTACTATATTACATTCAAATTACTGTTTAAAAAATGTAAACAAAGCAATGATCAGAAATATACTGTATTACATGCCTTTTATTCATTTAAATTAAAAATACAGATAACTAAAAAATAATTAAAAAGGAATAATCTCTTAAACTGAAAACATTTCATTTCAATTACAAAGTGTTTTTCTGATTTACACAAGTGAAAGATTAAATTGCCATTGGTGAGGGGTAAAAAAATGCTATTGTTCTAAACAATTTCCTTTACAAATATGGAATATATTCTGGAAAAATTACTGTTTTATTAATGCTTTATTATAAACTTGGTGTAAACTGTTGAATTTATTTGAAAAAAATATTGTTTGATAAGTATTCTATAAGAAGCAATTTCTATTTAAAATAAATATATTACTCTTTATTTTTTATTTATTTTCTTTTCTAGTTTCTTCACAGTTGCAAAAAATTGTGTACTCTAGCATGAGTTTTTCGGTTTTTAACATTACTAAAACACTGAGTTTCACATTTTTAAAAAGTTTATTAAAGCTGTACTTAGTGTTTTTTTATATTTATTACTTATTTAGATTGATTTAATAAATTTGTGGCTAACAAAGTTATATTCTTTTGTAAAAGTATTTGGCATTTATTAATGTAAAGTTATTTTGCAAAACAATCCAAAGTAGTATGAAAAATAAATTTTGTCAAGTCTGCAGGGTTCGTTGGTTTAAATCATGATTAAAATTCATTCTTTTCTCTTTTTTTTTAAATCACTGATTTAAATGTTTTGTTTTAAATTATTTTTAAATAAATTCAAGATGTAAACAAACATAATTTAGTTTTTTTATAATATAGGTAATCAAACAGTTTTAGAAAGATAGAGTTTAATTAATCTGTGTCAAAAAGTAAATAAAGTACAGTGTGAATTTCAGAATAAAATTTCAGTGACTCTCGATCACATGCAAAAAAAAAAAAAAAAAAAAAGTGTTTAATTAGTAATGCAGTTCATTTATAGAAAGATCTGAAGAAAAAAATAACATTCAATGAAGTATGTGTAAAAGCTTTGAATGCTTGTTACAAGCAAGCATTGAGCCCAACACATTTTTTATCCAATCCTTTGGACCACCATTTTGCAGAAGAGAAATTATCAAGCTCTGAGAAAATGTCAGCATTATTGTTTGCTAAAATACTCCACATTGGTGATGCCTATTAAATTAAAGTTTGAAGCAAAATCTGAATAATTCAATGAATTTGTCTGAATCTAATATAGTAAACAAATTCAGTCGTTTAGAAGGCTCATGTTACAGCTATTAAAAAGGATGATTGATTTTTGGTAGAATTTTTGATAAATTGATTTTTGACTTCTGATTTGTAGTTTTGCATATTTTGTAATAAAATTTTTTTATAGCCTAAAATGTTGCCTTTTAATCATTTATGTAAATTGTGTAATCCTTATAATATTATAAATGCGTTTGTGAGTTTGAATGAAGTCAGTGTCAAAACGGATGAATTAATGCCTTTGTATCTTTGCATATACCGGGTGTCCCCAAAAAAATTCTTTATTAAGTATTTTGTCAGCCATTAATAGTTTTTTAATTATCAAAAGATTTTATATAACTTTGATATGTTTGTTTTATGTAATAAGTCTTAAAATATAAATATTTAAGTCTTTGGTAATAATTTATAATTATTTATCTGATGAAACTAGTCTGTTACAGATAAAAAAAGTAATTAAATGAAATTGGAAATTATATATTGAAAAAAACTCTTATGTTTTGTTAGGAAACGAATTTTTTCCCCTCCCTCTTTCACTCCAAGAAAGGGACAAAAAGTAGCATTTTTTACAGGCAGGACCCAACTGATTTCATAGATAATAGATACAATTTTTTTTTCTTTATTTCTTAACTTGTTAAAAAATAAATTTGGAATATTGATTTTTGAACTAAGTATTAAGTTTATTTTTTCTTTCATGAAATATTTTTTTCTCTTTTTCTGAAAAAAAAAAAAAAAAAAAAAAAAATTAAAAGCTTTTAAATGCATCCTAGATCAGTGTCTGGAGTGGGCGATTATTTTCAGAGATTGTAAACATCTCAGCCCATTTATTCCATCAAAATTACAATGCATTCAATCAAAAACACTAGTTGTGTAACTACAAGCTGAAAATGAATTTTCGCTCTCAACTTTATCAACAATGCAGATATTTTATCGAGATTTGTTTCATGTTATTTTTTGCTTGTATTAAATGGGATGATATCGAAAATGACTGAATTTTGGCCAGTGACACTGTATAAATACTATCAACTGCATTCTGAATAAAGGAATGTCTAGCTCATAGTTCTTTAGATATGAATGGTCGCAATTTCCAGCACTCATATTTCACAGAAATCAAAGCAAGAAAATGTAGTTGTGATATCTTCGTTATTATTAAAGTAACAAGCGAAAATCCAAGTTTGACCTCCAGTAAGATGAGATACACTGTATTTATGACTGAATAAGTGGATTGCAATCAGGGTTGGAAAAAAATCATGATTTTTTTTATTTAAATTGGATTTATTTGATTTTTCTAGAATTTTATTTTTAATTATTGTGTTTTTATAATACATGGAGCAGTTTTTTATAATAAATAACTAAAGAATAAATAATATTTATAAAAATAACATAAGAAATAATTATATAGTTAAGAAAATACTATATTCTAGTTACTGATTGGTACTAAAAATTTAAACATCTAGGCTTTAATCTAAAGCCCTTCTATTATTTTGTAACTGAATTGTGCACACTAAATAAGAAATAAACTTAAATATGTTGTAAATGAATAGAAAATGGTAAAATTTAAAAAACAAATTAAATATTCATTTAATGCAAGCTATTTATTAAGGGATAAAAATCACAATTCAATATTTTTTAAGCAAATAGAAATAAATCAGGGATTTAATTGTTTGAACAAAAACACTAATTTAGAAGCTTTGTCCACTTCTAATTTATTACGAAGCTTGAATGAACTAGTCCAAAAGAAGAAAATTGGCCAAACCGAATATTCGGTAACATGGCCGAATAGGCCAAATATTCAGTGCATCCCTAGAATCAATTGACAATTTTCTTATAAAATTTATCTATCTTTTTTTGTTCCCAAAAAATGAAAACCGGAAGAATATACTCTCCTAAATAATTAATTTTCAATTGAAAGGTTTTCACATGGAAAAAAGAAATAAAAAAACTAAGAAAAAAATATATATATATGAATGTGACGTCATATTGGAAATAAATTGAAAAATTTTCAAAATGTTTAAATAGAGCTGTAATGTAATATTAATGCACTTATAATATTCAAATTTTTGTATATCAAGACATGAGTTTCAAAACTCGCCTTATCCAAAATTAAAAAAATTGTTTTCTCTTTGAATATATTTCATTTGTAAACCTGCACATAAACACAACAATCTGAAGAAAAAAAAGTAGTTTTATCTTGTATTTTCTGCTCTGTCATTCTAAAACCTTGGTTTACAATGAAAAGCAATGGATATAGTCAGAGGTTATTCGAGATTTCATTACATTTTGATTTTCTGCAAAAAGTAAGTTTCGAAACTCGCATCCTTGTCAACAATTTCTTATGCAAGTGGTTCTGAATCTTTATTGTTTTATAAAAAAAAAGTTTTACATGTTTTAAATTCCAGTGTTGCGTTATAAAGTGTGGTAACAAGAAGAAAAAAATATTGCGTTCGAAAATTAGATACTGAAGTTTCATCTGGGCCAGGTAGATTAACCACCAAAAATGGTTGTCAGTTTCCAATTTTATTTATCATTGTCAGTCACCAGTGATGTTCAAAATAGTAATTTAATCTACATTTAATAAATGATACATTAAAATGATAAATAATATAACAAAAACTAAAATGATACAAGACAGTAATTTAGTATACATTTATTAAAATTGTAACATTAAATTGACAGCTTTAACAATGAATGATATTAACAATAGTTTTATTTCCAGCAGTTTATGCTCTCAAAAATGAATACAATATAAAATCAAATTTTAAAATTTGTCGAGAGTAATATGCAAAGTAGATGTTTTAACTGAAGCTAAACAAATTTTAGCAGCAAATCATTTTGTAATATGTGGGATAATGTCTAAAGAAGACAATAACATGCAGATAGTGGATGCATGCATTCAATCAATTTACATTAAAGAAAGTCTGCACACTGTAAACTGTTGATTATATAACAATGAAAAAGAATGGACTGTAAAAGATGTTGAATGCTCCTGCATCTTTTGGAGAGAGAGAAAGAGGAAAAAAAAAAAAAAAACATTGCTGTCAACAGGTTTGAGTTTTTGTCATAACTATTACTGAAAAGAAGTTATGTGACATTAAATAAGAAAAAAGTAGATACTATTAGTAGTATTACTATTTTTAAAAAAGTAGATAATTTTTTTTTTTTTTTACATTTAACTGTTTAAATCTCTTGGCTACTATATTTCTGCCTTATTTTTGTATATTTAACCCTTTATGTACTGATGGTACTCATAAGTACCATTAAAATAACTTGTTATAAAATTCATTTAATACATAGATTAGTTGTAATACAGTTTAGAATGAGTTATAGATACATTACTTTATCTTGTTCCAAAAGCATTATTGGTTACACAAAACAAAAATATTTTTAAAAGGATAATTTCTTTTGCCTGTGCATCTTTTCAGCTTACTTGACATCGGGGTGGGGGATTTTTCAATTAAGAAATATTTCTATTGTAAGAACATTATATTTGTACATTTCATAATTCTACAAAATACTAAGAAAAATATTTAAAATAAAAGATTTGAGTGGGGTTATAAATATTGCACAAAATCCCTATAAATTCAAATTTAATTAATACTTCTAAAATTTATTAAATGATTATGTAAATCTTCTAATGTATGTTAAACAATTCACGAAAAACGGTTTAAAAGATAAAATTTTCATAATTCAGTACATAAAGGGATAAAGAAAATAAACAGGCTAATGAGTCCCCCAGAACCATATACAGTCTGGGGGGGGGGAAAAAAAGTAACTGCTGCAAATCATTATATAAAAATGAGACTAGTATCAATCGATGGGATTAGTATTAATCAACTTTAATTCAGGCAATTATCGACTGGTAGTGGTCTCATTTTTAATCAATGGTTTGCGGCAGAATTAATAGGTACTTTTTTTTTCACTCAAGACTGTACATAGTTCTGTATTAAACACATTGTGGGGTATCACCCTTACCAAAGGAGCTCATTGTTGCCCAAATTGCTTTAAATTTTCCTTTCCAAAATTAATATATATTTATTAAAATGTGAGCGACAGCTACAAAAACTATCACCTCATTGAGTTCACGGTTGAAGTTCCAGGATTAGCTAGAACTTGATTAGCATATTAAAATAAAACTGGTCTGCCAAGTCCTTTCTTGGTAGAAACTGCCTGCAGATCTAATTTTAGTGATCGATTGGTAGTTTTCCCACTGTGTTTTTCTACAACTTTTCATACCTTTATGATTCCACTGGCTGCAGGAAAACAGAATGGGAAACCTACCAATCAACTTCCAAAATGCAGGTAGTCTCAACCAAGATACAACTTGGCAAATCAGTTCCATTTTAATATGCTAATTAAGTTCTAACTAATCCTAGAATTTCAACCATGAACTCAATGAGATGATAGTTTGTGCAGCTGCCGCCTGATCTATTAGAGATGTATTAAAAAATAATTTGGCTAAGTACAAGTTAATATTTAAAGTGAGATATAGGTTATGTATTATAATTTACTATTGCAGGTAACATTTTATAAAAATAAGTTTGGCAAAGAGTATTTAACATGTTTAGAAGAAAGTATTGATCTTTTTTCACAACAACATTTACAAAACTATTGTCAAATGAGGAATAAATTATAAGGTCACATTCCTCAGCTCCTGTAATGTATAGGCCAAGCTGAATTTGTCCATAATATGTGTGCTTTTCCTTTAATGAATACTGGGAAGCATCATCAACTGTTAAATAGTCCAAGTTTGAAACAACATCTACAGCTGATCTGTGGCTTCCAAGAACTGGACATTTAATTTCTACTAATTTTAGTTTGCCTGCATTATAGACAAGTCCATCAGGGCTGTATCCAAAAAAGGGCATAGCAGGATGAACTAGTAATCCGCATTGAAGTGTTTCACTTTTTGAACTCTTGGCGTATTCGTTCCTGGCAGCCATCTCAAAATATTGGCCATATGCAGTGGCTGAATTGCCCATGAAATTTGGCTCCAGGAACTTGTTCATTCTCTTCTCCCACTGTGCCTTTTTATTTCGACTGTAGGTGAAAAGAGTATAGCAATTGCTACCTGTTATTCTTTTCATCCTTTCTTTCATCCAGAGCTGCGAGTTCTGGCATACAGTCGCAACCGCAATGCTGATTGCTTTTTCTGTTGTAATCTGGAATGATTTATAATATATTTTAAGTTCAATTAAAATTACATCCAAGAGCTTTTACATGAATATTTAACATCAAATTGGTAAACAACCAGCTAATTAATAAAATATTTGAACAAATGAATGTACAATAACAAATCTGTGGCCAAAATCTTTCATTTAAAAAAAGATTGGCGTAATTTGATGCAGTAGTTTCTTCTCACGGACTGTTGAAAGAAAACGCTTAGCGTGTTAAATATATAGATGACATTGTATATTAAGCAATATAAGAAACACTTTCCTCGTTAAAAGTTTCTGGTAATCAGTATCATTAAAATAACATATATATATAATACAAAGAATTGTTAAAATGCTTCATTAAATATTTTAAAGTATTTACTTACTTGAACATGACTTAAGAAAAAGGTCTTTTCTTCCATTTTGATATTAAATGAGTTAATATCCCATTCTATAGGAGGATCGGGCTTGGAGTTAAAAATTATCTTCAAAATATCAGATAAATCGACATTGTTTGATTCTTCAACACTGGATTCTGAAACGTTGTTTAAATTCGAACATTGCCTGAAAGAAAACAAATCCTTTATTATAGAAAATATATAATGGTATTTCTAATATTTTACAGGATTAAATGGCTAATCTGGCAGATCTCTGTTTTCACTCTCTTTGTTGATAGTAATCAACATTCAATCTTCCATAATTAGGTAATTTTTTTAAAACAACAAATTTACATGTTTTTTAGAGCCTGCAGGGTTTGCCAAGCTTAGCTTGTAAGATGCAGAACTCCTAATATATGAATATTTTTAATTTACTTTTCCATTATACCAATACTATTTCATTAAGTGTGATAGTTGGCACAAAAGGGAATTCATGTGAAATGAAACATTTGAAAATATATATATATATATTGTTGCTACAAAAGTGAGCATTAAAAAATATAACATTTGGAAATTACAAACTTTCATTAAGAATTTAATTAAATCAATACAAATATTTATAACTAAGAAATTTATAAAGTAGTTTAAAATGGATCACACCAATTATTTGCAATCTACTGAATTTTTTTTTCAAAACTATTTGCCACATAATCACATAGATTTATTTTTAAAGAATTGTAAAATCATATTGATAGGGGGGGGGGGGGGTAATATCTTCCTAGATGAAAATGAATTTAAAGCTCTGCATGATTTCTGTAACCTGTATCATTTACAATTCATTTATACATATATATATATAGCATTAAAAACAACTTACAATTTCTCTGATACTTTCTCCCGATATCTTGCTTCTTGTTTTGCTAGTGCACAATTTGGCAATATTTTCAAAACATCTGATTTAAATTTGTCCAAAAAACTCTCAGAGATGTGAAAGTCATCAACAGGCTTCACATGGCAGAAGTCAGCTACAGGTATCGGATGGGTATATGACGGGAATTGTGCTGAAAAATCACTCCATTTACACTTTATGTCAGTTGTTGACAGCATTTCCAAGTTATTTATGTCATTCCTATAGAGAGAAAAAATAAATAAATTTTAATTTATCCATTGAAAAAATATATAAATTGTCAGATTGGTGTTGAACATTTTGTCTTATGCTATTTACTTCACAAATTGTTATTGAGGATTTTAACGACTTGCTTCAGAGAGATAATTTAACATAAATAATGACAGGAACAAAACAGATATTTGAAAATTATATTAGTGTCAGGATTTTTATCGTGATACAAATCAGATTATTATTAGAAAAAAAAAAAAAAATGGTTTAAAATTGGTTTTTTATTGATGTGAAAATAAATTTAAAAAATGAACATAATTTGCAATGCTTTTAAAAATATGTTGGTGATTAAATAAATGAAAAAAACTATAAAAAATTGTTTGAAAGCTTAATTTCTTAATCTTGTAACCAATAAAGTACAAAATACTTGTAAAAAGTAAGTTTTCATCAGATTGAAAAAGCATTTCATTCAAAACTATGCTTTATTTAAGGCTCCTTTCTCTGCAGGCAAAGACATTGGCAAACTAATGCTAAACCTATAGGGAGGTTATTTTCTAATATCTCATTTGCATTTCAACATTTTATAATATTTTTTTTTGCATTGGATAGCCGAGGTCCATCTCTACATTGCTCCTTTTTTACTTTTTGGATTTTGGTTGCAGATATTTTTTAGAATGACACTCATTTTCAAAAGCAGTTTCGAAAATGGAAGTATTTTTATAAAAAATATCTGCAACCAAAATCAAAAAAGTAAAAATGGAGCGATGTAGAGATAAACCTCAGCTATCCAATGCAAAAAAAAAAAAAAATTATGAAATGCAAATGAGATATTAGAAAATAATAGAGCCGTACCGAGTACTCGGTAAATACTCGGTACTCGGCGAAATTTTGGCCGAGTACTCGGCCAATACCGAGTAGTTGTAAGAATTTAATTTTTTAAGCATATGAATTTAAAACTGATCTGTTAAATGTTATTCAAATATCAATGTATAATATATGCAATAATTCATAAAACTATTTACTCGGTATTTAACAATATGCCTACAAAATATAGAAAAAACTAAGAACAAAAACCCTCATAAAATAATTCCAGATGAAAATTTAGTTTCACAGCATTTATACAAATAAAAATAAGCTCATTTTAAATGTATAGGAAAACAGAAAAGACTATTATTTTGGATAAAGAAACTGAAAATACAATAAATGTAATAAAAAAATTAATAATTAAATTTATTATATTTCAAATTATGGTGCAAAAACACCAAATGTTCTACATTATCAGTAGACAGGGCATTTCTTTTACTACTATAAATTTGGCCTGCCTCTGAAAATATACGTTCAGAATAAATAGTGGTTGAAGGTACACATAAGAATTTTTTTGCAAGGTTGCACATACTCAAAAAAGTTTTTTTTCCCCCCACCATGCAAATAGAGTGTCAGTTTTACATAAGTCTTCTGTTAAGAAAGCCTGAATCTCTTTTTGTACCTCTCTTTTTATTTATCTCTTTTTTATTTTTAATCAAAAGAAAATAAGGTACCGTTACAAAATAAATATGAAATGTTTTGCATTACTCAATGAATTGTTACAGTAACCAATAAACATTTTCATTTTTGATAGACAGATTTCAGGTATCAGAATAAATTGGAGGATTGAACAACGTTTTAATTATGTATTGGTTAATAATTGTACTTGTTATGTGTCAATTCTCCTTTTTTTGCTACTGTTTTGAATTGTCAAAAATTGTCTTTAAAAGGTGCACAAATAAATTTCAAGTTTAATTAGTTAATTTATATATGCTATATATGTATATTATATATATATATATGTACACACATATGTACACCTAAGCTCACATTATGTGCACATCAGTGTTTTTTCTCTTATTACACAACTACTCGGTATTCGGTACTCGGCTGAGTAGTCAGTGGCCGAGTACTCTGTACTCGGCCAAAGTACTACTCGGTACACCACTAGAAAATAACCTCCCCATAGGTTTAGCATTAGCTAGTGAGTGTCTTCGCCTGCAGGGACAGGAGCCTTAAATCTAATACAATGGTCATTGTCATATGAACTTCCTTTGAATAATCAAATTATTCACTCTTTTTTATAAAATAAGCATAACAGATAAAAAAAAAATATAAGTAAATAAAAGATTCTAATTTTCTTATTTGACTTTTACAAATAAATACATAATGACAAATTGGAGGTAAAAGAAAATTAAAGAATGATAGCATCTCTTATACAGTTATAGTAAAGGAACGGAAAAAGAAGGTGGGGCGGGGGGACTTAATTAGTAGGGAAATGTTGAGCAAGAGCTACTTCAGTAACAGTTAATGAAATATTTTCTACTTTTAGACTTGTACATATCAAATAAAGAAATAATGGATTAATAAACGATAAAAATGAAAAGGTAACTTTTTTTTTTTTTTTTTTTGAATTCAAAGAATCAGAGTTCATAAATATCATTTAAAATATATTTCTCAGTAGACTCCCTCAAATCCGCCCAGCTTGTGACCGGAGGTTGCGTAGATTTTAGAATTTTGCAGATTTCTGGTCAATGTTTTGTTTACATTTTTAAAAACTAATTTCAATGTGATAATGCAATCAAAATTATAATGAATGCTTACAATAAAGTTAAATATTAAAATAATTAAGCAAAGTAATAAACTAAAATAATAAAAATTAAGATAATTTAAAAAATGATGGAATTATTAAAAGTAAAGGTCAAATAAATAATTTATAATGTATAGTTAAATATGCATAATAAAGATGAGATATATTTATCTTGAATTATTCAATAAAACTTGCCTCATAAAGGTAGCCTACTAATTCACATCATAGAATAAGGAAATTTTATTTCAGACTTAATAACTAAAAAAATCTTGATTAATACATAAATATATTATTTGATAAGAAGATTGTGATTACCAATTGATATCCGCAATATCTTGAATTTTTTCAGAAATTAATTTATACTTCCTTCATGAAAAAACATGAGTTCAGTCATATTAACAAGAATTAAATACAGTAGACTCCCTCAAATCCGCACAGCTTGGGACCAGAGGTTGTGCGGATTTTAGAATTTTGCGGATTTCTGGTCATTGATTTGTTTACATTTTTGAAACATTAATTTGATTGGTAGTTAGCAAGGGAAATTATAATGAATGCTTACAATAAAGTGAAACATTAAAATAAGTAAAATGTTAAAATAATTTATTAGTTTAAAAGTGAGTAATTATTAAAATAAGTATGTAAAATAAAAAATTTACGAATGAAATCGATTCAATTTGATTCCAAAAGTCCTATGCTGCCATCTAGTGATAGCAAGGAGAACAGTGTTAATGCTATTATCAGTATATATAGCTTATTGCGCTCACTGTAACATTTTCCATTGTTATTTAGAGTCCTGAATGCTTTTCTTATACTGCTTTGTATGTTTAGAAATAAATTTGACTATAATTTTAAAAACAAATTCCGCGAACAATGATTTTAAAATAGCGTTTCGGTTCGTGGATTTTTCCATTTCGTACCCTGGGATTTTTGATATAGATATGCTAATTTATATCAAAATCAAAAGTAATGTAAATTTTTTTAGTAATAAATCAGCTGTAATAGCCAAAAGAGAATGATTAACAAAAAATTTGGTAAAAAAAACATTGCGGTAGTTGCCGATTTAGGCGCCATCTTGAATTTTGTTCCTGCAACTTAACTGTAAATTTCATTGTTTACATCTGAAAAAATACGCGGATTTTAGGGTCGCGGATTTAAGGGAGTCTACTGTATTAAAATACAAACAGGAGGATAAAAAAAATAAAAAAGTCTAATTTTAATAACTGTTCTACAGTTAAAAATTCAACCTTAAATGTCCTTCATGAAAAAACACGAGTTCAGTCATATTAACAAGAATTACATATTAAAATTCAAACAGGAGGATATAAAAATAAAAAAATCTGTAATTTTAATAACTGTTCTAAGTAAATGTTCTACAGTTAAAAATTCAACCTCAAACGTAAAGCTTGGAGAACATTTACAGAATGACCTAATCAATAACAGTTGAAAAAATCATTTACACTTGTTTTGATGGAAAATATTAAACATATACACAATAATTTGAAAATAAGTATCAACAATCATATTTTGAAAATAATTATTGATATATATAACCAAACCTTGAACCAATAATTCCTACTGACCAGGTAATAATGGTGATATTTAATATTTTGGGTAGTTAAAGTGGACAGAAAGTATGCCTGACCATTAATATGATTATATTTAGTGTCTGTATATATATATTGTTAATGCACATACATCTGCATAAGCTTAGAACTGTGCAACTGCAATAATTTTGAAAGAACAAATATAAGAACTTTCATGACATTTCTTTTACTTGTTATGTGTGCCCTTAATTAATGAAATCATTTATTTACCATTTCTATTATTATTTGAATTACTAATCTTTAATTTTATTAGTTAAAGATAAATAGTACTTTGTAATATCATCTAATTACAAGTTTGGTTGCTTTAAAATGTACAATTCTTGAAGGCCATTCATTGCTTTAACACAAGAAAACAATCATAAAAATCCATTAATAATAATAAACAATGCTTATGATTCTTTTACAAACATAAAAATTCTCAATGCTGTAGAATTAGGTGACATTACACACTTCTTAATGTGTGTTATTTTTAATATTGTGAAAGAAAAAAAATATGCAAATATTAAAACGAAATACTGGAATTTTCTTCAAATTTAATCTGCTTTCACAGTTAAATTTCTAATTTATCCCTTACCATGCATACTACATATGAGCTTATATAATGCATTAAATTTTCTTGAAGTGCAATAAAACGTTTGGCATGATTAAAGAACGATTCTTTAAAATTAAATACATTCATTCAAAAAATACATTTAAAAAAAATTATACAGAGGATGCATGAACTAAACAAAATAGTACCCACCTGTTACAGTACAACAAAACTGCAACACAGTGTTTGCAGCTTTTACTGTTTCCAGCTTTGCAGGAGCACTCAATATCTTGTATGTTCCATTCATTTTCCCTTTTATATAATGCACAGTTTATAGTGTGCGGATTTTCTTTAATCGAAGTCGATCGAATGCATACAGCTTCTATCTGCACGTTGTTGTCTTCTTTGGACTTTATCCCACACATTACTAAATGATTTCCTGCTAAAATTTGTTCAGCTTCAGTCAAACATCTACTCTGCATATCACTGTCGATAAATTTTAAAATTTGTACTAAAGTTAACCGATTTTCCATTATGAGACTTAAACAAAAAGATTTAACCACAATTAACCTATTCTCACGAGGCAAACACAAGGAAAAAGAAAAAGCCAGCAGCGAGCAGTGATAACCGCATACACGTGGAAATGTTTGCAAACATTAGCAGGTCTAAAAGCGCCACCTATCTTTCATTACAAACGCGAATGGAGTTTAATTTATTAATACTTGTTTGTTAAAAATACTGCAAAACAATTCTTTGTCGTAGCAGCATATTCTTGATATATTGTAATACAAATTCAAAATGTTGTTCTGTTTGCGAGAAAATTGACCACACGCACTGGGAGGAGCTCGCAATGTTTCCCACAAGTATTGGCGTATTTGATTGGCTTTTAGTGAGCGCTTGTGGGAAAAATCGTGAAGCTGATTAGCTATAATCCATCGTGACGTTGTATGACGTCAGCAATGCTTGTCGTCCATTCCCTAAGTTTGCAAATTTTCAGTTAAAATGTATGGATGTAGCCTGGGTCAAGGCTAAAGTCGTCTGTAAGCGATGTTTGCGCCTGCGTATACTGGTAATCTGGCGGTGCAGTGGCTGGAATAACAGATCAACATACCGCCAGCTCTGGCGTCTGACGTCACCTGAATAGGGTCCATTGACTCCAAACCATGGAGCTATAAATATTAAAAGGAGACGACATATCAATCTACCCCCGTGGAGAGTGTGGAAGCTAAAAGGCGGGTTCTTTCCCCTCTCTCCAGGGTCCGCCATATTCAACTTTTCCGTAGTTGATTTGCGCAGCGAAGAGAACTGGTTCACAGCGTAGCTCACCGCGGTCAAGTGTGGCGGAAGCAGGGGGGGGGGGTAGAAACAGCTTCAAGTGACGTCATTTATGTCGCCTCCTTTAGTCTTCATTCCTCCATGCTCCAAACAAACCGTTGCTATGCTGTGTTTTCTATTTATATTATATTTTATAGCTATATTTTGAAGGTATATCTCATATGTTTTAATACTTTATATGCAGTGGTAAAATTTTCTACAATTTGTATTTAATAAGATATGAAACATAGCAACCGTTTGTTTGGAGTCAATTTCCAAGCAAAACGTCAAGATTGACGTCACACTGAAAGCCTCATCATGCCCGTGTATCACGGCTCTTTTACTCCGTGCCGTTTATAAATGTTTTTTTCCTCTTCGTCAAACGTAAAAAAAAACCACACCTTTTTTAACATTTGCCATCACTTTACATTAAAAAATACTTATTATTTTTCAGTGTAAAAAGTCCAAGAGCTAAAAAAACCTTTCTAACTATACAGTGTTTATCTTAATAAACTTTCAAGAATTTGCTACTAGTCCAGGCAATAGGGAACTTTACCTAGCAAAATTAATGGTAGTTCTGGAAATCGGCTTACTTTATGTTTTTTGGGTCGCTGAATCCGAATTTGTAACTTCCCACCAAAATTTCCACCGGCAACCCCCCCCCCCCCCCAATTTTGGCAAAATGCCCTCCAAAAAAGGTTTTTATTAAAAAAAAATAACTTTTTTTATTGTTTTAGGGGAAAAGTATCTAGAAATTCAGAAAGTAGACAAAATTTTCAACAAATTAGATATATGACATTATGACTTAGGATGAAGGGGAAGGGGGGATCTACCTCGGAACATGTGCCGCGGTGCTGTGTGGACTAAGTTGCGCAATTCCACTTAACCACTCTCACGTTTACATTCGCCCTCCCATCTCCCCCCAAACTTTCTCTATAAGGTTTACTTTAAGTTTTTTGGGTCGCTGAATCCGAATTTTTAACTTCCCCCAAAATTCCCCTCCCCCCAAATAGTTGTTTTTAACTTAAATTTCTTATTGTTTTAGGGGAAAAGCGTTACGAAATTCAGAAACTAGACAAAATTTGCAACAAATAGTATACATGACATTATGACGTAGGATAAACGGGGAGAGAGGGGGCTGTTTCGGAACATTCCCCGAGCACTTTTCTCAAAAACCAAATTTTTTCAAAAAATCAATTTTTTGGGGGGTTACCGGGTGAAATTTTGGTGGGAAGTTACAAATTCGGATTCAGTGACCCAAAAAACATAAAGTGAGTCGAAATTCAGAACTAGTATTAATTTTGCCAGGTAAAATCCCCTATTGCCTGGACTTCATAACTTAGTGCAAGTAGCGCCGGAGTGCATGTTCAAAGGCATCCCTGCCCCTCCCCGTTCATCCTACATCATAATGTCATATATCCTATTTGTTGCCAATTTTGTCTAGTTTTTTAATTTCGAAATGCTTTTCCCTTAAAACAATAAGAAATTAAATTAAAAACAACTATTTGGGAGGGGGGGGGGGTTTCGGGGAAAGTTAAAAATTTGGATTCAGCGACCCAAAAAACTTAAAGTAAACCTTATAGAGAATGTTCGAAGGGGAGATGGGAGGGTGAGTGGTTAAGCGGAATTGCGCAACTTAGTTTACGCGGCACCGCGCGCATGTTCCGAGGCAGAATCTCCCCTTCATCCTAAGTCATAATGTCATGTATCTAATTTATTGCAAATTTTGTCTACTTTCTGAATTTCTAGATACTTTTTCGCTAAAACAATAAAAAAATTGATTTTTTTTTATTAAAAAACTTTTTTTTTTGGGGGGGGGGTGCCGGGGGAAATTTTGGTGGGAAGTTAAAAATTCGGATTCAGCGACCCAAAAAACATATAGTAAGCCTTTTTCCAGAACTACCATGAATTTTGCTAGGTAGAGCCCCTATACGGTCTCTATTGCCTGTACTATACGAGGTAAGTTCTCTTCAGGCTAGAGGTCCCGGCTCGTACAGAAATCAGTGAAAACAGGCCAGGCCCGATCTGGCACGACTCAATTTCTAGAAATAGTTCAAATTTTTCATTAACATATAATTAAGATTCCTTTAAAGAATACTGCATACATAGCAACGTTAATGGTTACTTAGATTCTTAGACGTTTCAAGATTCAAATAAGGATTCATTAAAAGGTTATTGTAGTTTAGAATAAAAGAAAAAAAGAGGGTTAAAAACATCATAACTTTTGAAGCTGTATCATAAAAAGTAGATTTGTGAAAATATTTCTTTGTCATTTATTAAGGCTTTTCTCAAATCCAAGGGAGCTACTTTCTGACACATTTCAACATTTCTGAACTCATTTCTTTTCGGAACTCATGAAACTGGCAGGAGTTCTTATTCAGAAACTGTGTAATCGAATGTAGTTATCTATTTTTTTGATAAAGGCAATAAATCTTTCAGAAAATACTGTCAAAGTTAGCGTTTTGAAGCGAGTTTCCGGAAGCGACAGCACAGGAAAGGAGAAAAACCTGCAACCATGTAACAAGAATATCTTATAATTCCACAAGTAATTTATTTATCAAAAATAGAAAACGCTATTCGATTCCAAATCCCTTCAATAGTCAGGTTTGTCAATTTTATGCCTTTACAATTAGAAATTAGTCAGAAAAAGTTTCGCGTTGCTGAGCAGGGAATTTGAGAACCACCTTAAGGTATATTTCCAAAGACGTTGGAGATCCGATGTTTTCCGCTTTATTACATTCCTTCCAACAACTCCTCAATTTTTTTTTCACGTTTTTTAGGAAGAGGGGAGAAACCCGATATGCGCCCTTTTACATTATTTTCAACTATTCCCCGATTTTGATACTTTTAATTTAGTTAATCTGCGGCATCTAATTACCTGTTGTTAGTGATCAGGGGCGCGCCGACCCAGTGTGCAAAGTGTGCACCGCACACAGGCGCCAGAATACTAAAGGCGCCAAACATTTTAGGCGAAGCTGAAATATTTGAAATTTTTTTATTTAATTTAAATTTATTAAACTCGAAAGTGGTTTATTTCTGATACATTTATGAATTTATTTTTATTTTAAAAATATATAAAATTTGCAGATGTTTTTCAGCGGCGTAGCTTTAGGAGGGATGGGGGGGGGGGGAGTCTCAAGCCGAAAGGCGCCAAGGTGTCGAAAGATAAGTTGAATGTTAACGGCCGAAGGGCGCCACATAAGTTTTAACGGCGCCTTCAAGCGACTGAAATACATTTAAAAAAAAAGAAGCTAGAAACTTTACAAATTCGGAAAGGAAGCCGCGAATGCCGTGTTTGGCATCCCTGCTCTAGATCAGGCTTTTCCAACCTTTCCGAAAACAGGATGCGCATTGCAGCTGGTGGCAAATATGGATGGACTCCATTATTCAAATGATTGAAAATATGTAACACTTGTATCTTATTGTAGTATTGGTAGCGATAGACATACTGACGATCAGGGCTTAATTTCTAACAAAAAAGTACCGGAGCCCTAGTATTTTGCGGTACCGCTACTAACAACCGTACCGTCCCCCTCCCCCCCCCCTGTCACTCCAATCTGCATATTTATATATCGTACATTATTTGCAAAATTTAAAGCATTTTTTTTATTTAGCAAAATAAAACTAGTATGTTGTGGCCATCACAAAACTTTCTTCTATCTCATACATGTCAATGCTTCAAAATTCGCTATCACAGTGCCAAATTAAATGGCAATCTGTGCTCATCATGAGAATTCTAAAAAGATGAAATTCCGTGCATTAGTTCTCGAGGTGTCGCTGAAATCGTGTAAATCCAACAAAATGCAGCAATGCAGCTCCACCTATTGGGTTATTTACACCCGAACCTAATTATCATCAACTTATGTCAACGTCTAACTGAATATGAAGTTTGAGGAAAATTCGTGCATTAGTTCTTGAGATAGAGCTATTGCGCAAATCATGAAAAATGCAGCATAGCAGCGCCACCTGTTGAGCGATTTACACCAACACGTAGTCAGCATCCATTTATGTCAAGGACTAACGGAACCTGAAGTTTTATGAAAATCCGTGCATTAGTTCTTGAGATACAGCTATTGCGGAAATCGGAAAAAATGCCACCTGTTGAGCGATTTAACCCAAAAACTAATCAGCACCAATTTTCATCAGGGACAGAGTTGGGCAGTATCGAAAATACATGTATTTGAAATACATTTTCAAAATACATTTGTATTTTGTATTTTAAACGGACTAAAGGAAAGTATTTTGGTAATGTATTTTGAAATGATTTTTCCAAGTATTTTGTATTTTAAAATACTAAATATTGAGTTGCAGTGATCGAGGCATTAATGAATTATCTATCTATCTATCTATATATATATATATATATACAGACTTCCAACAAAGGGGGTTATGCAATTTGTGTATATCCATGCATAACTCTTGAACTGATGCTACGATTACTCAAAATACATTTCTGTCGATTTCAAGCTGCTTTTTTAAAACCGCAAAATCTAAGATTCACAAAAGCAAAATACGTGCCTGACTGTTTTGTTTCTTCTTAGGATTATAATAAATGCATCTGCTCTGCTGAAGTATTTTTGCTGAATGATTACAAAACGTTCTAGTTTTTATAGTTCTAACATTGCTATGAGAATGAAAAACTACTGTGTGATAAACAGGAAGAATCATTTAGAGTTTTGCTGTGTATTCTATTTTTTAAATACCATAGAAATATACTGCAGTTAGTTATTTAGGAGACTCATGAAAGAATGACTCAGCCCCGCTGGTAATGTATCAAGTGAATTAATTATTTGGGATAATACAGTTGCGCTGTATTAGGCGGGAATTTTTTAAAAATTAATTTCTGTTGATAATGTTGTTAAAAAGTTAACGCATTATGCATGTGTAAAACAAGGTCTACTCTTATAAGTGGAACTTTTCAAGTCGCAACTAACTTTAAAACTCATTTAAAGGTCAGATTTTTGGTTTTATAACGGTTATGCATTGATTGAAACATTATTTTTTAATAGCTCCTTTGTATTCATTGTATTAATGTTCAGGTATAATTTACCCCACTCGTTATATTTATTAAATGGAAAATGAATTTTATTACATAAATATAGTTCTATTTATTGATATATTTATTATTACAAATACAGTATGTATATGTTTAAATACAGTTTTACAATATAAATGAATGAGATATTCAATACGTTATGAAAATTTAAAGTCATTTTAATAAAATCACTTATTCAAGATTGATGAAACTTTAAGACAGACCACGACGAAGAGCGATGCATTGATTACAGGCACTTTTAATTTATTAAACTCTAAAAGATCATTACTAAAGCTCACTACTAAAAGAAAAAAATAAGAAAAAACATTATTTGGTGTCATTTCCGTATATTATGATATTCCTATAGGTCTTAAACAAAAACATTTAGCATGTTGTTTATTTTATATTTCTCTTTAAATTATTTCTTATTCATGTGAGGCACTCATATTTGAGTTGCAGTAATCGAGGCATTAATGAATTATCTATCTATCTATATATATATACAGACTTCCAACAAAGGGGGTTATGCAATTTGTGTATATCCATGCATAACTCTTGAACTGATGCTACGATTTTCAATCTCGCTCACTCTTCTTCTACTTTTTTTTTTTTTTTTTTTTTTTTTTTAAAGAAAGGGTTTAGTTTGAAGGTGATAACGTTTCGATTTCAACAGGACAATAGTATAAACCTGTTTTTGGTTTTATAAGCATTAACTTTCGTAAACATGAAGCTATCATCACGAAATTTTAATATATCATCCATCGTGTACTGCACGTCAAAATGAGCGATATTAAATAGCTAAGGGAATTAAGTAAAATGAACGTGAAATACTGTTCTGCACCAAGTAAGTAACCAGATTTTACCCGAACGCACATCAACCAGAGATGCCGTTTGGGTCAGGTGGAAGCTCATTCTTTCATTGTGGGTCGGGTTCGAGTTGGTTTGACCCTAATTCGAGTTCTGGTCTGTTCTAGTTGACACTTGCGGGATGGGTTTGAAACAGTGCTGAAATCGTAAGAAAAAAGTCACGGTTTCCTGCGGATTCAGTTCCAGATGAAAAAATTGCACTTTTAAAATCCTTAATAAGAGTTGTCGGGAGGGGGGGGGGGGGAAATCTATGTTCTTAATATCCTCATCTGAGCAGTCTCTCTTAGGCTGTGAAAAAAGAGGTAGGCGCTGTAACTTTATTGATTAAACAGAGAGTGTACAGAGCTTCTTAAAAAAATCCAGGTGGTATACGGCGTATATCTCCGTATATCCTCCACTACATCGCTGGTTTGTTAACCTATTTTAAAAATAAACTTCACTATATTGTTTAAAATGAAAAAAACTATTAATTTGTCTAACTGTTACTACGCAAACATACACGGCACGAAATAACAGGTCTCGGCCCGAGCCCAACCCGTAGAAAAATCTTTTTAGCCGTCCCGTCCTGTACAAAAAAATAAATAAATATTGGCACAGCCTGGTATAAAAGCTAAAAGTTCGGCCCGATCCCAGCTCGTACAAAACCTTGATTAACCCGGTCCAACTGAATTTCAACAAAATATTGATTTTTACGCCAATATGGTTAAAAATCGTCTCGTATGAGGAATTCTGACAAAAAATACTTATTTTAGCTTTTTTTCATGTTTATACTTTTCATTTTTAAGAAAACTGGACTGCGATATTTATCTTTTAAATGTATCTGTATTTGTATGGAAAAATCTTAGTTATCATTTAAAATCTAATCCACATTCCATGGTGTGGAGACTTAAATATATGAAAAATGCTATAGCATAAAATCTTCCAAGACGGAATCGACAGGAAAGGAGAATATCCGTTATAGACAGGTTTCGTTCTTAGCAGGTACATAGTTTGTTGTAAATGTATTCTTTTCGCGCGTGTTATTATATTCATTTTGCATGGATCAACACATTTTTCAGTTTTACACATGATTCGTCTTAGGCAGGTTCTTTTTCACAGTTTCTTTTTCTGTGCTTTAACTTCATTGTCTAAAGATACTATATGTACTATTCTTTAAAAATAATAAATTTACCAATTTAATTGTAGAATAATGGCGATTTTTAAAAATATACATTTTGTGCAAAAACTGTTGGGCCGTGCCAGATTTTACTGATTTTTGCATAGGCCAGACCGGGCAGGGACGGACCAAACATTTTCATACGTGTTGGGTCGGGACCGAGCTTGAAAATTTTGGACAGTGCAGACCTCTATGAAGAATGAAGTGCAGAATCTTGATTATCCCCACCAGTTCTTTTTTATTGTAAATTTTGCCATATTTTATCAGGACGTTTTCTTGATCCAATTAGGCCAAATTTTCTGTTATGAAAAACCGATGATAAAAGATTAAAAATTCTGTATAAGATGCTCATCCCCTAGGGACTAAGCCTCGATTCAGCCCGTAAAAAAAGAAGTCAGGCCCGGACCGGAAAGAATGATGTCGAGGTCCTGACCGGCCCAAGCCTTCAGAAAAACATAAAACCCGTGCCTGACCCGGAAAGAGTGAAATCCAGGTCCGGCTCGATCAAAGTGTTCTGAATGAAAATTGGCCTGCCAGGCACGGCCGGTGCAGACCTGTAACCTTATGCCCAAACTTTTAAAATTTTAAATGTATTTTGTATTTTCAGTGTATTTTGAAAATACATGTATTTTGTATTTGGATATTTTAAAATTCGAAAAGTATTTTGTATTTTAGGTTCTAAAACTAACGTATTTTGTATTTTGTATCAAAATGACTTTTCGATGTATTTTGCCCAACTCTGATCAGGGACTACCTGAATATAATTTTTTATTAAATTACGTGCTTTAGTTCTTGAGCCAGAGCGCCCACAAAATTTGTGTCACACACAGACAGACTCACAGACAGACATTTTGTAAAAACATGTTTTTCGGGTTCTCTGACCCCTAAAACGTGTAAATCCGTCGAAAACCGGAATTCGAAAATTTTCATGAATCCAATACTCTTGTAAAGATAGAAGAAAGTAAAAATTAAATAATATCTATCAGCATATACTTAGCTGTCAATTATTCCACTTTCTAGTTATCACTCCTTTTAAATAGTAATCTTTGCCTAATTTTAATGTTAATTAATTGCAGAATTCTTCGATTAAATATGGTAAGGATTATGATTCGGAAATAGTGTTAACACAAAAAAGGATAGTTTGCAGATATGCATTTTTAAGAAAAAAAAATAAAATGAAATTTACCGAAATTAATATTTATTTGCTGAAAAATGGACTAATGTTTTTCAATTTCCTATAAAAGGTGCATATCTTAAACTATAATCGATTCCTTCTGATTAGCAGTAGCAACCTTTTGTAGTGAGTCCCTGAAAATCAGATTAGATTAAAAATTTGACACAGTTATCGGAAAGATTCGGTGCTTTTATACAAAAAAGGGGAAACACTGCTTGATTGCTTTCTATCAGAATAACTATACATGGCAATTATATCTACTTACAAATGAAATTGATTTCGTAAATCTGCAGAGCAGAACCTTAGCATGGGCAATGTTCATGATACAAAATAAATAGAAAAACCACTAACGTGTCTTTTATACTCGTACGCAATAGAAGACAAAAAACCTCAAACTGATGCTCGTTGGCTAAAAACAGAAAATATTCTTTTCAGGTTAGATATGATATCTAAATATTAGAAAAAAAAGCCAATAAAAAATTACCCTACTGTCACAAAAGAAAATCGAACTGAAAGCAAATTCATCGTTCAGTCTCTTGAGTGGCGCCGTATCAACACGTCGCCGACATAAATATGAATGTAATTAATTTGAAATAGAAAAACATGATTTCTGTTTTCCCTTCATTTTGATCAAAATAGCATTAAAATGATTTGAAATAGAATATAACACGTAATTTTGAAGGAGGAAAGGTTCTTTTCACCCCTATACATGAATAAATGCAATTTTGAATGTAATTGTATTGCACAATGATAAAGCAACATAAGCCCTAGGTTATGCACGGTTCCCATGTAAATTAGCGAAAAAAGCACAAATTAATCGGCTACATATAACTGAAACAATAAATAAGTAAAACAGGATATAATTTAAAATGCAATGCTTCAAAAAAAATTAAAAGCGCCATTCGATTCCAAACCAAGTTAATAGTCACGCCTATCATTTTATGCTTTTACGCATAAAAACGAGCCCATGAATATGTAAGAAAGTTTCATGTTGTTCAGGAGGTAAAAATATTTTTTAGAACAACTTCAAACTGAATTACGTTTCATGGAAATTTCAATTGTATTTATTAGATTTGCTTTGAACAAAGAATAATCGGTCAAGTGCGAGTTTCACTCGCGTACAAAAAGTTCCGTACAATAAATTTAAGCGTTGACTTTGTAAAAAACTTGCCATTGTTCTATTAAATATTTATCAATAATTGAATTCAATTGGAATGAAAAAGGGTGACTATTTATCGTTATGATTCGCCTTACCTAAAACAAAGACCTTGTACTAAGTTTAAAGTTGACATTGTGACAAATGCGCCTTGAAAGGATGTTGCAAAGTTGCATCGCCGCCTTGATCTGTGATGCCTTTATCTAGAAAGGTTATTAATTAATATCTGCTAATTATCCAATATCCTTTTAGGTAGCTTTCATTACAAAAAGCTACCTATTGCAGCCGTTCGGAGGAAAGCGATTTCAAAAAATTTTGGTATATTTTCATCGACCATGACCCACAGATCCCGAAACCACCCTCCGTTCAAAATTGATATATATATATATATATATATATCTGACCTATGTCACACTGTAACTCTCGTATTTATGAACCGATTTGGATGCAATTCGGTGTGTACATGGTACACACCAATATCTCGAACGAGTTCGTTGGCCAGCTTCATCCGCCATTTTGTTTAAAAATGGCGGCCATTTAAACTTTTTTTAAAAATTTAAAATTTGAAATGTGGTACCAAAAAATTGAAAATGGAAAAATATTTTTTTCTTATGTATTTGATCTTTATACAAAGACTCCGGAGCAGTTTTTGTTTCGTCTATATCTTAAAAAATGGCTGACTTATAGCATTTTGAATTTCTAGCGTGGCTGACATTTTGAAACGTCCTGAATTTTGTCACGCGATAAAAGGCGTATTTATGAACCGATTTGGATGTAACTTCGTTTATACATAGTACATACCAATGTCTCGACCGAGTTCGTTGGCCAGCATCATCCGCCATCTTGTTTAAAAATGGCGGCCATTTAAAATTTTAAGAAAAATTTAAATTTGAAATGTGGTACCAAAAACTTGAAAATTGAAAAAAAAATTTTTTCTTATGTGTTTGACCTTGATAAAAAGATTCGGGAGCAGTTTTTGTTTCGTCTATATCTTAAAAAATGGCTGAGTTATAGCATTTTGAATTTTTAGCGTGGCTGACATTTTGAAGTGTCCTGATTTTTGTCACGTGATAACAGATGTATTTATGAACCGATTTGGATGTAATTTGGTGTGTACATAGTACACACCAATGTCTCGACCGAGTTCGTTGGCCAGCTTCATCCGCCATCTTGTTTCAAAATGGCGGCCATTTAAAAAATTTAAAATGAGATACCAAAAAATTGGAAAATGAAAAAGATTTTCTTCGTATGTGTTTGACATTAATACAGAGATTCCGGAACAGGTTTTGTTTCGTCTATATCTAAAAAAATGGCTGAGTTATAGCATTTTTTATTTCTATTGTGGCTGACATTTTAAAACGGCCTGATTTTTGTCACGCGATAACAGGCGTATTTATGAACCGATTTGGATGTAACTTGGTCTGTACATAGTACATACCAATGTCTCGTCCGAGTTCGTTGTCTAGCTTCATTCGCCATCTTGTTTCAAAAGGGTTGCCATTTTAAAAAAGTAATTTAAATTTTAAAATAAAGTATTAAAAAAATGGAAAATGAAAAAAAAAAATTGTGTGTTTGGCCTTGATACAAAGATTCTGGAGCAGTTTTTGTTTCTGAAAATTTGTTTTTTTGTTTACATCTTAAAAAATAGTTGAATTATAGCACTTTAAATTTCTAGCATGGCTAACACTTTGAAACGATCTTGTATTTGTCACGCGATAACACACGTATTCGCCTATTTTGAAGGAAGAAGGCATGTGGATAGTATACATCAATATCTCATCCAATTTCGCTGGCCAGCTTCATCAGCTATCTTGTTTCAAAATGGCGGCCATTAAATTAAAAGAAAATTATATTTAAATTGAGGTGCAAAAAAATTAGAAATTGAAAAATGTTTCTTTCTTAAGTATTTGACCTTGATATAAGCATTCACGAGCATTTTTTGTTTGTCTTTATCTTAGAAAATGGCTCAGATATAGCAGTTTCAATTTCTAATGTGGGTGACATTTTGAAAAATCTTATTTTTTGCCTGCGACAGCACTCGTATATATCAACCGATTCCGATGTGAGTGAGCATGTGCACAGCAATTACTAAGGTCTCGACCAAGTTCACTGGTTAGCCTCATCCACCATGTTGTCTTAAAATGGCAGGAACTTTAAGAAATCGCCGAATTTGGCAGCCAAATATAAGTTACTTTAAATAAAAGCAGCTTGGATAAAGCTGACTAATTTCGCGAAATTCTCATTCATAATGATTTAGTATTGATAAAAATTAGTATTGAATCTCCTATATTCGGTTTCTACTAAATTGAGCTTCGTGTGTTTGAATAATATAAGTTGGCTTTTTTAAATAAGGAAAATGAAAGCTACCTCTTCCTCCCGGCACTGGCCGGAAGGACTTTTTGAAAATTATTATCAGCAATCCTTGGATGATTTCGTGACGATGAGTACCTCGAACTCCCCCTAATTTCCTCACTGAGCGCCCGCAAAGTAAAGTTTATGTATAACGGAAAAGTGCGATTTTCTGAAAAACTATATGACCTAGGACAGGGTTGGCGAATCTATGGCACGCGTGCTAGAGTTGGCACGTAAGACAATTTCTCTGGCACGCGAAAAAATAAATTTTATAATTATTATACAGATGAAATTTAATTTCTATTATAATGAATAAAATTTTGTTTCATACGGACAGACTGTCACAAATAAGGCAATTATTTTTGCATGAAAAGAATTTTCTTTTCTTGCGATGTTATGCAGCATTTGCGACATGTATTTTGCCCTTCTGTATGATTTTTATAATGCTGTATTTTTCAAATTAATTTTTTTAGACAGTCCCTTCAGTAAGATGGCAAATGGATCCAATTTATAAAACTATCAAAATATGAATCAGGTATAAAGCATTCTCCATCGAACATACAACAGTAAAAATCTCATCAATAATTTATTGATACAATGCTTAATGCAACTTGGATAATCATAACTAGATGCATAAATAATAAGGTCAAAAATTTCTAAATTAAAATTTCGTATTTTTATTTCCTTATCATAGTGAAAATTATTACATAAATGAATCATACTTACGAATTAAAATTTTAATTTAATGGTTTATTCAAATATGCAGAGAAATAGCATCTGATTTTTTAACTAGTGTTTTGTATAAACATCGTACTTTGCAAAATTATTTTATGTCAAAATGTGGCACGTTACACCATTGATAGATATTGTTGGTAAATTTTTGGCACGCGCACGTAATAAGGTTCGCCGATCCTGACCTAGGATAATGCTGCTTACTTGCTTAATGACAAAATTATTTTGCGTTTGCGTATTCGGGATAGAACAAAATAGAGCGAAACCTCTCTGTAAGGGCTACATACCGTTCCATCGAAAATTGGCCCTTATGAGGGGTGGCCCTTGAATAGGGGTGACAAAAAAACAACAACTAAAATAAGGAAATCACAACCTATGTAGGTGAAAAAACTGTTTATTAACATTTTCAAACTCTATATATATATGTGATTGAAAACATTTTCTATTGAATTTTGTTTACTTTTCATAATTTTTTCACAGACAATTTTGGTTTCTCAAGATTTTTTTACTTTATGGAACAGATTACTTAAATTTGCATAATTTATTAATGCCTTAGAATGAGATATTAGTTCATTTATTTATGCTAGCGTTTTTACACACAAGTGCAAAAATTGTGCTTCAATATGCATTCACAGTTTTAGTAAATGTGGAATCAGTTTTTCTAGATAACCTGTTATCCTTTGTGGGCCCGCAACAAAGGGTCAAGTTTTCCCTCCAACCCAACCCCTACAGGTTGAAAGGTCTAACAAAGTGTGAGGAACACATGTTTGTCGTCCTTCATTGTGTTTCTAAATCCTCCCCATCTCCCCCTGCCTTCTTTGTTGCAAGTGCAGTTGTCTGCTGAACTCTTACCTTTTGGTTCAGAAATTCAATACACCTGTTTAAGATTTAAGGCACATGTGAAAAAAATGGCCTTTATGAGGGGTAGGTGCGGCCCCTAATAGAAGTAAATTTAGCATTATGTCTATGGGAAAATTTTTCGTTCCTAAAAATATTGGCCCTTAATAGAGGTGGCCTTTGAATAGGGGTGGCCTTTAAAAGAAGTTTCACTGTATTAATTTTCAGCAAAAAAAAAAAAAAATATATAATTGAAATCAAAAAGATAAAAAAATCCGAAAAAGAAGGAAGGGTTAAGCATGTGACAAGATAAAGATACGTTTTGACAATTATTATATAAGCAGCATAGCGGTTCTATATTTGCTAATATAAAACCAATCGTTCTAGGACGGCGTAAACATTTAAAAATGCACCCCTAATTATGATGTACGTGTGGTAATTGTTTAAATCGCATCTTACAATAAAAAAATTATAATTCACTCCGTAATTAGAGAAAATATTTTTCTACCTTTATGTATATTTACCGTATTACGAGCACCCCTTTCCTTGTGTCATGGTGCTACCATTAATTATTTGAACACATTTATATTTCTTAATTAAAGTTTGTTTGAACTGCTTTAAGTACAAATATAAATAAAGACGAACGCTTAAAAATTCGGGGAGAGATGGTAAAAGCTAATTTCTTAGAAGGTATGCCATTGTGGTGGGAGGTAGCAAGCAGCTGAAGCACCCATTTTTTAGGGATGTCCGTTATTTACATAGCTGTCAACATTCCTTATTTTTAAAGTCAAACAAAAATATTTTGAACAAGAAATTTAATTTATTAAATAAAATAAAAAAGAACCCCATAGAAACAAGGCACATTTCATTAAACAAAATTTCAGGTTCAAAATTTGTTTATTTGACCTGGAGAAAACCCCGGAAGGTTGGCTTGGCAAGTATGTATTTATAGTTATGGAAAAAAAAATTTTTTTTTGGGGGGGCGGGGGTGTAGGGAGGAGGGGTTTGGGTATATGTGGCGCTAAGTGAAGTTCTGCACACAGGCGCCGGATACTTCTGGCGCGCCCCTGTTAGTGATGCTGACAGGGAGGGATTTTCATTTTATGAGTTCATGCTCTTGTCTTAAGGTGGTGAAATTCCTCTCCCTCTGTTTGATGTTTTTAACCATTTGGAAAAATGGTTATTGTCCTCGTCAGGGTAGGAAATCAAAAACATATCTGAAGCTTTTTATTGGTTTAATCCGCATTTTATTCGTTTTCTGATTGGTCTATACGGTAATCTGTATTTCCCTTTACTTTCAACAGAGATGGATACTTCTGTTGCCACTATGACAAAAAAGTAACAAAAACTACAAAAAAAAAATTAATTAATAACTGAGAAACAAATTGAGATACAGCTTTCAAACAAATTGCATTTAAAATTACATTTTTTTCTCTATACGACGGTGTAAAAAGTAATATTATAGGATGTTTTTCGTTTTCTGATTGGTCCATACAGTAATCTGTATTTCCCTTTACTTTCAACAGAGATGGATACTTCTGTTGCCACTATGACAAAAAAGTAACAAAAACTACAAAAAAAAATTAATAACTCAGAAACACGTTGAGATACAGCTTTCAAACAAATTGCATTTAAAAGTACATTTTTTCTCTCTATACGACGGTGTAAAAAGTAATATTGTGGGATGTTTAGAAGCTTAAGAATGAAATTTCATTAAAAATGGGTCGAAATCTGACGCTAGAAAAGACTCTTCCCGAACAGCCAATGAAATGCTTGGATAATACGTAAGTTTCAGAAAATCTGACGAGTCGCAGGCGATTTTTGTCGCTTGCAATTTTTACGTGTAATAACACTATTAATGTTTAATTCATGGCGTACGTAATGTATGATCAAGTCCGTGCGATTTTTTATGTCTTAAATTTTAGTCTTTGAAAAAATCATTTTCCAAATGGTCGTTGTAATTTGTTAAACTGCTTTTTTTTTTTCAAAAGGACTAAAAAAGGCAACGTAGAATGCTGATAAAGAAGCACAATAATGCAATCAAATGAATGTTTTTGGCATGATAAAAATAATTATACTTGCATGAAAATAAAAAAATACATAACACAATCTTCAATGAAAAACTGCACTAAATATGTATTTCAGTTTCTGAAGGCTGGAATGACAGATTTTCCGTTTCATTCTTCTAGTTGCTCATACATAATAGAGTAACTATAGTTCAATTTAATAATTGCTTTGGAATTAGACTACCCAATCTATAGTTGATTTTTCAATGAAATTATTTTTGGAGATTTATACAAAATTTCGTCTAACATTTCCTTATAATTTTTTTTTATTCCTTACAATTTCGATGGATTTTACTGAGGAAGATGCTACTTCAATCATGCGATGCGAAAACACCCGCTCGCTAATGTTAATCCTATGGGTCAAATTTTAAGTAGATTTCGGGAGAAATACGACCTATTACATTCTCCCCTATGCTGAAATTTCTGAAGAAAAAAATTGCAGATCTATTCTGATCACGACCCCTAGAACCTAAAACTTTACATATCCATAGCTGCCAACTTTTAAGCTTTTTTGCTACCACTAAAATTTAATAGAGATTTTTGCCAAGTAATAGAGACTGTCCAAGTCCTGCTTCGAGAAGAAAAACAGTTTACAAATCGAAAGCAGTTCCACCGAATCATCCACAGATTGCGACAAATTAACTACGTTGAGCTCAATTTTTTCCGGTTAGAATCGACCGATTGTAAAACGCCGTGGCTAGTGGCCCCTCGAGACATGGCCTTTTACTATCAATCGATTAAACATTAGATTGTTTCCTTTTTCGCGTTCGTCTTTTATTCTGTAATCGATTTTCATGGGCTACATAATCAGTTGAAGACCTCGATTTTCATGATTTTATGGCCTACATAATGAGTTGAAGACCTCGATTTTTGCTTTGCAAGACGATTTTCATTTCGGCATCGCTCTTTGGCTTTGGATTTTTCCATATCTGATAATTTGCGCCTACCCATTTTGTAACTTTTTCAATTTTTAACGATTTTATGCCTTTCTATTACCTATTCAAATAAAAATTCTTCTAAAATTAAGAACATCGTTGAATTTCGTAGAAAAAAATAAAATGCGAGCATTATTTGGCCCCATCCTCGACCGAAAACAACAACCATTTCCAAATGGTTAAAAATAAAAATTCTTCTAAAAGTAAAGAACATCGTTGAATTTCGTTAAAAAAATAAAATGCGAGCATCATATGGCCCCATCCTCAACCGAAAATAACAACCATTTCCAAATGGTAAAAAAAAACAAAAAAAAACATGAAACTTGCTGACGGGATTTTTCAAGAGCATGATTTTTCATTTATAAGCAACCTGTTTTTTTTTTTTTTTTCTTCTTTTCCGTTCAGTTAATTAGAACTTGATTTATAAATAATTATTTTCTCAGTAGGACAATATTTTTCTTTTCCAACACAAACGTTTCGGGAAATTCGGTTCAAAATGCTCGCTTCAACACCATTTTTTGAAATATATTCTGCCTCTATCAAAAAATCGATCATTACGGTACATTATATAGCTTTTGAATAAGAAAACCTACCAATTGGATGCGTTTGAGAGCAAAAACGAATTTAAAAAGTCCTTCCGGCCAGTGCCGGGAAGAAGAGGTAGCTTTCATATTCCTTATTTTAAAAAAGCCAACTTATATTATTCAAACACAGGAATCTCAATTAAGTGGAAACCGAATGTAGGAGATTCAATACTAATTTTTATTAATACTAAATCATTATGAATGAGAATTTCGCGAAATTAGTCAGTTTTATCCAAGCTGCTTTTATTTAAAGTAACTTATATTTGGCTGCCAAATTCGGCGATTTCTTAAAGTGCCTGCCATTTTAAGACAACATGGTGGATGAGGCTAACCAGTGAACTTGGTCGAGACCTTAGTAATGGCTGTGCACATGCTCACTCACATCGGAATCGGTTGATATATACGAGTGCTATCGCAGGCAAAAAATCAGATTTTTCAAAATGTTACCCACGTTAGAAATTGAAACTGCTATATCTGAGCCATTTTTTAAGATAAAGACAAACAAAAAATGCTCCTGAATCCTTATATCAAGGTCAAATACTTAAGAAAGAAACCTTTTTCAATTTCTAATTTTTTTGCATCTCACTTTAAATATATATTTTTTTAATTTAATGGCCGCCATTTTGAAACAAGATGGCTGATGAAGCTGGCCAGCGAACTTGGTCGAGATATTGATGTATACTATCCACATGCCTACTTCCATCGAAATAGGCGAATACGTGTGGTATCGCGTGACAAATACAAGATCGTTTCAAAGTGTTAGCCATGATAGAAATTCAAAGTGCTATAATTCAACCACTTTTTAAGATATAAACAAAAGAACAAATTTTCAGAAACAAAAACTGCTCCAGAATCTTTGTATCAAGGCCAAACACATAAAAAATCTTTTTCATTTTCCAATTTTTTAATACCTCATTTTAAATTTTAAGTTACATTTTTTTAAAAATGGCAAACCTTTTGAAACAAGATGGCGAATGAAGCTGGCCAACGAACTCGGTCGAGACATTGGTATGTACTATGTACAGACCAAGTTACATTCAAATCGGTTCATAAATACACCTGTTATCGCGTGACAAAAATCAGGTCGTTTTAAAATGTCAGCCACAATAGAAATTCAAAATGTTATAACTCAGCCATTTTTGTAGATATAGACGAAACAAAACCTGTTCCGGAATCTTTGTATTAAGGTCAAACACATACGAAAAAAATCTTTTTCATTTTCCAAATTTTTGGTATCTCATTTTATATTTAAATTTTTTTTAAATGGCCGCCATTTTGAAACAAGATGGCGGATGAAGCTGGCCAACGAACTCGGTTGAGTTATTTGTATGTACTATGTACACACCAAGGTACATCCAAATCGGTTCATAAATACGTTTGTTATCACGTGGCAAAAATCAGGGCGTTTCAAAATGTCAGCCACGCTACAAATTCAAAATGCTATAACTCAGCCATTTTTTAAGATATAGACGAAACAAAAACTGCTCCCGAATTTTTTTATCAAGGTCAAACACATAAGAAAAAAATATTTTTTCAATTTTCAATTTTTTGGTACCACATTTCAAATTTAAATTTTTCTTAAAATTTTAAATGGCCGCCATTTTTAAACAAAATGGCGGATGAAGCTGGCCAACGAACTCGGTCGACACATTGGTCTGTACTATGTATAAACGAAGTTACATCCAAACCGGTTCATAAATACGCCTTTTATCGCGTGACAAAATTCAGGACGTTTCAAAATGTCAGCTTCGCTAGAAATTCAAAATGCTATAACTCAGCCATTTTTTAAGATATAGACGAAACAAAAACTGCTACGGAGTCTTTGTATAAAGGTCAAATACATAAGAAAAAAATATTTTTCCATTTTCAATTTTTTGGTACCACATTTCAAATTTAAAATTGTTTTAAAAATTTTAAATGGCCGCAATTTTGAAACAAAATGGCGCATGAAACTGGCCAACGAACTCGGTCGAGACATTGGTATGTACTATGTACACACCGAATTACATCCAAATCGGTTCATAAATACGAGAGTTACAGTGTGACATAGGTCAGATATATATATATATCAATTTTGAACGGAGGGTGGTTTCGGGGTCTGGGGGTCATGATCGATGAAAATATACCAAAATTTTTTGAAATCGCTTTCCTCCGAACGGCTGCAATAGGTAGCTTTTTATAAAGAAAGCTACCTAAAATGAGTCAGAAAATAAGCAGTTTGGATTTGAGTACACCGTTAATACGATTATTTTTTTCTTCAATCACTGTGTATTTTTAATTTGTTTTTGCAGAAAGAATTGGTCCTATCAAAAACTTGGCAATATAAAAGTTGTAGATAATATTAAGGAGATATGTAATAAATTCATGCGGATTTTATATCTTGTGAATTGACGAAGTCATACATTTTTTCTTTTTAAACCGCTCCCCGCTCCCCCCCCCCCCCGTTTTTTTACTGCACGAAATGGTCCTGTCTAAAACTTGCCAATATAAAAATTGTAAATAATATTAAGAAGATTTATAATAAATTTAATTGGATTTGATATCTTGAGAATGGATAAAGTTATGAATTTTTTTCTTCCCAAAACCCTATTTTTTTCGCCTATTTTTTGTTTTATCAAAAATCTGTCATACATAAATTTTTGGCCCTTTTTTTAGAAGTAATAATAACTTTAAACTGATTCGATATGTCTTATAATTAAGAAGTTATGAGGGTTTTTCGGTTTTACAAATGGGGTTTTACAAAACCCCTCCCTATTTTCACCCCCTTGGTCCGATTTTGCCCATTAACGAACTTGACCGAGATTTTATGCCCCTTTATTTTATGTATCAGTTTGGAAGAGATTTGTGCAGAATTATAGAAGTTATCGTGTCCATAAAAAAGTGATATATATATAGATAGATAGATATAGTTATGTATAAAGTTTTTTACTGAGGGTGGTTGTGGGTTCTAGGGGTCATTATCGTTGTAGATCTGCAAAAAAAAAAAATTCAGAAATTCCAACATAGGGGAGATTACAATAGGTACTATTTTATACGAAATCTACCTAATATATATCACTTTTTTATGGATACGGTAACTTCCATAATTCTGCACAAATCTCTTCGAAACTGACGCATAAAATCAAGAGGCAGAAAATACCGGCCAGTTTCGTTAATAGGCAAAATCGGACCAACGGGCGGGAAATAGCGAGGGGTTTTGTGAAAACCGAAAAAAAATCACAACTTCTTAATTATAATACATACCAAATCAGTGTATATTTAAGTTATTGTTGCGAAATCAAGCAACTCCTCTTACCACTTACCCTTTGAAACAAGAACAAAAAACGCACCTGCAGTGTGTTACGTCAGACCGAATGATCCTACTGCGCAAGAGCGGACAGAACTTTTTTTCCTTTTTTCTGTGAGAATTGACTCAGATTTAGATTAGAACAGAAACTAGATATGAACGTAGAGAAAAGAAAATAACTTTTAAAAAAGAAAACTTTAATACTCGAATTGTAATATAATGTAAATAATTTTTGTTTTGTGAGTGTCTAAGAATGTTGTGTACATCTACAATAATGTTTAATGTAATACAGTTTTATTTACTTCGAAGATTCAAGACTTATTATTTGGATGTCGTCTTATTTATTGCATAGAATCCCCGGCTATTTCTTCTTATGCGAAGGAAAGAACAGGTAGGACATTTAGCTTTTATTTTATGATTGTATAAGTTGAAAGCTTTTTATTAGATAATAAGATTAATAAGAAAATTAGAAACAGAGAATAAGATCAGTAGTAACATTTTGGCATCCCTGCCGGGATATATAACTAATTATGAGATAAATAGAATAAGATATTAGAATAATTAGAAATTATTTATCAAGCTATTTAATTTGAAGAACTAAGAAATTATTGAGAACTGTTGAACATATAGAGAATTGTACTTTTTAATAGAATTTAGTTGTTGTTGTTATTAGTTCGCAATGGCTGAAAGTTTAGTTATCGCCAAAAAAGAAAGAGCTGTGCTACGTGAAAGCATAAATAAGTTTATAAATAAAATAGAAGCTATTTTGAAAGAGGGAGAACCAGACATTTTTGATTTGGAAGAGGTAGTGGAACAGTTAAGTGTGACAGAAATGGAACTGACACGAGCAGACGGGAAAATTAAAAAATTGGTGCAAGAAGCACAATTAGATACAGAATTACAGGGCGCTCGCGAATTTAAAGAGAAAATTACGTCATTGCGCTTTAGAGCAAACAGAAAGATAAAAGAGTTAGATAAAAAGAAAACATTCGTTTTCTAAACGAGAAAATCCCTTAAAGGAAAACGTAAGCATTAAATTACCGAAACTAAATATCACAAAATTTTCTGGGGATTTTGTTGAATGGCTTTTGTTTTGGTCAGCTTTTGAAACAACCATTCACAACAATGATACATTAGATCCAGTAGATAAATTTAACTATTTAAAAAGTTTTCTAGCCCCCATTCCATTAAAAAGTATAGATGGATTTTGTGTCACTACAGAGAATTATTTAAAGGCCGTCGATATTTTGAAAGAAAGGTACGGGAATAAGGATATGTTAATTTTGGTACATACAAATAAACTTCTTAATTTAACTCCACTCAGACACTCGAATGACACCAAATCATTTCGAAAACTTTTTGATGAGATACAAACGAACATTAGAAGTCTAGAGTCGCTTAACATTTCATTAGACTCTTATGGAAGTTTATTATCCCCCATTTTATTTAAATTATTACCGAGAGACCTAGTTTTGGAATTTAATAAAACGCATGAAGACTCAATTAATGTCCAAGATTTAATATCGTTCTTACATAAGCAATTAATATCCAGAGAGAAAATGTATGCGTCATCACTGAATGAAATAAATGAAAAATCAACACAAAATAATTATGTTGCGCAGTCATTTAGGAAAAATCCTTCCTTTCCCCCCGAGTCAATAAATTTAATACGCAGAGTAATAAATTTGATTATCCGAATAGAAAATTACCGTCAGCGAGTGATTTATTGGTTCAGAGCGAAAATGAGACTACTTGTGGATTTTGCTTTGGCAGGCACCAGACAAATAAATGTTTTAGCACTTGTAATTTACCGTTTGAAAAAAGACTTGATTTACTGAGAAAGAGAGGCCTTTGTTATATTTGTTTATCCCGTGGACATATTGGGAAATACTGTGTATCGAAGGTATTTGTAATTCGAGACACGCCCAGATAATGTGTAATAAAGAAATAAATTCAAAAAGGAAATCTACTAATTCAGGGAGTAGCGATGTTACGAGACCAATACTGTCAAATCAGGATATAATTTATAATGTCTATTTACAAACTTTGATAGTGGAGATCCGTAATGATAATCAATCTTCCGAATTTATTCGTATCATTATAGATACTGGGAGTCACAATAGCTATATAACTAGATATGCTGCAAATAAATTGAAATTAAGGAAAATTCGATCAGAAACAATTAGACACGGACTATTCGGAGGGGTAGATAAAACGAGTAAACATAATCGCTATGAATTTACTATCAGTAATTTAGATCATAGTTTCCGATTTAAAATACAAGCTTTAGATGAAGGAAAAATTTGTTCAGGAGTAAATTTATGCCGCGATAGCGAAATGATAAAAATCTTAGAAAAAAGGAGAGTTCATCTGACCGATGTTCGTGAAAATAATCGACTATGTTTATATGAGAATAATCCGGAAAAAGTACACATTTTAATCGGCGCTGACATGGCGGCGAAATTATTCACAGATAATATAAAATATTTTCCTGATTTGGGTATAACAGCTTTTGAAACAAAGTTAGGCTGGACAATTATGGGGAAAACAGAGGGTAATGGAAATGATTCAGAAAGTTCGTTGTCAGTTCTATCGCTGTCATTAATTACTTCAAATGCCAGTTTATCACAACTGTGGAACTTAGATACCTTAAGTATCACTAATGAAGATTATAAAAATAAAGACGATTTAGCAAGAGAGAAAACTTTTCTTGAAACAGTCAAACGTGATGAAAGTGGCCGCTACGAAGTGACACTACCCTGGATTGTTGATAATTCAATTTTAGCGAGCAATCGCGTATTAGCAGAGAAACATTTGCACAAGACAGAACAAAAACTTATCAAAACAAATAAGAAAATACAATATGATGAAATTTTTAATTTGTGGAAGGATAATAATATTATAGAAGAAATTTCAGACGATAAGGAGAATAAAGTACATTTCTTACCCCACAGACTAGTAATTAAAGAAAATTGTGAAACGACGAAAATGCGTCCTGTCTTTAATGCCTCCGCACATAATGCAAACTCTCCTTCTTTGAACGACTGTCTCACAAAGGGACCTAATTTGATTGAAATAATTCCGAGTATTTTGAATCGTTTTCGTAAATACAAAATAGGTATTTCTTCAGATATTGAAAAGGCATTTCTCCAGATAAAAATCAGAGAAAAAGATCGCGATTTTTTACGCTTTCTCTGGCTCGACTCCAAACATAATTTGAAAGTTTATAGACATTGTCGCGTAGTCTTCGGACTCACTTCAAGCCCGTTTTTATTAATGGGTACACTAAACCATCTTTTAAGTCAAGTACCCGAACAGTGGGAAAATACAGCACGAATTTTGAAAGATTCATTTTACATTGACAATTCCATTACTAGTTTAAAATCGATCGCAGATACTGGAAAATTTATAACAGAATCACGGTGTATTTTATCATCAGCTCATTTTAATTTAAGATGTTGGCGATCAAATTTGCCTCAGGCCATGATCGATGTTTCTGAAGAAAATACAAAGTTAGCACCAGTTTTGGGATTGGTCTGGGACTTAGAGCAAGATAGATTAAGGTGTAAAATAGAAGAAAAAAATGAAACGAAAGAACCATTCACAAAGAGAAAAATTTTATCGGTTACCCAAAAGATTTTTGACCCCATAAGATTCTCCGCCACGAGCACTCTTATTCCAAAATTAATTCTTCAGGAAACCTGGAAACAGAAATTAAAATGGGATGAAGAACTTCCTGAAAATTTAAGAAAACAGTTCGACTTCTGGTTAAAACAAATTAAGTTTTTACAAGAAATTCAAATTCCACGTTGGTTGAATGTATCGCCCGAAAATGAAAATAACATTTCCTTGCATACCTTTTCCGATGCGAGTAGACACGACTATGCCACTTGCGTGTATCTTAGATGTCCAACACAAGAAGGAGTTAAAGTTCAGTTAGTCAATGCTAGAAGTAGAGTAGCGCCCATTAAAGAACTCACAATTCCTCGACTGGAGCTACTCTCGTGCCTTATTGGAGCTAGACTCGCTAAAACCATCATGAGTGATCTTCAGTTAAAACCAGAAAAGACAATCTTTTGGAGCGATTCCTCAGCAGCTTTAGGGTGGATAAGAAGAGAACAATCTTGGGGTACATTTGTCCACAGTAGAGTTTTAGAAATCAGAAGCCTTACCAAAGTTGAAGATTGGCGACATATACCAGGAAATTTAAATCCGGCAGACCTCCCATCCAGAGGATGTTCCTTTGAGCAATTGGAGAAATCACGATGTTGGGAGGGACCAGCTTGGCTGTATTTACGGGAAGATCAGTGGCCACAACCGGAAGAACACCCTGACGAGGATATAATAAATAAAGAAAGGAAAAAAGACAATCCTAACACTTTTAGACAATGAAGACACTGATTTACACCGTTTTTATCGATATTTTTCCTCTTATAGAAAAAACATAAGAATGATTGCATTTATATATCGTTTTTATAACAACACAAGAAAGAAAGAAAGAATTTCATCACCTAACATCTCCGTTGATGAATTTGAAAAAGCAGAAAAAATACTACTCAGATTAGTACAAAAGGAATCCTTTTCAGGAAACACAGATCCCAAATTAAGAGCCTTAAGACCATTAGAAGATAAAAACGGACTTTTGAGAGCAAAAACAAATATAATCTGTAGACAAGACAAAGAAGATTTTCGTTATCCAATAATTTTGCCCTCAAAACATCCTGTGGTACAGAAGTTAATTTTTGAAAAACATTTAGAAAATCATCACGCTGGAGTTAGCATACTAATGGCTCAACTTCGAGAAAATTTTTGGATTTTGAAATCAAGAAAGTATATCAGAAACGTCATTAGACAATGTGTTAAGTGTCAAAGATTCCAAACACCCAGAACAGAGGTCGAACCAGGAATCCCACCTGAAGACAGAATCAGAGATGCAGCTATATTTGAAGTGGTGGGAGTCGATTTAGCCGGTCCTCTATACCTTGCCGATGGTTCAAAGGTGTGGATAGCTTTATTCACCTGTGCTGTCTATCGAGCGGTACATTTGGAGTTGATAACATCTTTATCAGCTGAATGCTTTATGCAGTCCCTAAGAAGATTTATAGCACGGCGAGGCAGACCATATATAATTTACTCAGATAACGGAAAGAATTTTGGTGGCACTAACAGAGCCCTTTCTAGTGTGGATTGGCAAGCTATAAGTACATTGGCCTCCATTCAGAAGATCAGATGGAAATTCAACCCCCCTTCAGCCCCCTGGTGGGGAGGGTGGTGGGAACGCCTCGTGCGAACAGTGAAAGATATTTTAAGAAAAGTTTTGGGTCGCGCCTCATTAAATTACGAAGAACTCAGCACAATACTCTGTGACTGTGAAAATGTTGTCAATTCGAGACCGATAACATACATCTCCGAAGATAATCGCGATCCCGAACCTTTAACTCCATTGATGTTCCTTCAAGAACTGCCTACATCCGGTGTCCCAGATATAGATGCATTAGACTCCCAAGATCTTAACAGACGAGCAAGATATCGTCAAAGAATAAGAAATGATCTGCGAAACCGATTTAGAACGGAGTACTTAGGACAGCTGCGGCAACAGTCTATGAAGAAGAATTCCAAACCTTTGCAAATAGGAGACATCGTTCTTCTGGAAGATACCAACAAAAGACGTCTTCACTGGCCTTTAGCCAAAATAATTGATATATTTCCCGGAAAAGACAAAATAGCAAGATTGGCCAAAGTCCAAACAGAAAATGGCATTTTTGTCCGTCCTTTCCAACGCCTGTTTCCTTTGGAAATTGATGCAGCTAGCGATTCCCCATCAGATAACAGAATTCAGCAAAAAGTGAACTTTAATCTCCCTAGTGAACAACGAAAGGTTACTCCAGAAATCGATCAGACTAGAAGCAGTGTAGAAAAGAGCCAACCCTGTGACAGAAATATCTCTCCTGTGGTTACCAGAAGTGGACGACTAGTGAAACCGCCTCTGAGACTCCAATCTGGACTTCTAAATTGTTGAGTTCCTCCCATGGATCACAACTCAAGGTGGGAGGATGTTGCGAAATCAAGCAACTCCTCTTACCACTTACCCTTTGAAACAAGAACAAAAAACGCACCTGCAGTGTGTTACGTCAGACCGAATGATCCTACTGCGCAAGAGCGGACAGAACTTTTTTTCCTTTTTTCTGTGAGAATTGACTCAGATTTAGATTAGAACAGAAACTAGATATGAACGTAGAGAAAAGAAAATAACTTTTAAAAAAGAAAACTTTAATACTCGAATTGTAATATAATGTAAATAATTTTTGTTTTGTGAGTGTCTAAGCATGTTGTGTACGTCTACAATAATGTTTAATGTAATACAGTTTTATTTACTTCGAAGACTCAAGACTTATTATTTGGATGTCGTCTTATTTATTGCATAGAATCCCCGGCTATTTCTTCTTATGCGAAGGAAAGAACAGGTAGGACATTTAGCTTTTATTTTATGATTGTATAAGTTGAAAGCTTTTTATTAGATAATAAGATTAATAAGAAAATTAGAAACAGAGAATAAGATCAGTAGTAACAGTTATCATTACTTCTAGGAAAAGGGCCGAAAATTTATGTATCACAGATTTTTGATAAAATTAAAAATGTGCTCAAGAGGCGAAAAAAATAGGGTTTTAGGGAGAAAAAAAAATCATAACTTTGACAATTCTCAATATATCAAATTCATGTAAACTTATTATAAATCTTCTTAATACTATCTACAACTGTTATATTCACAAGTTTTTAATAAGACCCACTATTACCGAAAAAAGAAATGGTGGGGGGGAAATGGAGAAGAAAAGAATTCATAAGGTTGTCAATTCACAAGATATTCAATCCGCTTAAATTTATTATACATCTTCTTAATATTATCTACAACTTTCGTACTGACAAGTTTTTGATAGGACCAACTCTTACACCAAAAACAAATTAAACAAAAATAGGGGTTGACGAAAAAATTATAGTAATAAAGTTGTACTCAGATCCAAACTGCTTATTTTTTGAATCACTTTTGCTCTCACACGCATCCAATTGGCAGGTTCTCTTATTCAGAAACTATATAATGGTCGAACTATATAACTATACGGAGTGGTCGATTTTTTGTTAAGGCAGAATATATTTCAAAAAAGGCTATCAAAGTAGGCATTTTGAACCATATTTTTCGAAGCGATAGTGCTGGAAACGAAAAAGATTGTCGTACTGAGAAAATAATTGTTTGTAAATCAAGTTCTAATCAATTGAACGAAAAATAAACAAGTAATATAAAAATTTTGTTTTTAAAGTCAATTCCTACTTAGGTCATAAAAAAAAATTTAATATGAGCCCTTAAGCTAATATTAGTTTTTGTTGCATTAAAATATCTCAGTTTGTTGATTTTCTATAAGCAAGTAAACACTATTGTCTTACAATGGAAGTCTATGGGAATTTGGCAAAATATTAGAGATATCGTCAAGTTGGCGTTAATTTTGGCGACTCATTTTGGTCGCCAAATATGGCGATATATCGCCAAGTTGACGACAAACTTGGCGTTATTTGGCGAACAAACAGGGTCCCCCCCTATGGTAACCCCCTTATAGGTATGAAGATGCTGTTCAATAACCAATAGCCGCCATTTTGTCTCCCATATAAATCTAAAATTAATGAATTAAAATTTAATTAATGAATTAATATTTGAAAAATCTGTATTAACATCAATTGTCATCCAGTACAAGTTTAAAAAAAAATATTTCAACTTGATAGAAGGAATAATAAGTATTTTATTAACTATTGAAAATTTGAACAAGATAAATAAATAAATAAATATAGGGAGAGTGTGAACTAATAGTAGGAATTGGAAAAACAGATCGTTTATAAATCTCTTCAAAAAATCACGTCAGCAAGTTTCATGTTTTAGGTAGCTTTCATTACAAAAAGCTACCTATTGCAGCCGTTCGGAGGAAAGAGATTTCAAAAAATTTTGGTATATTTTCATCGATCATGACCCCCAGACCCCGAAACCACCCCCCGTTCAAAATTGATATATATATATATATATATATATATATATATATCTGACCTATGTCACACTGTAACTCTCGTAATTATGAACCGATTTCGATGTAATTCGGTGTGTACATAGTACATACAAATGTCTCGACCGAGTTCGTTGGCCAGCTTCATCCGCCGTTTTGTTTCAAAATGGCGGCCATTTAAATTTTTAAAAAAAAATTAAAATTTTAATTGTGGTACCAAAAAATTAAAAATGGAAAAATATTTTTTCTTATGTATTTGACCATTATGCAGCGATTCTGGAGCAGTTTTTGTTTCGTCTATCTTAAAAAATGGCTGAGTTATAGCGTTTTGAATTTCTAGCGTTGCTGACATTTTGAAACGTCCTGAATTTTGTCACGCGATAAAAGGCGTATTTATGAACCGATTTCCATGTAATTCGGTGTGTACATAGTACATACCAATGTCTCGACCGAGTTCGTTGGCCAGCTTCATCCGCCATTTTGTTTCAAAATGGCGGCCATTTAAAATTTTAAAAAGAAATTTAAATTTGAAATGTGGTACCAAAAAATTGAAAATGGAAAAATATTTTTTCTTATGTATTTGATCTTTATACAAAGATTTCGGAGCAGTTTTTGTTTCGTCTATATCTTAAAAAATGGCTGAGTTGCAGCATTTTAGGTAGCTTTCTTTACAAAAAAGCTACCTATTGCAGCCGTTCGGAGGAAAGCGATTTCAAAAAATTTTGGTATATTTTCATCGATCATGACCCCCAGACCCCGAAACCACCCTCCGTTCAAAATTGATATATATATATATATATATATATATATATATCTGACCTATGTCACACTGTAACTCCCGTAATTATGAACCGATTTCGATGTAATTCGGTGTGTACATAGTACATACCAATGTCTCGACCGAGTTCGTTGGCCAGCTTCATTCGCCGTTTTGTTTCAAAATGGCGGCCATTTAAAATTTTTAAAAAAATTTAAAACTTGAAATGTGGTACCAAAAAATTAAAAATGGAAAAATATTTTTTTCTTATGTATTTGACCTTTATAAAAAGATTTCGGAGCAGTTTTTGTTTCGTCTATATCTTAAAAAATGGCTGAGTTATAGCATTTTGAATTTCTAGCGTGGCTGACATTTTGAAACGTCCTGAATTTTGTCACGCGATAAAAGGCGTATTTATGAACCGATTTGGATCTAACTTCGTTTATACATAGTACATACCAATATCTCGACCGAGTTCGTTGACCAGCTTCACCCGCCATCTTGTTTAAAAATGGCGGCCATTTAAATTTTTAAGAAACATTTAAATTTGAAATGTGGTACCAAAAATTGAAAATTGAAAAAACATTTTCTTCTTATGTGTTTGACCTTGATAAAAAGATTCGGGAGCAGTTTTTGTTTCGTCTATATCTTAAGAAATGGCTGAGTTATAGCATTTTGAATTTCTAGCGTGGTTGACATTTTTAAACGTCCTGATTTTCTCACGTAATAACAGGCGTATTTATGAACCGACTTGGATGTACCTTGGTGTGTACATAGTACATACAAATATCTCGACCGAGTTCGTTGGCCAGCTTCATCCGCCATCTTGTTTCAAAATGGCGGCCATTTAAAAAAATAAAAAAATAAAAAAATTTAAATGAGATACCAAAAAATTGGAAAATGAAAAAGATTTTTTTGTATGTGTTTGACCTTAATACAAAGATTCCGGAACAGTTTTTCTTTCGTCTATATCTAAAAAAAAAATGGCTGAGTAATAGCATTTTGAATTTCTCTTGTGGCTGACATTTTAAAACGACCTGATTTTTGTCACGCGATAACAGGCGTATTTATGAACCTATTTGGATGTAACTTGGTCTGTACATAGTACATACCAATGTCTCGACCGAGTTCGTTGGCCAGCTTCATTCGCCATCTTGTTTCAAAAGGGTTGCCATTTTAAAAAAATTAAATTTAAAATTCAAAATGAGGTATTAAAAAATTGGAAAATGAAAAAGATTTTTTTTATGTGTTTGGTCTTGATACAAAGATTCCGAAGCAGTTTTTGTTTCTGAAAATTTGTTCTTTTGTTGATATCTTAAAAAATGGTTGATTTATAGCTCTTTGAATTTCTAGCATGGCTAACATTTTGAAACGATCTTGTATTTGTCACGCGATAACACGCGTATTCGCCTATTTCGATGTAAGAAGGCATGTGGATAGTATACATCAACACCTCGACCAAGTTCGCTGGCCAGATTCATCAGCCATCTTGTTTCAAAATGGCGGCCATTAAATTAAAAAAAATATATATATATTTAAAGTGAGGTGCAAAAAAATTAGAAATTGAAAAAGGTTTCTTTCTTAAGTATTTGATCTTGATATAAAGATTCAGGAGCATTTTTTGTTTGTCTTTACCTTAAAAAATGGCTCAGATATAGCAGTTACAATTTCTATTGTGGGTGACATTTTGAAAAATCTGATTTTTTGCATGCGACAGCACTCCTATATATTAACCGATTCCGATGTGAGTGAGCATGTGCACAGCAATTACTAAGGTCTCGACCAAGTTCACTGCTTAGCCTCATCCACCATGTTGTCTTAAAATGACAGGCACTTTAAGAAATTGCCGAATTTGGCAGCCAAATATAAGTTACTTTAAAGAAAAGCAACTTGGATAAAGCTGACTAATTTCGCGAAATTCTCATTCATTATATTGATAAAAATTAGTATTGAATCTCCTATATTCGGTTTCCACTAAATTGAGCTTCGTGTGTTTGCATGATATAAGTTGGCTTTTTTTTAAATAAGGATTATGAAAGCTACCTCTTCCTCCCGGCACTGGCCGGAAGGACTTTTTACTTTTAAAAATGAGTCTAAAAATGTGTCAGAAAATTTCGAGTTGTTAAGAGTGGAAAAATGTTTTTGGAATACCACCTTAACATGATTCTGATAAAACCAGCTCTTACAGAAAAGAGAAATTAAAAATTTGTCAAAAGTGGCCAGATAAAATTGTTAAACTGTGTTTATCTCTAATCTTGATTTAGTTTTGTTTTGAAATTAGTACTTAACTTCGAAATCTACCTCCGCCTCTAGGCCGAGGCGGCAGGGATTTTTTAATTCAGTTTCTCAAGACTGGAATTACATCACATTTCCCGTTTCATTCTGCAAGTTCCTCATAGTAGAGTAACTATAGTTCAATTTAGTAATTGTTTTCGGCATCAGATTACCCAATCTATAGTTCAATTTAGTAATTGTTTTCGGCATCAGATTACCCAATCTATAGTTGATTTTTCAATGCAAATCTTTCTGTAAGTTTGTAAAAAAACATTTCCTTATAACAATTTTTTTATTTCTTCGAATTTCGACGAATTTTACTTAAGGGGACTGGCTGGTCCCTCAGCTTCGGAATTCTCCTCCGTAATGTTAAGTCTATGGGCATTGGATGCGTTCGTATATTTAAAATATCTCCTCCGGAAATTAATATTGTTAACTTCTATTTTTTGTTTTTGTGTGTACACTTCTTGAAGGGTGCCTCTTTTTTCTTAGTTTTCAAACTATTTCTAAAATCTATGCTGAATTTAATATTTTATGAGTTAAAAGCGGGCGAACTCCGAGTAAGATTTTAACACTTCCTATAAAATTTAGTCTACACTTTAGAAATATTTTGAGAACTAAGAAAAAAAGAGACATCTTTTAGGAAGTGTACACAAAAAATAGAAGTTGAAAATATTAATTCCCCGAGGAGATATTTTAACCCCTTGAGGGCTAAGCAATTACGTTTGTAAAATGCTGAATTCCCACCGGAATGTTTGAAAAATTCTATTTCAAAATAAGTAAAAGCAATTTTACGGCTTTTTCCCACCAAAGTTAGAAAAGTAAAATTCAATAAAATTTTTCTGGTGTAAAACTTCATTAATCGTAGGTGGTATATAATATATACCGGTGCCCTTCAAGTGGTTAAATATACGAATGCATCAAATGCCCATAGACTTTACATTAGTGAGGGAAAATCGGAAGCTGAGTGACCATCCCCCTTAAGAGGCCACTTCACTCACGCGAAAACACCTGTTCACTAATGTTAATCCTATGCGACAAATCTTTTCAGTTTTTGAAGATTGGAATGACAGATTTTCCATTTCATTCTGCAAGTTCCTCATATATAGATTTAGTAATTATTTGTTACAATTTAAGTCAAAAACTTTCACAATAAAAATGCACATATTCTGTGATATTACTATTTGCCAAAAGTTTTTCGTTTTTCCAGGATTTGGCTTCTAATTTCGGAGCTGCTAGAAATCACGTCATTTGGGTGAACCTATACAAATATGACTTTGTTTTGGCGAAATTATTCAAGAACATTTTATATTTATGAATTAAAATAAATGCTTAGAGAAATATAATGTTTATCACTAAAACATTTTGTTCTTAATGCCCTTATGAAAAGTTTTAATCGCCATCTTAAGGAAATAGTTTAAAATCTGTTTTTCTACTTTAAATTAAATTAAAAAAGCTACGATGGATTTTTTTTCTTTTTACATCAATGGAATTATCTTAATGTTCCAGTCGACAGACAATTTTTTGCTTTCTAAAATAAACTGATTCCTGAAGCTTGAATATGTGAAAATAGATTTGCATTTCTTGAAAAATACAATTCAATCACAATGTTATTTTCAGTATCTATTCAAATAAACGTTAATTTCAATTTGAAAATGATGTCAAACAAAGAAATCTAATAATCCCTATCATTTTAATTTTTCTCCCTTTTATCCACAAAAACGGAGCAATTTAGTTGTAATCTTTACAGAAATGTCATTAAAAATTACGAAAAAATTAATATCTCTAAAACTAATTCAAATTTTACAATGCTAAGACCAATTTTGACATTTTCAGATCTATGCGGATAACTGGTGCTAATTTGATCGCTCAGCGTTCCATATTGTAGGAGTAGCTGTGAACTACAAACAGACATTCACTTTTTAATATAATAGATTGATAAAGTTTTAGTTTTGTTATAAAAAATTAGTCAGAGACAAATGCTGAACTACTTATATTGTTTTAAGTGCAAATGGGTTATTTCGAAATGGAACCTGCACGAAATGGAAATAATTTTAAAAAATCATGGTTGAAAATTATTTTAAAAGCGAGAATAAATCAATCAAGATAGTTTTCAAACAAATTGCATTTGAAAGAAGATTTTTTTCCCTCTATGGTGTAAAAGTTGAAAATGTGCGGTGTTTAGAAATTAAAAAAATTGCAGTAGCAAAAATTAGAAAACCGAAATTTCATCGTCAAGTGTTGCCATTTACAAAATGACGGTAGTGTTCTGCACAAGCGTCTAACGATCACACTTTTTTCATTTTGATCCTCTGATCCTGTGGGATCAGCGCTCTGCGCATACTCTTCGCGCATGACATGGCGATTTTTTGTTTAAAGTAGAAGAACTTGATGGCGTAGTGGTATGGCGTTCAACTTCAGATCGGACGATCTGAGTTCGATTTCTTACGGAGCTGAATGAATGTGAAGGTTGCTTTAAAAGAAAACTATTTTGAAGACACAAATTGAAAATTTATATTTTTCAATATTGTACCAATATTAACAATTTTTTAATGTGAATTTTACAAATATTTGATATAGTGATCGTAGTTTTAACAGATAGGGAGAGGAGTAATGTTTTATAATAATTTTAAATTTAGTTTAAATGCAGTATTTTAAATTTAAAATTTATTTATTTCATAATTTAATATTTCTTTTTACAATTTTAAATTTAATAATAAATAAATATTTTTTTTCACAATTTTAAATTTAATAATAATTAAATATTTTTTTCATAATTTTAAATTTAATTATTTAATAATTTGAAATTTAGTTTAAAAGCAGTATTTTAAATATAAAAATTAATTTATTTCATAATTTTAAATTATTATTTTTTGTTTTTACAATTTTAAATGTAATAATAATTAAATATATTTTTTACAGTTTTAAATTTAATAATAATTAAATATTTTTTTCATAATTTTAAATTTAATTATTTAATAATTTAAATATTTTGTCATAATTTTAAAAGAACTTTAAATTTTGAATAAATAATAAATATTAATATTTTTTTTATAATTTGAAATTTTATAATGATTTAGTAATTTTAATTTTTTTATCCTTTAAAGGCACTTTAAATTTTGAATATAATAATTTTTTATATTTTTCTAGTAATTTTATGTTAATAATTTAAATTTAATATTTTTCCAGAATGTTTAATCAAATAATTATATTTTCAAAATTTTGAATTTAATAATGATTTAACAATTTCAGTTTTTTATTATAATTTATAATTTTTTCATCCTTTAAAAATAATTTTAGATTTTAATAATTAATAAATTTGAATCAAAATTAAAATACTAATAACTTAAAAACTGACTAGATGGTACCTGTCAAAATTTGATGGTACCAAAAAAGGTTTTGTATATTAAAATATTTTTCGTCATTCCTCTTAAAAATCTAACATAAGGAAAGAAAAAGAAATCGTCCTAAGTAGTGCAAGCAGTCAGTTGCTATACAGCGAAAGAGAAAGAAAAAAAATAATCAAATGCAGGTGTTACGGAAGGAGGGGGGTACATACTAATATTTTAAACAATTATTTGAATCAAACATTTCTAAATATATCAAAAATAATCAAATATATAAAGACATACATAATAATAATACGAAAAACAATAATAAATAAACAGGTTCTTGCAGTAATGAGTAACCAAAAAAGAAAGATATACGAAATCGTGCATATGTCACATCTGTGTATATAAAAAAAAGAAGGAAAAAAAAGTCTTGGAAAAAAACTGTCTTATCTGAAAGGGTTCTGTAATAAACAGCTGTTGATGGTAAATAAGTTCTTGACACTGGTAAAAAGAAGGGGGAAAATTCTGAGTCTAATCGTTGTTCACATTTGAAAAAGTAAATAAAAAAAAGCAAATACGAGTTCACTGCAAATGCTAATAGGGTATGTTGATAACGGTCAGCACCGATCAGACAGTCTGAATCATGAATCCAGGTAAAGAAAAATAAAAATAAAGTACTTACAGTCTGCTGTCTGGATAACGTGACGATAAATAGGTGACTTTTCGTGAAATAATAAAAAAATATATGCACACTGATGCAGGAGGAGTAATTAGTTGTTTAACATCACATACACAAAAAAAATTAACACTTCCTACGGCGAAAAAAAAACACGATTTCGCAGCGCGGATGCTTATTTGAAACTATAGAAACGGTGAAAACAACACTCAAAGAAGCACACTTAAAAAACACTTTTCTTCTCTGTCTTTTTTGTAGCTATATTGTGCGTGAACGAATTTTGTTTCGTTTCCATTTTCGGTGACGTGTTTTTATTTTCCTAGTATTGGGAAGAGCTGGCACTAGTGAGCTGTAAAAATATTCCGTCATACACAGTGAAAAATATGCCTCGAGAAAATGGATGAAAGTTCCCATATCAGAAACACAGGTACGCGATGCACTTGTGGAATGTAGTATGACGAGTAAGAAGCATAGTACGTACACAAGGGAATTTGGAGCAACGAACGTCTTTTGCACAGGTGCGTGGTGAAGAGAGCAATTAGGAGATGGTAGGATCTGAGAAGCCACGTCCTCTCAAAATTCTGGGATACTTGAAACTAAGCTCTGTAACACGACATTCTCTTGTTTGTGGTCTACGTCTACTTTGTGTACACCTTCACAAACGGTGATACAATTGACAGATATTTCGGGTGGAGGTGGTTTTTGGAGTGAGATGCCGTTCTGATCACAAGTGAGTATTCCCTGGGAAATTATGTCTCTTCCGATGATGAGAGGAATGTTCATGCGAGAAAATTCTATGACATAAGCTGTGGTGGTATACGCATTGTCGTCTATAGAGATGGTTATGCTGAACGACCCGATTGGTGTGACACTGCTGTTACCGAAGCCTGCGATTTGTAAGCTTGCGTCGTTGAGGGTGGGGGAACCCAGTAAGCGGTACAAATATTTTCTTACACACGTAATGTGCGAACCGGTATCCAGCAACCCTTTTATCGCTAAATCTGCAATTTTCACTAATTTCGTCATGTTTTGACGCGGTTTATCCAATTCTACTACTCGAATTGCAGGGGGAGAGGTGTCTGAGTTTGAAACTTTAGGGCGGGTGGTCTGAGCGCAGTTATAACTTTTGTGTCCAAAATTATTACACGAAAAACATTTAATTCCTTTGTTTTTATGTACACAATCTTTCGCATGGTGTTCAGGTTCTCCGCAAGAAAAACAAATCATTTTCGGGGCTTTTTCGGTGTGTAGGGGTTTATTACTAACATGTGTAGGCCGCGGCTGGGACTGGCGAAGGTGGGGACTTTGATCGCAAATTTGCTGATAAATTTGAAGCTTACTTTTAAATTCGGTGAGAGTTTGACAGCCAAAAAGAATTGCTTTATTGTTAGGTGTGTCTCTAATACCAGTGATAACATAATGCATGAGTGATGCGTCGTCTATTTTCGCTCGTTGGGCAATCTCTTTCATTATTAAAAAATACTCACTCATTTTTTCGTTGGGCTTATTAACGGTTGCTTTAAAGCTGCGTACGATGTTAATTCTGGCTCACTGCGGACAAATAACAATGCAGTACCCTTGAGAGCTCTTTTGACGAAAAAGAAATTTTTGCAACTCATTCAGTTGAAATGTTGTGGCCAAGCCTTCAAATCTTTCTAGGCATTGTAGAATGTTTTCGACTGGCTTGCCGGAAAAGGGTGTAATTAAATTTTCGAAATCGGTAAAAGAAATGGACTGACGCGGTGCCGAATGGGGGAAAATCGCAGCATTATATTGAAAAGTGGTACCAGAAAAACTCGTTAATGGATTGGATTGCAAAGTATTGCGAGAATCATCATCATCAGGTTCGGAATCGGTTTGTGGTGAAATGGAGGACTGGAACTTTGTTAGGTCCAAAAGTGCTTCAATAATACGTCGTGAAATATCTGCTTCGTTACCAGCAATGTCTAGACAAAGTAAATTTGCCATAGAAATGAGTTGAGCTAAGGGGGAGTTTTTGGCCGTTTCAGCGATTTTATCGTCAAATTCAGGATCCCCAATTTTATATTTGAATCCTTGAAATTTCCTTAAATTTTTACGATTGTTTCTATTTTCCTCAGTGCCGAATACCAAGGTATGTAGAATTTTGATTCGTTCAACTCGTGCCGAATTAATTTGAGCTAACACCGGCCGTATATCTTGCAAAAACATGGCTGAATAAGAAATAAAGCTTACTTCCAAATTGGTATCCTTTTAAAAGAAAACGCCGAATGGCTTGATTATATTCATTGCGAACGAAAAAAATATCACAGATGTCTTCTTTCACACACACACACAAAAAACGAGTGAGTCGATAACAGATAAGTAGGTCAGTAGATCTTCTTTCTCTCGCTCTTTCCTTATCGGAGAGAACTTTGAACAGAATCTTCGCAGATCTTAAATATTTCAGAAGTTGGATTTCACAACAGTTTTATGGATGTCTAGGGGCAAATAGTTGAATTCGACGCGGCCGGGCCCTCATGTAGAATAGGTGGGATTGACTGTGGTCGAACTTTGGTGATAAAGGCTTCTGATTGAACACTCGTAGTATAGAAATAATCACGCTTTAATATCTTGATTAACGCATAGATTATATTTACAGAGCACATTAACTATATACAGGGCTTAGGGGGATGAGGGGGAATTTCTTACGGCAGTTTACCGGCATTCAATATATTTCGGAAGCTTGACCGGGTACGTCTTACCAGGTCAGTCCGCAGAACAACTCTGACGTTACATCGAACCTTAGCCCTCCGGCTGCGGTTCAGAATTACTCGCTCATCAGGTTTATTGTCTTATAGAATTTGTCTACTCCGTCAGTTCTCCTGGGATTTTAGCTGCACCTCTTACTGTGGTCAGGATGTGGTTTAGATTGTTTTGGGAACCGCAAGCCACATCCACATATATACATATATATATATGAATGTATATCCACATATATATGCATACATATGTCTATGTATATATATATGTATATATAACACTGGCGCGCGGCTAACCGAAAAGTACCGATTATTTTTTCGACATGACATAACAAAAAATAATGACGTATAGGAATATATTCATTGAAAGTATTAATCATAGCTTAATCTTACAAAACTGGATTATATCTGTGTAGATATATTAATTTAAATAATGCTTCTGTTGCGCTGAAACCTACAGCTTAGTGAACCGATATATCAGTTCACGGCGGTGAGAAGGTTAAAGTAAAAAAAAAAAAAAATCAAAATATTACTTACTGATACTATAAAATTGACGTAAAACTTTTTTTTAAAGATAATTTATTCATCTTTTGGCTTATACTATGCATTTTTACAGCTAAATGTGTAAAATATTGTGTATTTAAAATCCTTACATTTTTATTCCATGGATGGAAGTTTCTTTGAACCTCTCATGCTCTGCCTTGCGCTTATCCTTTTGTATTCTCTATGGGGGTTCATCTCGGTTTCCTCTTTTATTTTACCGGTTTATAAGGCTACTAGTGCAAATGCCCTTCCTAGGACGGTGGGTAAAAAATGTGTTTTTCACTTAAAATTTGAAAAATTGATAAAAATAATTGACAACATGGAACGTTTAGATGAGCAAAGTTTGGCTAGTTTATGTCCTTATAAACACACTATTAGCACTTCTGGGTAAACCAGGCTTCCCGGATAATATACCATAACAAAATTAAGATCTCTTAATAAAGTAATAAATTAGCAATTATGCAATAAAACTGCATAATTAAAAAAGTCGGCTGCAACTATTTAAATAATACTAATATTTAATACTAATTTTTATAACATTTCGAAATTGTATTTTTATCGTTTACACCCCCCCCCCTTTCCCCCCAAAAAATTATAAGTTCATTGATTTATAAATAGGATAAATTTTTAAAACCCAGCACGTTTTTTTCTCTGTGCGATCTTTGCGTCACATTTCAGCAGAAACGAATCTAAGGAAGTGTCTCGGCGAAAAAGAACTCCCTCCAAAAAGGAGAAGCATTGTTAAAATGTTCTTCACTCCTATTGGTGTTTTTCTTCTGTTTGCTTCAAATGACGTAATTTATGTCGTCTCCTTTAATCCTCATAGCACCATTGTTTATTTTTTTTTTCAATGAATCCAAAAGTGAATGACTCGCTACAGCTGTTCTTGTTTACGCGGCTTTTAACGCTACGTTTGTTTTCATCTCGATTTCTGAAATTTTTTTTCAACTACGCAAATCATTGAAATTTTGTTAATTTTGCATCTTTTATAGAAAATTATGTTGAATTTTCTCAGATTTTTTCAGAAGGGATTTCAGGTAGAAAAGATTTGCATTTAGGTAGGTAAGTTCTCTCATTAAACATCTCAAATCGAAACTATGCCTAACGTGGTTTCATCTTATCGGAGACTGGTAAGATTGATCAGCTCGCCCCGGATTCGTTGCGCTGTGTTTTATTATATAGATGATGATTAGATTTATTATATAGAGGCTTTGACAGATTTTGCTATTATTTTATTTGCGAAAAATCCTGACGTAGTGGTTAAAAAAGACGATTTTTTTCGGATACAGCGCTAAAAAATGCATCAAAATCAATTATAAAAAAATTAAAAACACAACCATCGCAGGCTTGTACAATTACACAACGATTGAATAACTTATTTCTAATAATGAAGTTTCCTCACGCGTGACAGTAATAAAGGTCGTATCGTCTAAATTTATTGTACGTATACAGTGTAGCTTTTAAAAAGCAAAATAGAAATATATTACAAAAATCATATATTTTGTAATGAAAGTACTATTTATTTAAGCTGCTATCAGATTCACCAACTTTTCGAGCAACCAACTTTTCAGCCGATTTTAACTCCAACTTTTTCCAGTTGAAAGGGAGAAAAAGGTTACAATTGTCGTTGCTAAAGTTGGAGGAAAACTAGTACTACTAGTACCAGCCGTCAATATTTATCGCCTTTTCGTATCAATCGCTTATATCTGATTCGCTGAAATGTTGAAAGGTGGGAGGAAAAGTTGCAGCTAGGACACACTTTTTTGAGATGCGGATAAAAAGTTGGGGATATTGCTGTTTGCTATCACACTGGGTGTCGAGAGAATATCTCGCAAAAAGTTGGAGGAAATCAAGAGTTGGCTCAAAAATTGCTCGAAAAGTTGGTGAATCTGATAGCAGCTTTAGAGTTACATGCATTAAGTACAGAATACTATGTACGAATCTTATGCAAGTAATATATTTCGGCGTAGTCACCGATCGTTAGATGAGAAGTCTACGGGTATGAAATGAAAAGTTTCCGAAAGAAAATGTTATAAAGAATGCAGAATAATTTCCTGTATAATTGTGTATTTTTCGATACGCGTTTCAGAAGAATTAAATATGGTTTAAATTTATAAACTTTATATATAGATTTTTTTATGTATAGCTTTCGTTTGCGCAGCTTCGGTATTATTACAAAAATCATGATGTAACAAAGAATGACAGTTTATATAACACTGTAAAATAACAAACACGTTGAACAATAGGACGACAACAATCTCAAGAGTTATTTTTAACAAAGAATGTTCAGCTTATTTTTGAATACATGAATTTGTATTTGTTATAACACTGTAAAATAACAATCCCGTTTAATTTGTCACTTACACAACAATCGGACAAGTTATTTTTAACAATGAAGAATCAGCACAGGTCAGTAATAATGTTATACCAGACAAGTATGTTGAAAGATTAAGAGGTTCAGATTTTACTTCAGAAAACAACGTCGGAAGGACAAGTATATTCTATCGTCGGAAGACTTCGCGTCAAGTAGTGAGCCTTTAATGAATTACACCTTACCTTTTCACTATATTAAAATACAAAAAATATAAGTATCGCACATAAACTAAATTTATTACATTGCAATATTTTACATATTAATATAGCACTACAGTATATTAGTATAATATTGTATTTTATGGACTAATATAAGAACTTAATATTTATTTACATAAATGTAATTAACTCACAGTGAAACGTTTTGCAAATGTAGTGAGAAAAATGTTATTAAAATTGCCACATTATCTTTAAATAACCGGTCAGGTATCTTTAAATAACCGGTATTACCCGCGCGCAGAGGGTTCCGTACAATAAATGCGCTGAATTATTAACTGGGCATTGCATTACGCAAATGAATCATTGACAGTTATTATCTAGGCTTTAAAAGTCGATGGCGTCAAAGTCTTTCAGTGTTAATATATCGACTAATGACCGACAATTTTTTTCGAAAATCATTATCAACAAGCCTTTTATACTTCTGTGATGTTAGGTACCTCCAGCGTTCCTCAACTTATTTTTTTAAATTTGTGCGTAACGGAAAAATGCGATTTTCTTAAAAAGTATGCGACCTAGGCTATAGTTTTCCTCCAAGGTTTAAATTAACTTCTACTACACCCAAATTTTTCTTTATTTTAGTTTCAGTAGATTCGGAAATAGAGGGGGGGGGGGGGTATATTTTTCATTACATTTACGACGATATATCTCTGAAAATATAATACCTAAAATTAAAAGAAATGTATTTTTGGAGTTCGGCGTTACAAAAGCTTTCGGACGATATACATAGAAAATACTTTTTTTTTTTACCAAGTAACTGGAATAGCCCCTCTACATTTTTCTTAATATATCTGTGGATGGTTAATAATCTATAAATCTGTGGGTCAATAACTTTTATACTTCAGCCAATTTGAACTTTTCACGTTCCATAGTTTACGAGTATAAAACAGCTGTGACTGGCGGGCAGACAGACACAAGAGTGATCTTATAATGATTCCGTTTTTACTTTTTAAGTATGGAGCCCTAAAAATCTAAGATAACTGTTTGTGCTACAGGATACGCCAATTTATATTATGAAGTATTGATTATTATATTTTGTATATTACACTTTCTTTTTCCATCACCGTATTTTAAATGAAATCTACATATTTTTATACATTTCATAAATTCGACATCATATAACATGTGCCTTTAGAGCAACTTTTAAAAACGGAAAATAAATTTATTATAACAATTATAATTTTTTGTAATAAAAATACTAAGTGATTAGTTACTATAATGTTATACTACTATAATGTTATACTATGTATGATGTATGCTTGTATATTTTAGTGTCTAGGGAGAATTATATATGACAATGCATGTATTACCGTTATTATACATATTATGCTTTGTATAGATTCCGATTTCATGTGTTTTAAAGTATTACCCTGTACAGTATATGATTACGTGAGTCTAAAAAAAAAAGCATTAATCAGATTTCCAGATTTTTGTAAACTTTCAGTATGAGTTTAAATCCTCTCTCCCCCCTCTAGCTCATTTAAATATCTACATGGCAGAATGCTTTTTCTGTATTACTAGTATAAAAAATGATGATGTAACAAAGAATTACCCATTTGCATAACACAGTAGTATAACAATTGTATTCAACAATAGGACAAAAATCTGATAAGCTATTTATAACAATGAATTCACCGATTATTTCAGAATGTATGAATTTTTTATTGTTGTTATAACACTTGAAAATGCCTATCACGTTTAATTCAACAATTACACAACAATAGGATCATTTTTTTGTGCAATGCAATTTCCTCGCGCGAGTCAATAATAAGGTTATGATAGGTGACGTGTTTGAAGGATTAGGATCTTTCATATTTTAGTTCGGAAAATAGCATTTTAAGGACAAGTATACGTTGTTCCATCTGAAGCCTTCGGAACACTTCGCCAAGAGTTCGTGTTAAGTGGTGAGCTTTTAATAATTACTTCGTACATTTCTAGGATATTAAGAGCCTACTTCAGTCAAACGAAAAGACGCGTTCGCTAATGCTAATCCTATGGAAGAAATTTATAAAGATATCTCAGTTGCATTTCAATATTTTTAAATGATTTTTTTTTTTTTTTTTTTTTTTTTTTTTTTGTATTGGATAACTGAGATCGATCTGTGTGCAGGCCGTTTTTTTACTTTTTCTACTTTCATTGCAGATTTTTTATAAGGATGCTTTTACTTTCGAAACCGGTTTCCAAAATGAAAGTGTCCTCATTAAAAATACCTGTAAAGAAAATCGAAAAAGTAAACAACGGTCTTTGTACAGATCGATCCCAACTATTCAATGAAAAAAAAATCATTATAAAATATTGAAATGCGAACGAGATATCTTTATAAATGCCTTCCATAGGATTAGCATTAGCGAACGGGTCTTTTTGTTTGACTGAAGTAGGCTCTTAAGATTCAGTATATTTTAAGTATCATATTATAACTAAATTTATTGCTGTACAGTATTATATATATATTAATATATTGTATTAATATTTATTATTTGTTTTATATACTAATATATTGCATCAATATTTATTATTTATTTTATATATATTAATAAATCTTAACAGTAACTTAGTACGTATTTACGGATAATGCAACTTTTGCGAGTATAGCGAATTAAAAGTATTAGTCTAAATAACAGTTTTCATATTTTATATTTTTTATATTATCGCATTTATAATATATACATATACAGTAGAACCCCGCTAATCCGAACTAATTGGGGCCGGTGTCTGTTTGGATTACAAAAAAATTCAGATAAAAATAGAAAAGAAAACGATGTGTATACTAAAAAATTGTAAGTTATATGTAATCAGTAGTACTACTATCTCTTGAATTCGGTTGTATACGGATGAAGAAATCATCTATTTAGTTCAGAATAAGCCACAAGATGATTCTGATCTAGTAGAAATTGATGAGCCAGACATTGTTCTAGTTTCCCATTCTGAAACTTCAAATGCTCTAGAAATACAAGTAGCACTGCGATATATAGAGCAAAGTGAAAATTTGACTTGAACAGACATTATATTTCTGAGAAGTTGGCATATTGCTTCCTCGTCGAGTATAACATCACTTCGTCAGACAAATCTGACAAATTTCTTCAACCCAAAAGATCGTTAATGTAAATGTGTATGTGATGTGTTTTTATTAAATGTAAATGTGATCCTTGAATTACTGCATTAGTTTCTTCAGTGTGTACAAAATTATGCATGCTGAAAAGGTATTTTTACCTTGTTTTAGTACAATATTTCCAATCGGTACTTTTCGGTTAGCCGGGCGCCAGTGTTTTATATACACACACATATATATACATACATATATGTATATATACATATATATATGTATATGTTGTATATATACACACACTATATACTATGTATATATAAGTGTATATATACATACATGTATAAATACGTACATTTGTATATATAATACTGGCGCCCGGCTAACCGAAAAGTACCTTTCAGTCTTTCCTGTTAATCTGTTGCAGTATAATTTTCAAAAATAAAATCGGTTCGGATTAACCGGAATTTCGGATTAGCGGGGTTCTACTCTCTCTCTCTCTCTCTCTATATATATATATATACTAGCAGGAATGACCGAGCTAAGCTCGGTCAAAAATAGCTTTCTGTTTATCTCGATATATTTTTCCCACTGAATCATTCTTGCTATTTTAGGTGCAATTAGCTTGACCATGAAACATAGTGACTCAAAATGACTCACTTATCGAGTTTTTTTTAACATCCGACCTATCACAATGCTCTTCTCGAGCCTGAAAACGATGGAATACAAAATTTAGTGAAAATCGTTAGTCGTTTTCTGGGTAAAATAAGCTTGATCCACGTTGATTCAAAAAACCACTAACCGAAATTCATCAACAGATGTGAGCTATTTCAATGGTCTTTTTGTATTGTGAAACGGTATAACAAAAAAATTGCCAAAATTGTTTGAATCTTTTTGAGATGCCGTTAGCTTGACCCCGACCCATTATCACCAAAATGACCCACTAATAGAATTTTCTTGAGCATGCGACACGGCCCAATGTTTTTATCTTGTCCAGAAACGGGTTCGTACAAAGTTTTGTCAAAATCTTTTGAGCGGTTTTTTAGATACAGTTAGCTTGATCCTGATCCATTAGGACCCAAAATGACCCATTGATTGAATTTTCTTGAACATGCGACCCTGCACAATGCTCTTATCATGCCCGGAAACGGTATTATACAAAATTATGTAAAATGTTTTGAAGCGCTTTTTAAATACAATTAGCTTGACCCTGATCCATTGTGATCCAAAATGACCCACTAATCGAATTTTCTCGAACATGTGACTTAGCCCAATTCTCTTCTCATGCCCAGAAATGGTATACGTAATATAAAATTTGGTCAAAATGTTTTGAGCATGTTTTTAGATTTAATTAGCTTGACCCTGGCCCATTGTGACCCAAACTGACACACTAATTGAATTTTCTCGAACATGTGACTTAGCCCAATGGTCCTCTCATGACCAGAAACGGCCGTATATTAAAAAATTTCGTGAAAACGTCTTGAGCCGTTTTTTAGATATAATTAGCTTTCCCCTGACCCATAATGACCCACTAATCGAATTTTCTCGAACACGTGACCCATCCCAATGGTCTTTTCGTGCCCGAAAACGATAGATTGCAGAATTTCATCAAATCGTAGTGCCGTTATCTAGATAAACTTAGCTGGACCCACGGTGACCCAAAAATGACCCACTAATCGAATTTTCTTGAACACGTTACCCATCCCAATGGTTTTTTTCGTGCCCGAAAATGGTTAGATACAAAATTTAGTCAAAATCGATTGAGCCGTTCTCTAGATATAATTAGCTTGACCCTGACCCATTATGACCCAAAATGACCCACTAATCGAATTTTCTCGATCACGAGACCCATCCCAATGGTCTTTTCGTGCCCGAAAACAGTAGGGTGCAAAATTTCGTCAAAAACGATAGAGCCGTTATCTAGATACACTTATCTTGACCCACTGTGACCCAAAAGTGGCCCACTAATCTAATTTCCTCGAAAATGTGGCTCAGTTCAATGGTCTTCTCGTAATCCAAAACTGTAGAATATAGAGTTTAGTGAAAATCGTTAGAGCCGTTTTTTAGATAAAAATAGCTTGACCCACAGTGACCCAAAATGACCCACTAATCGAATTTTCTCGAACACGTGACCCATCCCAATGGTCTTTTCGTGCCCGAAAATGGTTAGATACAAAATTTAGTTAAAATCGATTGAGCCGTTCTTTAGATATAATTAGCTTGACCCTGGCCCATTATGACCCAAAATGATCCACTAATCGAATACTCGAACATGAGACCCATCCCAATGGTCTTTTAGTGCCCGAAAATGGTTAGATACAAAATTTAATCAAAATCGATTGAGCCGTTCTCTAGATATAATTAGTTTGACCCTGACCCATTATGACCCAAAATGACCCACTAATAAAATTTTCTCTAACACGAGACCCAGCCCAATGGTCTTTTCGTGCCCGAAAACAGTAGAGTGCAAAAGTTCGTCAAAATCGTTAAAGAAGTTATCTAGATAAACTTAGCTTGACCTACGTAGATCCAAAAATGACCCACTAATCGAATTTTCTCGAACATGTGACTTAGCCCAATAGTTCTCTCGTAATCCAAAACTGTAGAATATAGAGTTTAGTGAAAATCGTTAGAGCCGTTTTTTAGATAAAATTGGCGTGACCCATAGTGACCCAAAAATGAGCCTCTAATCGAAGTTTCTCGAACATGTGACCTAGCCCAATAGTTTCTTCGTGTTGAAAAACGGTTGGATGTGAAATTTGGTCAAAATCGATTGAGCCTTTTTTAGATATAATTAGCTTGACCTTGGCCCATTACGACCCAAAATGACCCACTAATCGAATTTTCTGGAACACGTGACATAGCCCAATGGTCTTATAATGCCCGAAAATGGTAAAATACAAAATTTCGTCAAAATCGATTGAGCCGTTCTTTAGATATAAAAAGTTTGACTCTGACCCATTATGACCCAAAATGACCCACTAATCGAATTTTCTCGAAGACGAGACCCATCCCAATGCTTTACGTGCCCGAAAATGGTTAGATACAAAATTTAGTCAAAATCGATTGAGCCGTTCTCTAGATGTAATTAACTCTACCCTGACTCATTATGACCCAAAATGACCCACTAATGGAATTTTCTCGAACACGAGACCCATCCAATGGCCTTTTCGTGACCGAAAACAGTAGGGTACAAAATTTCGTCAAAATCGTTAAAGAAGTTATCTAGATAAAGTTAGCTTGACCCACGGTGACTCAAAAATGACCCACTAAACGAATTTTCTCGAACATGTGACTTAGCGCAATAGTTTTCTCGTAATCCAAAACTGTAGAATATAGAGTTTAGTGAAAATCGATAGTCGTTTTTTAGATGAAATTGGCTTGACACATAGTGATCCAAAAATGACCCACTAATCGAAGTTCCTTGAACATGTGACCTAGCCCAAAAGTTTCCTCGTGTCGAAAAACGGTTGGATGTGAAATTTGGTCAAAATCGATTGAGCCGTTTTTTAGATATAATTAGCTTGACCTTGACCCATTACGACCCAAAATGACCCACTAATCGAATTTTCTCGAACACGTGACCTAGCCCAATGGTCTTATCATGCCCGAAAATGGTAAAATACAAAATTTCGTCAAAATCGTTAGAGCCGTTTTTAAGATAAAATTTACATACACACACACACACACAATTTTTGCTTGCATTAAAGTATAAGATATATATATATATATATATATATATGTATGTATGTATGTATATATATATATATACATATATATAACAATTAATTGAACAAACTATATATATATTAAATATATAAAAGATACCTCAATAAAGAAAACGCGTTTCAAAAAGAATTCTTTTAATTCTAAATGAAAATAAAATAACAAATAGTTATCATTCATTAATAACTTGCGCATTAGCAGCATAGAAATTTGAATGATAACATATAACCATTATATATTACAAATCGTCATCAATTTCCAATTACTAAAATTAAATTAATAAATTAGCTAATATGTATAACAGTGACATTATACACAATAAAGATGGAACCTGTAACTAGTAATACAGAATTATGCTAAATACCACTAATTCACAGGCATATTGCAGGTGATAAATCTATATAAAACATATGAAAAAACCACATTTTGATAAAATCCTTTAAAGACAAATGATACAATATCCAGTTAAATAATGTTGAACCAGAAAAAGCCGTATCATAAGCATACAATAGATCAAATGGATGAATGATGCCGGAAGCTTATAAAGTATTTCACTTTTTCTAGGGTACATAAAATATATTTATAATCAAAAAACATAGTCAATTTCTGTAACAGAATTCAGCAATAAGCAAAAATTGAATTCCGTTATGTACCCGATCGACTAAACACCAGAAATTATAAAACCACTATGAAAAATAAATTGAATTAAAAAAATATTAATCAATGTGATATCCGCAACAATGATAAACATTAAAAAATGAAACAAATTAAATCATAGACAAACCCAGCGAGAGAACAGCTAAGACATATTGACCATGATACAAACATTTAACAGAATTTGGCAAAGCATAAGAAACAATCCCCCCCAAATAACCTGCACAGTTAATAGCAAACCCCACGGTTTCCGCAGAAAATATTCACAAGTATAAAATATAACAATTATAATTAACATACAGTGCATATAATAATTATTATTACATGCTATTATAATGATCATGGAATAAATTAATACTAAAAGTATAAAAACAAGAAATTGTTTAAAATAAAACAATTAATAATTAAGAGACAATAACTAATTATGAGTAATTTAAGAGTCCATGGCAACCTTAAATTATTAGAACAAACTAAATAATTATTTAATGTTGCCATCTAGCAGAACTACATGAAAATAAAATTAAGACAATCAAAACATGAACAAGTTCAGGACTAAAATCAGAAGTAATAATATTTAGTGCTGCTATCTATTTCAGAATACCGAATATAACAGTAGAAAAATTGCATTTTTTAAAAAATCGCTAAAATTTTAACATGTAATATCACTGAGACAGCACAAATATATCATTCTAAAACTGCTCATCAGAATATTGATAATAGTCAATTAACAATTTAATATAATGTGCTATAATTGGTTATAATTATTTTTATTTTTTAATATTTACATTTAAAATTAAGCAAATTAATAATAATTTCGAATAAGTAACTTTATATATATATATATATATATATATGTTACGATATTTTGTAAACATTCAGACGAAAACTGGGTTCATAAGAATGGACATCACTCTCTAACTCCATCAGAAAACTCCTCGAAAGCTACTCATAAAATTCCATACTCAGAAACTTTAACCAACACCTTTCTACCAATTATCCAGTATATAAATATTGTGGTAGATGTTAGAACCGCACATTTGCTGTCGCCGTTAACCGTTTTGCACTGGAATCGAAATCTGTAGAGTTTCTTCATTAATAAGCGAGCAGAATTATGCGTACAGAAACACTTTTTTTAGCTCATTTGAGCAGAATACAATATGAAACATTCGCCACAGTTCCACGGAATATTTTGACATTTACACTACTTAACTTTAGTAGTTAGTCATGTGATCGTGAACTACATTTAAAAAAAGATATTATATGATATTAATCTATTATTCAAATAAAGAATCACTCCCAGACGACAGGCATGAGTTTCGAAAGCAAATGGCGACAGAAAAATCTGAGCTCTTCACTGACGGTTTGGCATTTTAAACCTCTAACCCGAGTGATTTTCACTGCACTGCAGATATATAGATTAGGTAGTAAGAGCCCGAAAATTCACAGAACTATATTTTAATTACAGCCGAAAAAATGGAGCGAAGATATTTTTATGGAAAAAAACGTGTCAAACGACTTTATTATAGAAGAATTATTTAACCTTTTATTATATTCTGAAGTTTAAATAAGAAAATTGCTTCACCTGAATAATTATTTACATTTATGTCTAAGGTATCCAGAACAACACAGATGATAATAATTTCATCTTCAGGTATTTTTTTTTCAATTAAAACTGATTTAATAAATCGGTAGTTAGAGCTCTTTTTGCAAAATATTTACAAGAATAATTCGATTAATTAACAATAAAATACTGTTATGGAAAGCTCATATTTCTTATACGTACAGTGTAAATAAATGTATTGTGATCTTATCTGTAACAGAGAAGTGTTTTGTAGTTGCAAATTTTTCGTATAACATTTTTTAATAAGACAAAAGCTACACCTAGGTAAATGGTTGAAAAAATAACCACATTAAAAAAATATTTAGCTTCGACTGTTTCGCTGTGCTTTTTAAATAGCATTGAGCAAATTAATTTGTATGGAAAATGCAATCTACTTTTATTAAAAGACGAATTAAATAAATTTTACATTGAATTTTCTTTAATGGTTACTTAAAACTACAGTCAGGATATAAAGCGTTAAAAAAGAAAAGAGTACAAAACAGATAATTTTAATAAACTTCATATCGGTACTTAAGATTAAAAAATGAAAAACTTGAAACAAATAATAAATACGGAAAATGTTTTTAGAATAGATTTGGAAAATAAATAAAATATTAATATACGCACTTTAAACAGAAATGAATTTAAGTAACTGGATTGATTAGAATATTTTTTAAGGCAGGAAATAATTTAATAAACAAGTAAAAATTAAATTTTACAAATCAAAAAACCCGAGTGCGTAAAAAGCGAACTAGTTAATTATTTCTCATGAATGTGAAACTATTTTTTATATTACTTATCTATTTTTTTATTTACATGTATCGATGACTTTTAAGTTGTGTTTAATCGTTAGTTCCTATCTATAAACGCTGTTTTGATGAAGCCTATAGATGTCTATGAAGGTTAGAGTTGCAGTAAAGCTAGAGATCCTACCTACACAACTTCTAGTTTGTGTAATATTTAAACGAAGTTTCTGACTGTAAAATAGTCAATGAAACATCGTCTTCATTTTGAAAGAACTATCCAATGATATGCCACTCAATAGGGTGTAATTTTTTATTTTCTTCTCTACCGCCATTTTGAATTTCTAAAAACAAAACATAGCCTATAACCATCGGACGGTTAACACGAAGACTGAAACTGAAGCGCTGAAAAATTTACAATGTTTAAAATATTTTTTAAGAAAATATAATCCTGTAATAAATAAAAGGTAGGTAAATATGGTAAATTTAAGGTAGGTAAAAATTTTTTTAAGTTTAAATGTTCAGTAATTACTTAAAACAACATATATTTTTTAAGTTTTGTATCATATTTTAGATGTCAGTCATCGGTGAATGACGGGTTTTAAACGGAAAGTTCACTATTCATCCAGCCGTTGGGATGTTTCGAGTGTATAAAGAAATCCACATACCCAGATACGCGTGAAACACATAAAACTTCTTGGCAGTAGGGTAACTAGGATTGTAGAATCATGTTAGATAGGAAATTTTTATCTTCTTAATATATATATATATATATATATATATACAGGGTGTCCGGTCTCAACGGTACCCAATGGCTAATTCCTAAATCGTTAGTCATAGATGTATGGTTCCAATTACAAAAATGTTTTAAATCAGGTAAAGAAATATTTTAAAAGCGATTTGGGTTAAAAAAAAAAACATTTCTTAAAAATTATGAAATTTAAATTTTTATACGGTCCCCCGGTCCTATAAGTTTTATTTAGTAAAATTTTCCTTTTACACTGACAAGTAATACAAAAAAAGTCCCGTTATTCTACGATTAAAATTGCCCGAGTAATAACTGTTTAGAGTTGGATCATATTTTTTGCTGAAATTGGGGGCCATTCACAAATTTAGTCGAAATATAATTTCTTCAGATATATTAAAAAATGGTTGAGAGTAAAATTAACATTGCAATATAAATTTGAATTCTTTAATCCTGGCATATTAATGCAAAATATACAATTTGTAATAAACATTTAAGAAGAAAGAAAAAACAGAATTTTTGTTAAATAAAATGATGCTAAATTAACCGCCTCAATTCTTTACAAAATGATACGTATTTTAAAATATTATTAGATTACAATAGCCAGCAAAAGTTGAGTTATGTCATGTTTTTTAGTTTTTGATAATTGATTCTTATGTATTCTGTACCGCTGAATCCGAAATTGACCTTCATTTTTAACCATTACATCAGGATTTTTCGCAAATTGCAAATTTCAAAGGTAAAAAGTTAAAAGTTAAAATTGAATCTCCTCCCCCATGTCATCAGACCACTCAGCTGTTTAGTTGTAAGAATCCAAGGATAAGCAAAAATATCGATTAAATTATTGGATAAAACAAAATAAAAAAGTTTTACATATGCTTTATAGTATGAGATTTTCGCTATATTTTAACTTACACATTTAGGATTTGCAAAAAAATTCTAATGTGATGGTTAAAAATGAAGGTCATTTTCAGATTTAGTACTAAAAATTACGTAAAAATCAATTATCAAAAGTTAAAAAACACAACCATATCCTCTACTTTATAGTATCCGATTTTTGTTATTCTTTAACTCTGACAATTTATGATTTTCGAAATATCCTGACATTATGGTTAAAAATTAAGGTAATTTTCGGATTCAGTGCTAAAAAATACATAAAAGTTAAAAAACCCAACAATCGCAGTCTTGTATTATCTAATCTAAAACTTTTTCTTAAACTTCTTGGCGGTAATCTATCCGAAATTTTTTGTGTTATCCTGTAAAATAAGTATAAATGGTAATCACAGGAAATCATAATAATACTAGATTGTTATCGGATGTGCGCCAGTATGTAAAATGTAATCTCGATCGATATTTGAAAGTGAGTTAAAGTTCAAGTACAAATTTTGAACTGGAAAAACATACATATGATCGTTTAAGTAACATAAAAACTTATAAAAATAACATAATTTTTGTTAAAAGAAATCATAAAAGAAACAGTCTCAAATCCTGACAAAATAAAACATATATTATTTTAGCCAATCTGAAACTTAATAAAAATTAACTTAATCGTAATACTTGTACGATTTTTTTCGAAGCGCAGATACACATGAAATAAGATCTTCGAATACTTTAAGCACTTGGTATGTCACTCCTCAAAGCCAAGCCGAACTCATTTGTTTTCAGAGTAGAAAAGTGGTATAAGTCATGCATTTTTAAAATTTCATAACTCGCTCAATTTTAACGTTATATGAATGGGACTTTTTTTGTCTTACTTGTCAGTGCAAAAGGAAAATTTTACTAAATATAACTTATAGGACCGGGGACCGTATAAAAATTTAAATTTCGTAATTTTTTAAGAAATGTTTTTATTGAGTCAAATCGCTATTAAAATATTTCTTTACCTGATTTAAAACATTTTTGTAATTGGAACTATATGTCTATGATTAACGATTTAGGAATTAGCCATTGGACACCGTTGAGACCGGACACCCTGTATGTATAATAACATTTCGATAGAATATAATACACGGCAGAAATTTTCGCATTATCAGTACAAAAATTAGATCATTCATAAAGAATGACTGTTTGTGTTATACTGTATTATGATAACCGTTTTCAATAATAGCGCTACATTCTGACAATAAATTACTAATACAGAATTTTCAGTTTATTTCTGAATGCATGAATTTTTGTTTGTTAGTATGTTTGTGAATTAACAATTGCGTTTAATCCAACAATTAAACAACAGTTGACACGTTTTTTGCTCAATGACGCTTCTCCCGAGCGACAGTAATAAAGTTCGAGGTTCGAGTCCCGGCATGGAATCTTTTTCACCATGTTCGCCTTTCCGCCTTTTAAGAAATTAATTTTAAATTTGATTTTAATTTGAAATATATATATATGTATGCACATATGTAATATATACATACATCTATAGTAATAAAACAAAGTTTCTCTCTGCCTGCGTGTCTGTCTGTCCGTGTGCGATGACTAGCAAAATCTATGGGAAGTACGAGACTGAAAATTTTTGTGAGGCTAGCCCAAAGTATCTCCTGGTGCATCTGAGTTTCAGAATTTTAAATTTCAAATAATTAGTTCAGTTATTAATTAAACCTCGCAAATCACTCTCATAAAAAATCATCTATTCGATCTCCGGTTAAGGAAAGCACGTGGGGCATGCCTAAAAAATTATATAAGCTTCAGGAGCCAGCGAAGAAATGTTTTCAACATCGACAAACGTACCTGTTTTTTTTTTTTTTTTTTTTTTTTTTTTTTTTTTTTTTTTAAATCTAAATTGACCAAACCGCTCGGTACAGCTAAAATGAAAAGGCATATTCTGAAAGATGTAGTACTCTTATCTCTCAAATGGCACAATCAACAACAACAACAAAAAAAAAATCGTAGTTAACCAATATATATATAAAAAAGCCGTTTTTCCTCTTATTGCAACGCCCCTCTAGGACGCAATTTTAGAAGTACTGACGAACCAAAAATATGCTCTTAAAGCTGAACCCTTCTTCTAATCGATGGTGCAATTGGTTTTTAAAAATGCGAACTTTAACCCTTTCAAATACACTGGCAAACGCAGGTCACTTTGCGCCTCACGGATACAATATTTTTTCTACGCTAAAAGTAACTAAATGCAGCAATAACTAAACGTCCGCATGCTAGCCCAATCTTTTTAGAGCATCCGAATAGATCAGATTTACGTCACCTACAAAAATTTTGAAACGTTTAGACGGATAGAAATACTTTTTACAAAATGAAATGTTTGAAAATTTCGACGAAATCGGTAAAAATCTGACGGTTTCGTCGTGCCCCCCCCCCTCAAGTTTCATCCCCCTCCTTCGACAATATTTTTTCTACGCTAAAAGTAATTAAACACCCGCCTTCTAGCTCAATCTTTTCAGAGCATCTCAATAGATCAGATTTACATTACCTACAGAAATTTTGAAGCGTTTGGACGGATAGAAATATTTTTTATAAAATAAAAGGCGTGAAAATTTCGACGAAATCGGGAAAAACCTGGCTGTTTCATCGCGTTACCCCTTTTGCGCCCCCCCCCCCCCACTCGCGTTTGGTCGTTTCACACCTCCAGCGCGCAATTTTAGAGGTACCCATAAACCAAAAATATGTCCTTAAAGCTGAAATATTTTAATAGATAGTGCAATTTATTTTTAAAAAATGAATTTTAATCCTTTCAAACATACCCACAAAAGCAGGTGACTTCGCGCCTCACGGAGACGATATTTTTCTACTCTAACAGTAACAAGACGTTCGTATTTTAACAAAATATTTTTAGAGCATATCAATACACCAGATTTACGTCACCTACAAAAATTTTGAAACGTTCGAAAAGGTAGAAATATCTTTTACAAAATAAAATGTGTGAAAATTCCGACAAAAAGAGTAAGAACCTGAGTGTTTCTACGGGAATTCGCTCGCTTTCGGTACGCATAGACTCCAAAAATGAAATTACAAAATAAATAAATAAATAAATAAATAAATAAATAAAATACTAAATAGCATATACCCAGCAAAGAAGAAATTGCTGGCCAGCAGCAAGATAAAGGCTGGCAATGATGGAGAAGTACTGCATGACCACTGCTGGACAGCTTCAGTCAACTTTGCTGTTGGAAATCATCAGATAAAATTCTGATGGGCATCCGTTTTATCTCTTGGGCTGGCCCACCAAACCATGGAAGTGCACGAACTTTTGTAGTATTATTGCTGTGAACCAGTGGCGTAGCGTGAAAATTTTCGGTGGTCATCGCAATTATTTAAGTTTGTGGTGAAAAATTATTAACTCTAAAATTCAATGGTTGAATGTTCAAAAAAGAAACTTTAAATCTTACCTTCACTTATACATGAACTCCAAATGTTCTGCTAAAACTGGATCGTAGAGTTTTAAAAGCTTATTAAGAGTTTTAAAATATTGCTTGGTCATCGCCGCATCCAGCGATGACCGGACGCCACGCCACTGCTGTGAACCCTTACGCTAGGTGGCGTAATTCATCTAAGTTTAAAAAAAAAATCATAAATTGTAATTTTTTGTTTCAAATATCTGTAGTTTAACAAATAATAATTTATTAGACTTTTAAATATTTTGTCAAGTCTATATTAAAACAAGAGTTATTTTTATCACCCCGCGGCAGATTAATGAATTTGAACACAAATCTGAAATGAATATCTTAAAACAATTTAAGCTGTGAAGCTTTTTTTTTTTTTTTTTTTTTTTTTTTTGAAACTGTAAATAATATAACATCACTGCCACCAACAAAATAAATAAGTGAATGAGTAAATAAATAAATTTTTTACTTCAATGCCCTTTTTTTTCTTCTTAAATCTGTTTTTACTAAGTTACAAAGGATTTTGGTTTTCGTAATTTACACAGATGAGAATCAATCAAGTATAAAATATATAGGGGATTTCTATACAATGCAATAATTTCTATACAAGTTTAATGATTGGGAACGCAAATCACAAAAGAAACAAACTTGAAGTAATGTAATGAGAGTTTGAAAACATCGAACGGTCGTAGAATACGCTAAATGTTTTGCTCATGTCCAATCACGAAAAACAAACAGCACCGAGCGCGGTTAGTACTTGAGAGGGTACAAACATGGAAACAGCTGCAAGTCCGAATATTTCTATAGACGTTTCTATTACAGACACTTCTATAGCTGTTGGTGAAACTAGCTCATAGAAAAACGGGCCATTGTTCTATTACACTTTTTCTATTTTTTATAGAATTCTATAAGAAATTTTTATAAGGGAAAGTGCTGGGCCAGCAAAGGAATAGCAGAAAATATGTGCTAGCACTGCAGAAAAAGTGCCGGATTGAAGTAATGTGATGGCATACCAATGCTGGCCTGCTATTGGCCATCACTGATGGGTTCAGCTGCATTCCGCACGGACACTTTTGTACTGGTTTAAGTAATGGCACCATTGCACTTTACCGCTGATGGCAGTGCTGGCTGCCATCTTTTTTCCAGCTGATGGCCCACTATTTCTTTCTTTGCTACGTAGTTTCAATTTAATATTTTTCTCGATTTTTAGGTGCGTTCATAATTATGTAAATGCGTAGCACCTATAGTCGTCGTTCAGTCCGTCTGTCCGTCCGTCCGTCCGCATATAACAGAGCAAAAACTACCCAGAGGAATGGTATGAAAGTTTAAATATATAATTTTTGCAAAATTTTGTCGAGTCATTTCAAATTTTATGAAAATTGGATGCATAGTTTAATTACAGGAACTGTCAAAAATTTTCCGTTACATAATATCAATGGGAAAAAAATATTTCAAGTGCATTTTAATGATGTTACAGCCTTTCGAACAGAATGAAACGGATAGGCGCTTATGAAGAGCACTAAAATATACATTCAATACACTATGCTGTGCAAAAAATATTTATAAAACGATAGTACGAATGCACCTCATTTGTCACGTTTGACGAGCAATTTCCAACTTGTTGAATTTAAAAGCATAAAATCAATAGAATGGAGTTAAAGATATAAAATCATACAAATTTGAAGTTCATTTAAGAATCATTCATCACGGGCAGTGCAAATGAGCTAGTATGTATTTATATGTATATATTATATAACACTGTATATATGTATGTAATACTTGCGCCCGGCTAACAGAAAAGTACCATTTTGTTTTTGCACATTTTTTCGCAACACCCACTACAGCCAGAATGAAAGTGGTAGAACGAATCGAGAACCGGGAATGATCTGGTTGAGGAAAGTTACCAAAAAACGAGATAAGGCAACAGCTATATAGTACTATATATATAGTCACTTACTTAAGACTAGCGTAATTCTTTGTATTAAATTATGCTTCATGCAATAATGGATATTTTAATGATTCAAATCTTTATTTTATTACTTTTAATTTTAATAAAGGCTTTTTTTAAGTAAAATTTATTATTTTAGTATATATGAAAGGTTTTTTAAAAATCCCGTCGAATAGTGAAAGGTTGAGTACGGATGCATTACATTCATGGAATACTGGCGGCTGGTGAGAGGTTGTGTTACTGCACAATCGACAAATCCAGTCAACTTGCGTGAAATTGTTGATAATAGCTGATATCGGATAATTCCAATTTAAAACCCAAGGTTGTTGTTTTGGAGTCGTACTATTAATCCTGGCGACCAGGGCGTAAGTGTAGCAAGGCAATGATTTTACAATCCGGTGATTTCTCCAAAAAAAAAGGAGCCAGTTGTCGTTCTAAAGCGTTTATAAATCAAACGAGAAAACAAAAAACAAGTCCCATATTATGAAAATATTAGTAAAGCCCTCAGGCTTGGTCATGAATCACTACAACATGCTATATGGTCTTAAAAAGAAAGTTTAGAATACTACAAGATTTGCAGACACCAGATAACATATTTCAAGCACTTAAAACAAGACATAAATTTGAGCTCCAAAGTCACATAGCCCAGAAACGAAGCAATAGGTGAAAGGAGTATTTTGAGAGCTCGGCAGTTAAGCTAATGACGCGAGAGGGGAATGGCTTAAGGAGAATGAATCCCATTCCTAGTAACGTAGTGTTTTCGAGGTAAAAAGTATAGCGTCGCAAAGGCGTGGGGAACTAGATTCATGGAATTGAGATTAGAAACAAAATTAAGAACATGGCTTTTAAAAACATTCGAAAACTTGCTTCTTTCAGAATATTATAGAAAATGCTTTAGATTACGATTTTGAATAAAATAATTATTAATATACGCGTTTTAAATTTAAAAGGAAAATTAAATAGGAATAAATAATAGATAAGATTAAGAAATAGGGAAATAAAGAATATGTCAGAAACTTAGAATAATTTATACGAATATCCCGAAGTAAAACGTTTGTCCTAGCGGTCGCAGGCGGTTTCGACCGCGGTTTTCATCATTCAGTGGGGTTGCCGCGCGGCGAGCGCAAAACAATTTAATTAAGAACAACAATTATAAAAACAACAAAATTAAGAACATGGCTTTTAAAAACATTCGAAAACTAGCTTCTTTCAGAATATTATAGATTGGATAGCTGATAAAAATTTATGAAGGGGAAAATGTTTTACATTACGGTTTTGAATAAAATAATTATTAATATACGCGTTTTAAATTTAAAAGGAAAATTAAATAGGAATAAATAATAGATAATTTAAACGAATATCGCGAAGTAAAATGTTTATATAACACACACACACATATATATATATATATATATTATATATTATATATATAAAAGAAAGTCTGGATTTTGTATTAATCAACGCGCAGCCAAAACTACTGAACATAAAATCTTAAAAATTGAGGTAAAAATACTTCTTATGACAAAGAGTGCCGCTAAGAAAGGATTTTCTAAAATCCCCCCCCCCCCCTAAGGGGAGTAAAAAAGAGAACGAACTTTTAAAAAATTCCTTAAAAATTTGATTTTATAGTTATTTTTCAACTGATGACATATTTTGGTGTATTTTTGTAAGCTGAGTCGAATGGTATTAACCAAACTCTTTTAAGTCCAATAGTTCGTGAGATATTTCATATTTTTCTAATTTGGCAATGTCTTTGGCGCCAAAACCTTGAAATATCGAACATTACAAGTGATAATTCATCCATATTGATTCGTATTGTATATCCGTTACTGTAGCAATGGAAGAAATTCAAATTAAATCTTTTGTTAATTTTTTTGGTTAAGAAATTAAAACGGCTATATGAGTTTGAAATAAAAAAATAAATACAAACATCTTGAAAAAAGAAAAAATACATTGATTTTATTTAAAATACAAGGAAGCGATCCACTTAGAAATTAGCATTATAAAACGAAAATATTAAAAAAGGAAAGCAATGTTTAAACGACTTAAAAAAATTTTTGGTACTTACATCCGGGCCATGTCAGATACAAGAGCGCCAAACATAGCAATTACATTAATTACAGCAACCCTTATTTTTTGTTCATTTGATAGTTTATTTAGTATAGTTTTAAATTAATTTTATTATTATAATTTTTTTTTTTAATTATAGTTTATAGTATGTTGTTTTATGTTATGTATTTTATTTATTTATTTACTTAAAACAATTTGCCATTTTTAGCAAAGTTATGTATTTAAGAATGTTAAATTACTTTTTTGAACGTAATGGCAAACGATAAGCAAGATTGGCAATTATCAACCATTTTTGGCGATCTATCTCAATGTCCGAATAATGCGTAAGTATTACTTTTTTCAATGGAATAAATTGGAATTGAAATAATACATCGCGATTTATCTCATGCGCCTGGATAAGAATAAAAAAAGGGTATTTTTATGTCAGTCGTATCCGTATGTAAAAATCGCTATTATCATTTTTACAATTGCCAATAGCAGTAGTTACATTTCGCGTATGTAAATTAAAAACCATTCTTTGTTTTAAGTTATCGCATTGTTGCCGATTGTTCTACTTTTCATCTTTTTCAATGACAGTAGAGTAAAGCATATATTATAAATGAAATGGGTGAAATGTTTTATTTTGAATGAAAATAATAAAATAAGAATAAGATATGGAAACAATCTTTGTTGATTTATTACTTGCGCCCGGCTAACATAAAAGTATCACAAGAGGTATATACTCACCTTTCTTTGGGTCAGTTGTTCATGAAATTTCTGGTTAATCTTCCGTAATCGGATACTTCTTCCATCGGTGTATTAATTACACTGTTGAAAGCATCGTTTCTGTATGAAGCGAAAACTTCATGATGAATTCTATTACAGAAAATCGTATCATCATCATCTACTACATATTTAAAACGGAAATTTGCATTTTATTTCTATTCTTTATAATATGTTGATAGGATATGCCACTATTAGTTAGGTAATGTTTTTGGAACGGTTTTTATGTTTACACACAGTGTTCTACGTTGCTTAGTTTTAGTTATAGAGCTATTGGAAAAGCTATACAGAAAGGTGAACGCAATTATGAAAGATACATCTACTGTAATTATATAAAATGCAAGTTCCTTTTCCTTCCACCCGTTTATAATTTGAGTTTTGCTGGATGTATTTTGATGGGACTTACATTCTTAGTTAGATTATTTTTTGTGGATGGTTGGTACTTCTTTAATGGATGGTACTTCTCTGTAGCGAAGTTTTCTTCTGGGTTATTGTTTTTCTGAAGCACAAACTTGGCAACAAATCAGATTGCAGAAAATTAGATTACAAGAGAAAGTTCCAAAACTAGGTGAACCCACATGTGAAAGATTACCTTTTATTTAAAGTTCTACTGGACGTATTTTGATTGGAGTTGCACAGTTAGGTAATATTAGGGATTGCTGCAATATTTGACATGTCATTCTACATTGTTAGTTATGGAACTATGAGGAAAGTTCTGAGTGGTGTAGTTGAAAAAAAGTAGGGTAAAATCTACAGGCAGAGGGTATATATTAGACAGTATATATGTTATAGCTATGGAGTGAAGAGTTTCTAAAAAATTCCTGAAGGTCTACGGCGTATAGTCTATGCTACATTCCTGAAAATTCTACAATCACGTTAGCTCGATTATGAAAGATATATTTAACTATCAACTTCAAATATAAAATAAAAAGGGCAATTTTGGTCCGACTGCTTATAACGTGAGTTCTTTTCAATGGATTTTGAGAAGATTTGCATTGTTAGATAATTTTTCAAGAAATTGTTTCATATATAACACATATTATTCTACGTTGCTCAGTTATAGAATTATGTGCGAAAGTTCTTTAATCAGTGAACCCTATTTTGAAATATTAGCCTTTTGAAAAGGTGCTACTGACTTAATTAGCACTGTTGTCAGATATTTTTTAAGGAAAGATTTTAGTATATCATATTGTTCTGCATTGCTTTGCTATAGAATTATAGCTGAATGTTGTATTATCTGGTGAACCCGATTATGAAAAATTAGTCTTATTAGAAGGTTTTACTGAACGGATTTTGATAACATTTGCATTTTTTTAATTTTCAGGGATGATTTTTATATGCTACATAATGTTCTTCCGTTCTTTTTCATATTGAATTATAAATAATCAACTAAAAGATTTGCATCATAACAATCCAAATTTTGTCTGAGACGTTAGAAGATATAAAACCGTAATGGCGTTCATATTGTTTTCAACAATGCGGGTAATCATTGGAGATAAATGTATTTATTGCTATAAAACAGAAGATCAAATAAACCGATATATTTCGTTTGATTAAAGTTTCGTTTGGAGAAACCGACCAGCGTAGCGGGTGAAGGCTTCTATTACTATATATAAAGCGTAAATTCCTATTTCATTCCGATTGATTATAACTCAGATTCTACTGAACATAATTTTGCTGAACTTACACTATTAGATAGTAAATTTCGTTTATAAATAGTTTAATGTAAAAATCATCGTTCCAAGTTGCTTAGTAATAGTTCTAAAATTAGGTGAATTCGATTAGGAAAGATTTCCAGTTTTATTGAATGGATGTTAATGACAGTTGCACAGTTAGTTAGATAATATTTATAATATCTTTCAAAATAGTTTATTTACGAAGATATACGGAAAAAGTTCTCAGTGGTATAGTAAAGAAAATTGGAGGATAATACGCTACAAACGCTGTAGTTTCTTTATAAATCCAGAAATGATGCGACGTATACCTACCCCTACATCCCTGATAGTTCATAATCAGGTTAACGCGATTATGATAGCTATATTTAACTCTCAATGTATATAAAATGCAAAGAGAAATTTCATTCCGGCCGCTTTTTAATTTACCTCTACTGAAGATATACTCTTGTGTTAGTACAAAACATAATGTTCTAAGTTGCTTAATTAAATAATTATGGGTAAAGATCTAAATCAGATGAACCCAATTTCGAAAGATTGGCTTTTATTTAAGGTTCCGCTGAATGAATGTTTACTGGATTTAAACTGTTAATTAGATTATTTTTATGAAATGTTTCGGTACATTTTCCAGTTTAAAAGATCCTGCTAAGTGGATTTCGATGGAACTTGCTCGGTTAGTTAATTTTCTATTGAATGTTTTAGTATAAAGCACATATAATTCGCTTGGTGTTGCTTGGTCGTCAGGTTGCTTGATTATAGAATTAAGGCTAAATGTTTTAGAATCAGGCGAACCAAATTATTAACGATTAGTCTTTTCAGTATGTCCAATTAACAGATTCTGGTGAGACTTGCATTGATAATTTTTCAAGAACCCTTTTAGTATATTACATATTGCTATATCGTTCTTCACCGAATACTACACTAAATGATCAACGAAAGAAGTTGGCGCTTAACAACCTAAATTTTGTATGGCTCAAAAGATATAATAGCGTAATAACTTTCATATTGTTTTCACCAATTAGATTGTGCATTCCAGGTAAATGTCCATATTTCTTTAAAACGCATGATAAAATTCACAGATATATTTCGTTTGATTCAAGGTTTGTTTAGAAAACTGACCAACGTAGCGGGCGTTAGGCTGCCGGTATATATATATATCCATATAAAATACGATTAGATTATCACCAATTAATACGCATTAACTTCTATAGATTTCAGTTACATAAATTATAAAATAAATACTAATAATAGTCGCGGGTCTTCCGACAAATGAGGTCCGGGTGGTCGCGGGCGGGAGGGTTCGACCGCGGTTTAAATAATTTAGTGGAGTTGCCGTGCGGCGAGCGCAAAACTTTTTTTTTTCAATTTTTTTAGTTCTAGATAAGGAACTAGTAAAACCCCTCATTTTTCTATTTTCAGTATAGGGGGAGGGTTGACATGAAGCTAGTGCAGCCCCATTTTTCAGTTTTTAGTAAGAGGTTCACATGCAGCTAGTGCAGCCCTCTTTTTTCCATTTTTTAGACGGGTTGAAGTGAAGCTAGTACAACCCCACTTTTTTCTATTTTTTTAGAGGGGTTGACGTGCAGCTAGTGCAACCCCACTTTTTTCAGTTTTTTAGAGGGGTTGACGTGAAGCTAGTGGAATCCCCCTTTTTTATATTTTTTAGTGGCGTTGAAGTGCAGCTAGTGCAAACCCACTTTTTTCTGTTTTTTTAGAGGTGTTGACGTGCAGCTAGTGCAACCCCTCTTTTTTCAAGTTTTTTAGTGGGGTTGACATGCAGCTAGTGCAAACCCATATTTTCTGATTTTTTAGAGGGATTGACGTGCAGATAGTGCAGCCCCTCTTTTTTCTATTTTTTTAGTGGGGTTGACGTGCAGTTAGTGCAACCCCACTTTTTTCAGTTTTTTAGAGGGGTTGACGTTCAGCTTGTGCAACCCCTCTTTTTTTAGTATTTTAGTGGGGTTGACGTGCATCTAGTTGAACCCCACATTTTTCGATTTTTTTAGAGGGGTTGACGTGCAGATTGTGCAGCCCCTCATTTTTTATATTTTTTAGTGAGGTTGACGTGTAGCTAGTGCAACGCCACTTTTTTCTAGTTTTTAGTGGGGTTGACGGGCACCTAGTGCAACCCAACATTTTTCTAGTTTTTTAGTGGGATTGACGTGCAGCTAGTGCAACCCTACTTTTTTCTATTTTTTAGAGGGGTTGACGTGCAGCCAGTGCAGCCCTTCATTTTTTTATATTTTTTAGTGGGGTTGACGTGCAGCTAGTGCAAACCCACTTTTTTTCTTTTTTTAGAGGGGTTGACGTGCAGCTTGTGCAGCCCCTCATTTTTCATATTTTTTAGTGGGGGTGACGTGCAGCGAGTGTAACCCCACTTTTTTCTAGTTTTTTAGTGGGGTTGATGTGCAGCTAGTGCAACCCCACTTTTTCTAGTTTTTTAGTGGGGTTGACGCGAAGCTAGTGCAAACCTACTTTTTTCTATTTTTTAGTGGGGTTGACGTGCAGCGAGTGCAACCCCACTTTTTTCTAGTTTTTTAGTGGTGTTGACGTGCAGCTAGTGCAACCCCACTTTTTCTAGTTTTTTAGTGGGGTTGACGGGCACCTAGTGCAACCCCACTTTTTTCTAGTTTTTTAGTGGGATTGACGTGCAGCTAGTGCAAACCCACTTTTCTTCTTTTTTTAGAGGAGTTGACGTGCACCTTGTGCAGCCCCTCATTTTTTATATTTTTTAGTGGGGTTGACGTGCAGCTAGTGCAACCCCACTTTTTTCTAGTTTTTTAGTGGGGTTGACGGGCACCTAGTGCAACCCCACTTTTTTCTAGTTTTTTAGTGGGATTGGCGTGCAGCTAGTGCAAACCCACTTTTTTTCTTTTTTTAGAGGGGTTGACGTGCAGCTTGTGCAGCCCCTCATTTTTTATATTTTTTAGTGGGGGTGACGTGCAGCGAGTGCAACCCCACTTTTTTCTAGTTTTTTAGTGGGGTTGATGTGCAGCTAGTGCAACCCCACTTTTTCTAGTTTTTTAGTGGGGTTGACGCGAAGCTAGTGCAACCCTACTTTTTTCTATTTTTTAGAGGGGTTGACGTGCAGTTTGTGCAGCCCCTCATTTTTTATATTTTTGAGTGGGGTTGACGTGCAACTAGTGCAACCCCACTTTTTTCTAGTTTTTTAGTGGGGTTGACGTGCACTTAGTGCAACCCCACTTTTTTCTAATTTTTTAGTGGGGTTGATGTGCGCCTAGTGCAATCCCACTTTTTTCTAGTTTTTTAGTGGGGTTGACGTGCAGATAGTGCAAACCTACTTTTTTCTATTTTTTAGAGTGGTTGACGTGCAGCTTGTGCAGCCCCTCATTTTTTATATTTTTTAGTGGGGTTGATGTCCAGCTACTGCAACCCCACTTTTTCAATTTTTTAGAGGGATTGACGTGCAGCTAGTGCAACCCCTCTTTTTTTAGTTTTTTAGTGGGGTTGACGTGCAGCTAGTGCAACCCCACTTTTTTCTAGTTTTTTAGTGGGATTGATGTGCAGCTAGTGCAACCCTACTTTTTTCTATTTTTTAGAGGGGTTTACGTGCAGCCTGTGCAGCCCTTCATTTTTTTATAATATTTTAGTGGGGTTGATGTGCAGCTAGTGCAAACCCACTTTTTCCTTTTTTTAGAGGGGTTGACGTGCAGCTTGTGCAGCCCTCATTTTTTATATTTTTTAGTGGGGTTGGCGTGCAGCTAGTACAACCCCACTTTTTTCTAGTTTTTTAGTGGGGTTGACGTGCAGCTAGTGCAACCAAACATTTTTCTAGATTTTTAGTGGGGTTGACGTGCACCAAGTGCAACCCCACTTTTTCTAGTTTATTGTGGGGTTGACGTGCAGCTAGTGCAACCATAAATTTTCTATTTTTTAGAGGGGTTGACGTGCAGCTTGTGCAGAACCTCAATTTTTATATTTTTTAATGGAGTTGACGTGCAGCTAGTGCAACCCCTGCATTTTCGAGTTTTTTAGTGGGGTTTGACGTGCGCACTAGTGCTAACCCATTTTTTCCATTTTTTGAGGGGTTGACGTGCAGCTAGTGCAACTACTCATTTTTCTATTTTTTGTGGGGTTGACGTGCAGCTAGAGGAACCCCCATTTTTCTATTTATTTAAAGGGGTTGACGTGCAGTTAGTACAACCCCTCTTTTTTCTATTTTTAGTGGGGATGACGTGCAGCTAGTGCAACCCTACTTTTTCTATTTTTTAGAGGGGTTGACGTGCAGCTTGTGCAGCCCCTCATTTTATATATTTTTTAGTGGGGTTGGCGTGCAGCTAGTGCAAACCCACTATTTTATATATTTTTAGTGGGGTTGACGTGCAGCTAGTGCAACCCCTCTCTTTTCTAGTTTTTTGTGGGGTTGACGTGCAGCTAGTGCATCCCCACTTTCGTCTACTTTTTAGAGGGGTTGACGTGCAGCTTGTGCAGCCCCTCATGTTTTATATTTTTTAGTGGGGTTAACGTGCAGCTAGTGCAACCCCACTTTTTTCTAGTTTTTTAGAGGTGGTTGACGTGCAGCTAGTGCAACCCTACTTTTTTCTAGTTTTTTAATGGTGTTGACGTGCAGCTAGTGCAACCCTACTTTTTTCTATTTTTTAGAGGGTTTGACGTGCAGCCTGTGCAGCCCTTCATTTTTTTATATTTTTTTAGTGGGGTTGACGTGCAGCTAGTGCAAACCTATTTTTTTACTTTTTTTAGAGGGGTTGACGTGCAGCTTATAGAGCCCCTAATATTTTATATTTTTTAGTGAGGTTGACGTGCAGCTAGAGCAACCCCACTTTTTTCTAGTTTTTTAGTGGGGTTGACGTGCAGCTAGTGCAACCCCACTTTTTCTAGATTTTTAGTGGGGTTGACGCGAAGCTAGTGCAAACCTACTTTTTTCTCTTTTTTAGAGGGGTTGACGTGCAGCTTGCGCAGCCCCTCATTTTTTATATTTTTTAGTGGGGTTGACGTGCAGCTAGGGCAACCCCACTTTTTTCTAGTTTTTTAGTGGGGTTGACGTGCACCTAGTGCAACCCCACTTTTTTCTAGTTTTTTAGTGGGGTTGACGTGCACCTAGTGCAACCCCACTTTTTTCTAGATTTTTAGAGGGGTTGACGTGCAGCTAGTGCAACCCTACTTTTTTCTTATTTTTTAGTGGGGTTGATGTGCGCCTAGTGCAACCCCACTTTTTCAATTTTTTAGAGGGGTTGACGTGCAGCTAGTGCAACCCCTCTTTTTTTAGTTTTTTAGTGGGGTTTACGTGCAGCTAGTGCAACCCCACTTTTTTCTAGTGTTTTAGTGGGATTGACGCGCAGCTAGTGCAACCCTACTTTTTTCTATTTTTTAGAGGGGTTTACGTGCAGCCTGTGCAGCCTGTGCAGCCCTTCATTTTTGTATATTTTTTTAGTGGGGTTGGCGTGCAGCTAGTGCAAACCCACTTTTTTCTTTTTTTAGAGGGGTATACGTGCAGCTTATGAAGCCCCTCATTTTTTATATTTTTTAGTGGGGGTGACGTGCAGCGAGTGAAACCCCACTTTTTTCTAGTTTTTTAGTGGTGTTGACGGGCACCTAGTGCAACCCCACTTTTTTCTATTTTTAGTGGGGATGACGTGCAGCTAGTGCAACCCTACTTTTTCTATTTTTTAGAGGGGTTGACGTGCAGCTTGTGCAGCCCCTCATTTTATATATTTTTTAGTGGGGTTGGCGTGCAGCTAGTGCAAACCCACTATTTTATATATTTTTAGTGGGGTTGACGTGCAGCTAGTGCAACCCCTCTCTTTTCTAGTTTTTTGTGGGGTTGACGTGCAGCTAGTGCATCCCCACTTTCGTCTACTTTTTAGAGGGGTTGACGTGCAGCTTGTGCAGCCCCTCATGTTTTATATTTTTTAGTGGGGTTAACGTGCAGCTAGTGCAACCCCACTTTATTCTAGTTTTTTAGAGGTGGTTGACGTGCAGCTAGTGCAACCCTACTTTTTTCTAGTTTTTTAATGGTGTTGACGTGCAGCTAGTGCAACCCTACTTTTTTCTATTTTTTAGAGGGTTTGACGTGCAGCCTGTGCAGCCCTTCATTTTTTTATATTTTTTTAGTGGGGTTGACGTGCAGCTAGTGCAAACCTATTTTTTTACTTTTTTTAGAGGGGTTGACGTGCAGCTTATGGAGCCCCTAATATTTTATATTTTTTAGTGAGGTTGACGTGCAGCTAGGGCAACCCCACTTTTTTCTAGTTTTTTAGTGGGGTTGACGTGCAGCTAGTGCAACCCCACTTTTTCTAGTTTTTTAGTGGGGTTGACGCGAAGCTAGTGCAAACCTACTTTTTTCTCTTTTTTAGAGGGGTTGACGTGCAGCTTGCGCAGCCCCTCATTTTTTATATTTTTTAGTGGGGTTGACGTGCAGCTAGGGCAACCCCACTTTTTTCTAGTTTTTTAGTGGGGTTGACGTGCACCTAGTGCAACCCCACTTTTTTCTAGTTTTTTAGTGGGGTTGACGTGCACCTAGTGCAACCCCACTTTTTTCTAGATTTTTAGAGGGGTTGACGTGCAGCTAGTGCAACCCTACTTTTTTCTTATTTTTTAGTGGGGTTGATGTGCGCCTAGTGCAACCCCACTTTTTCAATTTTTTAGAGGGGTTGACGTGCAGCTAGTGCAACCCCTCTTTTTTTAGTTTTTTAGTGGGGTTTACGTGCAGCTAGTGCAACCCCACTTTTTTCTAGTGTTTTAGTGGGATTGACGCGCAGCTAGTGCAACCCTACTTTTTTCTATTCTTTAGAGGGGTTTACGTGCAGCCTGTGCAGCCTGTGCAGCCTGTGCAGCCCTTCATTTTTGTATATTTTTTTAGTGGGGTTGGCGTGCAGCTAGTGCAAACCCACTTTTTTCTTTTTTTAGAGGGGTATACGTGCAGCTTATGAAGCCCCTCATTTTTTATATTTTTTAGTGGGGGTGACGTGCAGCGAGTGAAACCCCACTTTTTTCTAGTTTTTTAGTGGTGTTGACGGGCACCTAGTGCAACCCCACTTTTTTCTAGTTTTTTAGTGGGATTGACGTGCAGCTAGTGCAACCCTACTTTTTTCTATTTTTTAGAGGGGTTTACGTGCAGCCTGTGCAGCCTGTGCAGCCTGTGCAGCCCTTCATTTTTGTATATTTTTTTAGTGGGGTTGGCGTGCAGCTAGTGCAAACCCACTTTTTTCTTTTTTTAGAGGGGTATACGTGCAGCTTATGAAGCCCCTCATTTTTTATATTTTTTAGTGGGGGTGACGTGCAGCGAGTGAAACCCCACTTTTTTCTAGTTTTTTAGTGGTGTTGACGGGCACCTAGTGCAACCCCACTTTTTTCTATTTTTAGTGGGGATGACGTGCAGCTAGTGCAACCCTACTTTTTCTATTTTTTAGAGGGGTTGACGTGCAGCTTGTGCAGCCCCTCATTTTATATATTTTTTAGTGGGGTTGGCGTGCAGCTAGTGCAAACCCACTATTTTATATATTTTTAGTGGGGTTGACGTGCAGCTAGTGCAACCCCTCTCTTTTCTAGTTTTTTGTGGGGTTGACGTGCAGCTAGTGCATCCCCACTTTCGTCTACTTTTTAGAGGGGTTGACGTGCAGCTTGTGCAGCCCCTCATGTTTTATATTTTTTAGTGGGGTTAACGTGCAGCTAGTGCAACCCCACTTTATTCTAGTTTTTTAGAGGTGGTTGACGTGCAGCTAGTGCAACCCTACTTTTTTCTAGTTTTTTAATGGTGTTGACGTGCAGCTAGTGCAACCCTACTTTTTTCTATTTTTTAGAGGGTTTGACGTGCAGCCTGTGCAGCCCTTCATTTTTTTATATTTTTTTAGTGGGGTTGACGTGCAGCTAGTGCAAACCTATTTTTTTACTTTTTTTAGAGGGGTTGACGTGCAGCTTATGGAGCCCCTAATATTTTATATTTTTTAGTGAGGTTGACGTGCAGCTAGGGCAACCCCACTTTTTTCTAGTTTTTTAGTGGGGTTGACGTGCAGCTAGTGCAACCCCACTTTTTCTAGTTTTTTAGTGGGGTTGACGCGAAGCTAGTGCAAACCTACTTTTTTCTCTTTTTTAGAGGGGTTGACGTGCAGCTTGCGCAGCCCCTCATTTTTTATATTTTTTAGTGGGGTTGACGTGCAGCTAGGGCAACCCCACTTTTTTCTAGTTTTTTAGTGGGGTTGACGTGCACCTAGTGCAACCCCACTTTTTTCTAGTTTTTTAGTGGGGTTGACGTGCACCTAGTGCAACCCCACTTTTTTCTAGATTTTTAGAGGGGTTGACGTGCAGCTAGTGCAACCCTACTTTTTTCTTATTTTTTAGTGGGGTTGATGTGCGCCTAGTGCAACCCCACTTTTTCAATTTTTTAGAGGGGTTGACGTGCAGCTAGTGCAACCCCTCTTTTTTTAGTTTTTTAGTGGGGTTTACGTGCAGCTAGTGCAACCCCACTTTTTTCTAGTGTTTTAGTGGGATTGACGCGCAGCTAGTGCAACCCTACTTTTTTCTATTTTTTAGAGGGGTTTACGTGCAGCCTGTGCAGCCTGTGCAGCCCTTCATTTTTGTATATTTTTTTAGTGGGGTTGGCGTGCAGCTAGTGCAAACCCACTTTTTTCTTTTTTTAGAGGGGTATACGTGCAGCTTATGAAGCCCCTCATTTTTTATATTTTTTAGTGGGGGTGACGTGCAGCGAGTGAAACCCCACTTTTTTCTAGTTTTTTAGTGGTGTTGACGGGCACCTAGTGCAACCCCACTTTTTTCTATTTTTAGTGGGGATGACGTGCAGCTAGTGCAACCCTACTTTTTCTATTTTTTAGAGGGGTTGACGTGCAGCTTGTGCAGCCCCTCATTTTATATATTTTTTAGTGGGGTTGGCGTGCAGCTAGTGCAAACCCACTATTTTATATATTTTTAGTGGGGTTGACGTGCAGCTAGTGCAACCCCTCTCTTTTCTAGTTTTTTGTGGGGTTGACGTGCAGCTAGTGCATCCCCACTTTCGTCTACTTTTTAGAGGGGTTGACGTGCAGCTTGTGCAGCCCCTCATGTTTTATATTTTTTAGTGGGGTTAACGTGCAGCTAGTGCAACCCCACTTTATTCTAGTTTTTTAGAGGTGGTTGACGTGCAGCTAGTGCAACCCTACTTTTTTCTAGTTTTTTAATGGTGTTGACGTGCAGCTAGTGCAACCCTACTTTTTTCTATTTTTTAGAGGGTTTGACGTGCAGCCTGTGCAGCCCTTCATTTTTTTATATTTTTTTAGTGGGGTTGACGTGCAGCTAGTGCAAACCTATTTTTTTACTTTTTTTAGAGGGGTTGACGTGCAGCTTATGGAGCCCCTAATATTTTATATTTTTTAGTGAGGTTGACGTGCAGCTAGGGCAACCCCACTTTTTTCTAGTTTTTTAGTGGGGTTGACGTGCAGCTAGTGCAACCCCACTTTTTCTAGTTTTTTAGTGGGGTTGACGCGAAGCTAGTGCAAACCTACTTTTTTCTCTTTTTTAGAGGGGTTGACGTGCAGCTTGCGCAGCTCCTCATTTTTTATATTTTTTAGTGGGGTTGACGTGCAGCTAGGGCAACCCCACTTTTTTCTAGTTTTTTAGTGGGGTTGACGTGCACCTAGTGCAACCCCACTTTTTTCTAGTTTTTTAGTGGGGTTGACGTGCACCTAGTGCAACCCCACTTTTTTCTAGATTTTTAGAGGGGTTGACTTGCAGCTAGTGCAACCCTACTTTTTTCTTATTTTTTAGTGGGGTTGATGTGCGCCTAGTGCAACCCCACTTTTCAATTTTTTAGAGGGGTTGACGTGCAGCTAGTGCAACCCCTCTTTTTTTAGTTTTTTAGTGGGGTTTACGTGCAGCTAGTGCAACCCCACTTTTTTCTAGTGTTTTAGTGGGATTGACGCGCAGCTAGTGCAACCCTACTTTTTTCTATTCTTTAGAGGGGTTTACGTGCAGCCTGTGCAGCCTGTGCAGCCTGTGCAGCCCTTCATTTTTGTATATTTTTTTAGTGGGGTTGGCGTGCAGCTAGTGCAAACCCACTTTTTTCTTTTTTTAGAGGGGTATACGTGCAGCTTATGAAGCCCCTCATTTTTTATATTTTTTAGTGGGGGTGACGTGCAGCGAGTGAAACCCCACTTTTTTCTAGTTTTTTAGTGGTGTTGACGGGCACCTAGTGCAACCCCACTTTTTTCTAGTTTTTTAGTGGGATTGACGTGCAGCTAGTGCAACCCTACTTTTTTCTATTTTTTAGAGGGGTTGACGTGCAGCCTGTGCAGAGCTTCATTTTTTTATATTTTTTTAGTGGGGTTGACGTGCAGCTAGTGCAAACCCACTTTTTTCTAGTTTTTTAGTGGGGTTCATGTGCAGCTAGTGCAACCCCACTTTTTCTAGTTTTTTAGAGGGGTTGACGTGCAGCTAGTGCAACCCCTCTTTTTTTAGTTTTTTAGTGGGGTTTACGTGCAGATAGTGCAACCCCACTTTTTTCTAGTTTTTTAGTGGGATTGACGTGCAGCTAGTGCAATCCTACTTTTTTCTGTTTTTTAGAGGGGTTTACGTGCAGCCTGTGCAGCCCTTCATTTTTTTATATTTTTTAGTGGTGTTGACGTGCAGCTAGTGCAACACCACATTTTCTAGTTTTTTAGTGGGGTTGACGCGAAGCTAGTGCAAACCTACTTTTTTCTATTTTTTAGAGAGGTTGACGTGCAGCTTGTGCAGCCCCTCATTTTTTATATTTTTTAGTGGGGTTGACGTGCAGCTAGTGCAACCCCACTTTTTTCTAGTTTTTTTAGTGTGGTTGATGTGCACCTAGTGCAACCCCACTTTTTTCTAGTTTTTTGTGGGGGTTAACGTGCACCTAGTGCAACTCCACTTTTTGCTAATTTTTTAGTGGGGTTGATGTGCGCCTAGTGCAACCCCACTTTTTTCTAGTTTTTTAGTGGGGTTGACGTGCTGCTAGTGCAACCCTATTTTTTCTTTTTTTAGAGGGGTTGGCGTGCAGCTTGTGCAGCCCCTCATTTTTTATATTTTTTAGTGGGGTTGATGTGCAGCTAGTGCAACCCCACTTTTTCAATTTTTTAGAGGGGTTCACGTGCAGCTAGTGCAACCCCTCTTTTTTTAGTTTTTTAGTGGGGTTAACGTGCAGCTAGTGCAAACCCACTTTTTTCTAGTTTTTTAGTGGGATTGACGTGCAGCTAGTGCAACCCTACTTTTTTCTATTTTTTAGAGGGGTTTACGTGCAGCCTGTGCAGCCCTTCATATTTTTATATTTTTTTAGTGGGGTTGACGTGCAGCTAGTGCAAACCCACTTTTTCCTTTTTTTAGAGGGGTGACGTGCAGCTTGTGCAGCCCTCATTTTTTATATTTTTTAGTGGGGTTGACGTGCAGCTACTGCAACCCCAATTTTTTCTAGATTTTTAGTGGGGTTGACGTGCACCAAGTGCAACCCCACTTTTTCTAGTTTATTGTGGGGTTGACGTGCAGCTAGTGCAACCATAAATTTTTTTTTTTAGAGGGGTTGACCTGCAGCTTGTGCAGACCCTCATTTTTTATATTTTTTAATGGAGTTGACGTGCAGCTAATGCAACCCCTTTTTTTCTATTTTTTAGTGGGGTTTACGTGCAGCTAGTGCAACCCCTGTATTTTCGAGTTTTTTAGTGGGGTTTGACGTGCGCACTAGTGCTAACCCATTTTTTCCATTTTTTGAGGGGTTGCCGTGCAGCTAGTGCAAACCCACTTTTTTATATATTTTTAGTGGGGTTGACGTGCAGCTAATGCAACCCCTCTTTTTTTAGTTCTTTAGTGGGGTTTACGTGCAGCTAGTGCAACCCCACTTTTTTCTAGTTTTTTAGTGTGATTGACGTGCAGCTAGTGTAAACCCACTTTTTTATATATTTTTAGTGGGGTTGACGTGCAGCTAATGCAACCCCTCTTTTTTTAGTTCTTTAGTGGGGTTTACGTGCAGCTAGTGCAACCCCACTTTTTTCTAGTTTTTTAGTGGGATTGACGTGCAGCTAGTGCAGTCCTACTTTTTTCTATTTTTTAGAGGGGTTTACGTGCAGCCTGTGCAGCCCTTCATTTTTTTATATTTTTTAGTGGTGTTGACGTGCAGCTAGTGACACCCCACATTTTCTAGTTTTTTAGTGGGGTTGACGCGAAGCTAGTGCAACCCTACTTTTTTCTATTTTTTAGAGGGGTTGACGTGCAGCTTGTGCAGCCCCTCATTTTTTATATTTGTTAGTGGGGTTGACGTGCAGCTAGAGCAACGCCACTTTTTTCTAATTTTTTAGTGGGGATGATGTGCAGCTAGTGCAACCCCACTTTTTCTAGTTTTTTAGTGGGGTTGACGCGAAGCTAGTGCAACCCTACTTTTTTCTATTTTTTATAGGGTTTGACGTGCAGCTTGTGCAGCCCCTCATTTTTTATATTTTTAGTGGGGTTGACGTGCACCTAGTGCAACCCCACTTTTTTCTAGTTTTTTAGTGGGGTTGACGTGCACTTAGTGCAACCCCACTTTTTTCTAATTTTTTAGTGGGGTTGATGTGCAGCTAGTGCAAACCTACTTTTTTCTATTTTTTAGAGGGGTTGACGTGCAGCTTGTGCAGCTTGTGCAGCCCCTCATTTTTTATATTTTTTAGTGGGGTTGATGTCCAGCTACTGCAACCCCACTTTTTTCTAGTTTTTTAGTGGGGTTGACGTGCACTTAGTGCAACCCCACTTTTTTCTAATTTTTTAGTGGGGTTGATGTGCGCCTAGTGCAACCCCACTTTTTTCTAGTTTTTTAGTGGGGTTGACGTGCAGCTAGTGCAAACCTACTTTTTTCTATTTTTTAGAGGGGTTGACCTCCAGCTAGTGCAACCCCTCTCTTTTCTAGTTTTTTGTGGGGTTGACGTGCAGCTAGTGCATCCCCACTTTCGTCTACTTTTTAGAGGGGTTGACGTGCAGCTTGTGCAGCCCCTCATGTTTTATATTTTTTAGTGCGGTTAACGTGCAGCTAGTGCAACCCCACTTTTTTCTAGTTTTTTAGAGGTGGTTGACGTGCAGCTAGTGCAACCCTACTTTTTTCTAGTTTTTTAATGGTGTTGACGTGCAGGTAGTGCAACCCTACTTTTTTCTATTTTTTAGAGGGTTTGACGTGCAGCCTGTGCAGCCCTTCATTTTTTTATATTTTTTTAGTGGGGTTGACGTGCAGCTAGTGCAAACCTATTTTTTTACTTTTTTTAGAGGGGTTGACGTGCAGCTTGTGGAGCCCCTCATTTTTTATATTTTTTAGTGGGGTTGATGTCCAGCTACTGCAACCCCACTTTTTCAATTTTTTAGAGGGGTTGACCTCCAGCTAGTGCAACCCCTCTCTTTTCTAGTTTTTTGTGGGGTTGACGTGCAGCTAGTGCATCCCCACTTTCGTCTACTTTTTAGAGGGGTTGACGTGCAGCTTGTGCAGCCCCTCATGTTTTATATTTTTTAGTGCGGTTAACGTGCAGCTAGTGCAACCCCACTTTTTTCTAGTTTTTTAGAGGTGGTTGACGTGCAGCTAGTGCAACCCTACTTTTTTCTAGTTTTTTAATGGTGTTGACGTGCAGGTAGTGCAACCCTACTTTTTTCTATTTTTTAGAGGGTTTGACGTGCAGCCTGTGCAGCCCTTCATTTTTTTATATTTTTTTAGTGGGGTTGACGTGCAGCTAGTGCAAACCTATTTTTTTACTTTTTTTAGAGGGGTTGACGTGCAGCTTGTGGAGCCCCTCATTTTTTATATTTTTTAGTGAGGTTGACGTGCAGCGAATGCAACCCCACTTTTTTCTAGTTTTTTTGTGGGGTTGACGTGCAGCTAGTGCAACCCCACGTTTTCTAGTTTTTTAGTGGGGTTGACATGAAGCTAGTGCAACCCTACTTTTTTCTTTTTTTTAGTGGGTTTGACGTGCAGCGAGTTCAACCCCACTTTTTTCTAGTTCTTTAGTGGGGTTTACGTGCAGCTAGTGCAACCCCACTTTTTTCTAGTTTTTTAGTGGGATTGACGTGCAGCTAGTGTAAACCCACTTTTTTATATATTTTTAGTGGGGTTGACGTGCAGCTAATGCAACCCCTCTTTTTTTAGTTCTTTAGTGGGGTTTACGTGCAGCTAGTGCAACCCCACTTTTTTCTAGTTTTTTAGTGGGATTGGCGTGCAGCTTGTGCAGCCCCTCATTTTTTATATTTTTTAGTGGGGGTGACGTGCAGCGAGTGCAACCCCACTTTTTTCTAGTTTTTTAGTGGGGTTGACGCAAAGCTAGTGCAACCCTACTTTTTTCTATTTTTTAGAGGGGTTTACGTGCAGCCTGTGCAGCCCTTCATTTTTTTATATATTTTAGTGGTGTTGACGTGCAGCTAGTGCAACCCCACATTTTCTAGTTTTTTTAGTGGGGTTGACGCAAAGCTAGTGCAACCCTACTTTTTTCTATTTTTTAGAGGGGTTGACGTGCAGCTTGTGCAGCCCCTCATTTTTTATATTTGTTAGTGGGGTTGACGTGCAGCTAGTGCAACCCCACTTTTTTCTAATTTTTTAGTGGGGTTGACGTGCAGCTTGTGCAGCCCCTCATTTTTTATATTTTTTAGTGGGGGTGACGTGCAGCGAGTGCAACCCCACTTTTTTCTAGTTTTTTAGTGGGGTTGATGTGCAGCTAGTGCAACCCCACTTTTTCTAGTTTTTTAGTGGGGTTGACGCGAAGCTAGTGCAACCCTACTTTTTTCTATTTTTTATAGGGGTTGACGTGCAGCTTGTGCAGCCCCTCATTTTTTATATTTTTTAGTGGGGTTGACGTGCACCTAGTGCAACCCCACTTTTTTCTAGTTTTTTAGTGGGGTTGACGTGCACTTAGTGCAACCCCACTTTTTTCTAATTTTTTAGTGGGGTTGATGTGCGCCTAGTGCAACCCCACTTTTTTCTAGTTTTTTAGTGGGGTTGACGTGCAGCTAGTGCAAACCTACTTTTTTCTATTTTTTAGAGGGGTTGACGTGCAGCTTGTGCAGCTTGTGCAGCCCCTCATTTTTTATATTTTTTAGTGGGGTTGATGTCCAGCTACTGCAACCCCACTTTTTCAATTTTTTAGAGGGGTTGACGTGCAGCTAGTACAACCCCTCTTTTTTTAGTTTTTTAGTGGGGTTGACGTGCAGCTAGTGCAACCCCACTTTTTTCTAGTTTTTTAGTGGGATTGATGTGCAGCTAGTGCAACCCTACTTTTTTCTATTTTTTAGAGGGGTTTACGTGCAGCCCTTCATTTTTTTTATAATATTTTAGTGGGGTTGACGTGCAGCTAGTGCAAACCCATTTTTTCCTTTTTTTAGAGGGGTTGACGTGCAGCTTGTGCAGCCCTCATTTTTTATATTTTTTAGCGGGGTTGACGTGCAGCTAGTACAACCCCACTTTTTTCTAGTTTTTTAGTGGGGTTGACGTGCAGCTAGTGCAACCAAACATTTTTCTAGATTTTTAGTGGGGTTGACGTGCACCAAGTGCAACCCCACTTTTTCTAGTTTATTGTGGGGTTGACGTGCAGCTAGTGCAACCATAAATTTTCTATTTTTTAGAGGGGTTGACGTGCAGCTTGTGCAGAACCTCAATTTTTATATTTTTTAATGGAGTTGACGTGCAGCTAGTGCAACCCCTGCATTTTCGAGTTTTTTAGTGGGGTTTGACGTGCGCACTAGTGCTAACCCATTTTTTCCATTTTTTGAGGGGTTGACGTGCAGCTAGTGCAACTACTCATTTTTCTATTTTTTGTGGGGTTGACGTGCAGCTAGAGGAACCCCCATTTTTCTATTTATTTAAAGGGGTTGACGTGCAGTTAGTACAACCCCTCTTTTTTCTATTTTTAGTGGGGATGACGTGCAGCTAGTGCAACCCTACTTTTTCTATTTTTTAGAGGGGTTGACGTGCAGCCCCTCATTTTATATATTTTTTAGTGGGGTTGGCGTGCAGCTAGTGCAAACCCACTTTTTTAAATATTTTTAGTGGGGTTGACGTGCAGCTAGTGCAACCCCTCTCTTTTCTAGTTTTTTGTGGGGTTGACTTGCAGCTAGTGCATCCCCACTTTCGTCTACTTTTTAGAGGGGTTGACGTGCAGCTTGTGCAGCCCCTCATGTTTTATATTTTTTAGTGGGGTTAACGTGCAGCTAGTGCAACCCCACTTTTTTCTAGTTTTTTAGAGGTGGTTGACGTGCAGCTAGTGCAACCCTACTTTTTTCTAGTTTTTTAATGGTGTTGACGTGCAGGTAGTGCAACCCTACTTTTTTCTATTTTTAGAGGGTTTGACGTGCAGCCTGTGCAGCCCTTCATTTTTTTATATATTTTTAGTGGGGTTGACGTGCAGCTAGTGCAAACCTATTTTTTTACTTTTTTTAGAGGGGTTGACGTGCAGCTTGTGGAGCCCCTCATTTTTTATATTTTTTAGTGAGGTTGACGTGCAGCGAGTGCAACCCCACTTTTTTCTAGTTTTTTAGTGGGGTTGACGTGCAGCTAGTGCAACCCCACGTTTTCTGTTTTTTTAGTGGGGTTGACATGAAGCTAGTGCAACCCTACTTTTTTCTTTTTTTTAGTGGGTTTGACGTGCAGCGAGTGCAACCCCACTTTTTTCTAGTTTTTTAGTGGGGTTGACGTGCAGCTAGTGCAACCCCACTTTTTCTAGTTTTTTAGTGGGGTTGACGCGAAGCTAGTGCAAACCTACTTTTTTCTCTTTTTTAGAGGGGTTGACGTGCAGCTTGCGCAGCCCCTCATTTATTATATTTTTTAGTGGGGTTGACGTGCAGCTAGGGCAACCCCACTTTTTTCTAGTTTTTTAGTGGGGTTGACGTGCACCTAGTGCAACCCCACTTTTTTCTAGTTTTTTAGTGGGGTTGAAGTGCACCTAGTGCAACCCCACTTTTTTCTAGTTTTTTAGAGGGGGTTGACGTGCAGCTAGTGCAACCCTACTTTTTTCTTATTTTTTAGTGGGGTTGATGTGCGCCTAGTGCAACCCCACTTTTTTCTATTTTTTAGAGGGTTTGACGTGCAGCTTGTGCAGCCCCTCATTTTTTATATTTTTTAGTGGGGTTGATGTGCAGCTAGTGCAACCCCACTTTTTCAATTTTTTAGAGGGGTTGACGTGCAGCTAGTGCAACCCCTCTTTTTTTAGTTTTTTAGTGGGGTTTACGTGCAGCAAGTGCAACCCCACTTTTTTCTAGTGTTTTAGTGGGATTGACGCGCAGCTAGTGCAACCCTACTTTTTTCTATTTTTTAGAGGGGTTTACGTGCAGCTTATGAAGCCCCTCATTTTTTATATTTTTTAGTGGGGGTGACGTGCAGCGAGTGCAAACCCACTTTTTTCTTTTTTAGAGGGGTATACGTGCAGCTTATGAAGCCCCTCATTTTTTATATTTTTTAGTGGGGGTGACGTGCAGCGAGTGAAACCCCACTTTTTTCTAGTTTTTTAGTGGTGTTGACGGGCACCTAGTGCAACCCCACTTTTTTCTAGTTTTTTAGTGGGGTTGACGTGCACCTAGTGCAACCCCACTTTTTTCTAGTTTTTTAGTGGGGTTGACGTGCACCTAGTGCAACCCCACTTTTTTCTAGATTTTTAGAGGGGTTGACGTGCAGCTAGTGCAACCCTACTTTTTTCTTATTTTTTAGTGGGGTTGATGTGCGCCTAGTGCAACCCCACTTTTTCAATTTTTTAGAGGGGTTGACGTGCAGCTAGTGCAACCCCTCTTTTTTTAGTTTTTTAGTGGGGTTTACGTGCAGCTAGTGCAACCCCACTTTTTTCTAGTGTTTTAGTGGGATTGACGCGCAGCTAGTGCAACCCTACTTTTTTCTATTTTTTAGAGGGGTTTACGTGCAGCCTGTGCAGCCTGTGCAGCCCTTCATTTTTGTATATTTTTTTAGTGGGGTTGGCGTGCAGCTATTGCAAACCCACTTTTTTCTTTTTTTAGAGGGGTATACGTGCAGCTTATGAAGCCCCTCATTTTTTATATTTTTTAGTGGGGGTGACGTGCAGCGAGTGAAACCCCACTTTTTTCTAGTTTTTTAGTGGTGTTGACGGGCACCTAGTGCAACCCCACTTTTTTCTAGTTTTTTAGTGGGATTGACGTGCAGCTAGTGCAACCCTACTTTTTTCTATTTTTTAGAGGGGTTGACGTGCAGCCTGTGCAGAGCTTCATTTTTTTATATTTTTTTAGTGGGGTTGACGTGCAGCTAGTGCAAACCCACTTTTTTCTAGTTTTTTAGTGGGGTTGATGTGCAGCTAGTGCAACCCCACTTTTTCTAGGTTTTTAGAGGGGTTGACGTGCAGCTAGTGCAACCCCTCTTTTTTTAGTTTTTTAGTGGGGTTTACGTGCAGATAGTGCAACCCCACTTTTTTCTAGTTTTTTAGTGGGATTGACGTGCAGCTAGTGCAATCCTACTTTTTTCTGTTTTTTAGAGGGGTTTACGTGCAGCCTGTGCAGCCCTTCATTTTTTTATATTTTTTAGTGGTGTTGACGTGCAGCTAGTGCAACACCATATTTTCTAGTTTTTTAGTGGGGTTGACGCGAAGCTAGTGCAACCCTACTTTTTTCTATTTTTTAGAGGGGTTGACGTGCAGCTTGTGCAGCCCCTCATTTTTTATATTTTTTAGTGGGGTTGACGTGCAGCTAGTGCAACCCCACTTTTTTCTAGTTTTTTTAGTGTGGTTGATGTGCACCTAGTGCAACCCCACTTTTTTCTAGTTTTTTGTGGGGGTTAACGTGCACCTAGTGCAACTCCACTTTTTGCTAATTTTTTAGTGGGGTTGATGTGCGCCTAGTGCAACCCCACTTTTTTCTAGTTTTTTAGTGGGGTTGACGTGCAGCTAGTGCAACCCTATTTTTTCTTTTTTTGGAGGGGTTGGCGTGCAGCTTGTGCAGCCCCTCATTTTTTATATTTTTTAGTGGGGTTGATGTGCAGCTAGTGCAACCCCACTTTTTCAATTTTTTAGAGGGGTTCACGTGCAGCTAGTGCAACCCCTCTTTTTTTAGTTTTTTAGTGGGGTTAACGTGCAGCTAGTGCAAACCCACTTTTTTCTAGTTTTTTAGTGGGATTGACGTGCAGCTAGTGCAACCCTACTTTTTTCTATTTTTTAGAGGGGTTTACGTGCAGCCTGTGCAGCCCTTCATATTTTTATATTTTTTTAGTGGGGTTGACGTGCAGCTAGTGCAAACCCACTTTTTCCTTTTTTTAGAGGGGTGACGTGCAGCTTGTGCCGCCCTCATTTTTTATATTTTTTAGTGGGGTTGACGTGCAGCTACTGCAACCCCACTTTTTTCTAGATTTTTAGTGGGGTTGACGTGCACCAAGTGCAACCCCACTTTTTCTAGTTTATTGTGGGGTTGACGTGCAGCTAGTGCAACCATAAATTTTCTATTTTTTAGAGGGGTTGACCTGCAGCTTGTGCAGACCCTCATTTTTTATATTTTTTAATGGAGTTGACGTGCAGCTAATGCAACCCCTTTTTTTCTATTTTTTAGTGGGGTTTACGTGCAGCTAGTGCAACCCCTGTATTTTCGAGTTTTTTAGTGGGGTTTGACGTGCGCACTAGTGCTAACCCATTTTTTCCATTTTTTGAGGGGTTGCCGTGCAGCTAGTGCAAACCCACTTTTTTATATATTTTTAGTGGGGTTGATGTGCAGCTAATGCAACCCCTCTTTTTTTAGTTCTTTAGTGGGGTTTACGTGCAGCTAGTGCAACCCCACTTTTTTCTAGTTTTTTAGTGGGATTGACGTGCAGCTAGTGTAAACCCACTTTTTTATATATTTTTAGTGGGGTTGACGTGCAGCTAATGCAACCCCTCTTTTTTTAGTTCTTTAGTGGGGTTTACGTGCAGCTAGTGCAACCCCACTTTTTTCTAGTTTTTTAGTGGGATTGACGTGCAGCTAGTGCAATCCTACTTTTTTCTATTTTTTAGAGGGGTTTACGTGCAGCCTGTGCAGCCCTTCATTTTTTTATATTTTTTAGTGGTGTTGACGTGCAGCTAGTGACACCCCACATTTTCTAGTTTTTTTGTGGGGTTGACGCGAAGCTAGTGCAACCCTACTTTTTTCTATTTTTTAGAGGGGTTGACGTGCAGCTTGTGCAGCCCCTCATTTTTTATATTTGTTAGTGGGGTTGACGTGCAGCTAGTGCAACGCCACTTTTTTCTAATTTTTTAGTGGGGATGATGTGCAGCTAGTGCAACCCCACTTTTTCTAGTTTTTTAGTGGGGTTGACGCGAAGCTAGTGCAACCCTACTTTTTTCTATTTTTTATAGGGGTTGACGTGCAGCTTGTGCAGCCCCTCATTTTTTATATTTTTAGTGGGGTAGACGTGCACCTAGTGCAACCCCACTTTTTTCTAGTTTTTCAGTGGGGTTGACGTGCACTTAGTGCAACCCCACTTTTTTCTAATTTTTTAGTGGGGATGATGTGCAGCTAGTGCAAACCTACTTTTTTCTATTTTTTAGAGGGGTTGACGTGCAGCTTGTGCAGCTTGTGCAGCCCCTCATTTTTTATATTTTTTAGTGGGGTTGATGTGCGCCTAGTGCAACCCCACTTTTTTCTAGTTTTTTAGTGGGGTTGACGTGCAGCTAGTGCAAACCTACTTTTTTCTATTTTTTAGAGGGGTTGACGTGCAGCTTGTGCAGCTTGTGCAGCCCCTCATTTTTTATATTTTTTAGTGGGGTTGATGTCCAGCTACTGCAACCCCACTTTTTCAATTTTTTAGAGGGGTTGACGTGCAGCTGGTGCAACCCCTCTCTTTTCTAGTTTTTTGTGGGGTTGACGTGCAGCTAGTGCATCCCCACTTTCGTCTACTTTTTAGAGGGGTTGACGTGCAGCTTGTGCAGCCCCTCATGTTTTATATTTTTTAGTGGGGTTAACGTGCAGCTAGTACAACCCCACTTTTTTGTAGTTTTTTAGAGGTGGTTGACGTGCAGCTAGTGCAACCCTACTTTTTTCTAGTTTTTTAATGGTGTTGACGTGCAGCTAGTGCAACCCTACTTTTTTCTATTTTTTAGAGGGTTTGACGTGCAGCCTGTGCAGCCCTTCATTTTTTTATATTTTTTTAGTGGGGTTGACGTGCAGCTAGTGCAAACCTATTTTTTTACTTTTTTTAGAGGGGTTGACGTGCAGCTTGTGGAGCCCCTCATTTTTTATATTTTTTAGTGAGGTTGACGTGCAGCGAGTGCAACCCCACTTTTTTCTAGTTTTTTAGTGGGGTTGACGTGCAGCTAGTGCAACCCCACGTTTTCTAGTTTTTTAGTGGGGTTGACATGAAGCTAGTGCAACCCTACTTTTTTCTTTTTTTTAGTGGGTTTGACGTGCAGCGAGTTCAACCCCACTTTTTTCTAGTTCTTTAGTGGGGTTTACGTGCAGCTAGTGCAACCCCACTTTTTTCTAGTTTTTTAGTGGGATTGACGTGCAGCTAGTGTAAACCCACTTTTTTATATATTTTTAGTGGGGTTGACGTGCAGCTAATGCAACCCCTCTTTTTTTAGTTCTTTAGTGGGGTTTACGTGCAGCTAGTGCAACCCCACTTTTTTCTAGTTTTTTAGTGGGATTGACGTGCAGCTAGTGCAATCCTACTTTTTTTATATTTTTTAGAGGGGTTTACGTGCAGCCTGTGCAGCCCTTCATTTTTTTATATATTTTAGTGGTGTTGACGTGCAGCTAGTGCAACCCCACATTTTCTAGTTTTTTTAGTGGCGTTGACGCAAAGCTAGTGCAACCCTACTTTTTTCTATTTTTTAGAGGGGTTGACGTGCAGCTTGTGCAGCCCCTCATTTTTTATATTTGTTAGTGGGGTTGACGTGCAGCTAGTGCAACCCCACTTTTTTCTAATTTTTTAGTGGGGTTGACGTGCAGCTTGTGCAGCCCCTCATTTTTTATATTTTTTAGTGGGGGTGACGTGCAGCGAGTGCAACCCCACTTTTTTCTAGTTTTTTAGTGGGGTTGATGTGCAGCTAGTGCAACCCCACTTTTTCTAGTTTTTTAGTGGGGTTGACGCGAAGCTAGTGCAACCCTACTTTTTTCTATTTTTTATAGGGGTTGACGTGCAGCTTGTGCAGCCCCTCATTTTTTATATTTTTTAGTGGGGTTGACGTGCACCTAGTGCAACCCCACTTTTTTCTAGTTTTTTAGTGGGGTTGACGTGCACTTAGTGCAACCCCACTTTTTTCTAATTTTTTAGTGGGGTTGATGTGCGCCTAGTGCAACCCCACTTTTTTCTAGTTTTTTAGTGGGGTTGACGTGCAGCTAGTGCAAACCTACTTTTTTCTATTTTTTAGAGGGGTTGACGTGCAGCTTGTGCAGCTTGTGCAGCCCCTCATTTTTTATATTTTTTAGTGGGGTTGATGTCCAGCTACTGCAACCCCACTTTTTCAATTTTTTAGAGGGGTTGACGTGCAGCTAGTGCAACCCCTCTTTTTTTAGTTTTTTAGTGGGGTTGACGTGCAGCTAGTGCAACCCCACTTTTTTCTAGTTTTTTAGTGGGATTGATGTGCAGCTAGTGCAACCCTACTTTTTTCTATTTTTTAGAGGGGTTTACGTGCAGCCCTTCATTTTTTTATAATATTTTAGTGGGGTTGACGTGCAGCTAGTGCAAACCCATTTTTTCCTTTTTTTAGAGGGGTTGACGTGCAGCTTGTGCAGCCCTCATTTTTTATATTTTTTAGCGGGGTTGACGTGCAGCTAGTACAACCCCACATTTTTCTAGTTTTTTAGTGGGGTTGACGTGCAGCTAGTGCAACCAAACATTTTTCTAGATTTTTAGTGGGGTTGACGTGCACCAAGTGCAACCATAAATTTTCTATTTTTTAGAGGGGTTGACGTGCAGGTTGTGCAGAACCTCAATTTTTATATTTTTTAATGGAGTTGACGTGCAGCTAGTGCAACCCCTGCATTTTCGAGTTTTTTAGTGGGGTTTGACGTGCGCACTAGTGATAACCCATTTTTTCCATTTTTTGAGGGGTTGACGTGCAGCTAGTGCAACTACTCATTTTTCTATTTTTTGTGGGGTTGACGTGCAGCTAGAGGAACCCCCATTTTTCTATTTATTTAAAGGGGTTGACGTGCAGTTAGTACAACCCCTCTTTTTTCTATTTTTAGTGGGGATGACGTGCAGCTAGTGCAACCCTACTTTTTCTATTTTTTAGAGGGGTTGACGTGCAGCACCTCATTTTATATATTTTTTAGTGTGGTTGGCGTGCAGCTAGTGCAAACCCACTTTTTTATATATTTTTAGTGGGGTTGACGTGCAGCTAGTGCAACCCCTCTCTTTTCTAGTTTTTTGTGGGGTTGACGTGCAGCTAGTGCATCCCCACTTTCGTCTACTTTTTAGAGGGGTTGACGTGCAGCTTGTGCAGCCCCTCATGTTTTATATTTTTTAGTGGGGTTAACGTGCAGCTAGTGCAACCCCACTTTTTTCTAGTTTTTTAGAGGTGGTTGACGTGCAGCTAGTGCAACCCTACTTTTTTCTAGTTTTTTAATGGTGTTGACGTGCAGCTAGTGCAACCCTACTTTTTTCTATTTTTAGAGGGTTTGACGTGCAGCCTGTGCAGCCCTTCATTTTTTTATATATTTTTAGTGGGGTTGACGTGCAGCTAGTGCAAACCTATTTTTTTACTTTTTTTAGAGGGGTTGACGTGCAGCTTGTGGAGCCCCTCATTTTTTATATTTTTTAGTGAGGTTGACGTGCAGCGAGTGCAACCCCACTTTTTTCTAGTTTTTTAGTGGGGTTGACGTGCAGCTAGTGCAACCCCACGTTTTCTGTTTTTTTAGTGGGGTTGACATGAAGCTAGTGCAACCCTACTTTTTTCTTTTTTTTAGTGGGTTTGACGTGCAGCGAGTGCCACCCCACTTTTTTCTAGTTTTTTAGTGGGGTTGACGTGCAGCTAGTGCAACCCCACTTTTTCTAGTTTTTTAGTGGGGTTGACGCGAAGCTAGTGCAAACCTACTTTTTTCTCTTTTTTAGAGGGGTTGACGTGCAGCTTGCGCAGCCCCTCATTTATTATATTTTTTAGTGGGGTTGACGTGCAGCTAGGGCAACCCCACTTTTTTCTAGTTTTTTAGTGGGGTTGACGTGCACCTAGTGCAACCCCACTTTTTTCTAGTTTTTTAGAGGGGGTTGACGTGCAGCTAGTGCAACCCTACTTTTTTCTTATTTTTTAGTGGGGTTGATGTGCGCCTAGTGCAACCCCACTTTTTTCTATTTTTTAGAGGGTTTGACGTGCAGCTTGTGCAGCCCCTCATTTTTTATATTTTTTAGTGGGGTTGATGTGCAGCTAGTGCAACCCCACTTTTTCAATTTTTTAGAGGGGTTGACGTGCAGCTAGTGCAACCCCTCTTTTTTTAGTTTTTTAGTGGGGTTTACGTGCAGCAAGTGCAACCCCACTTTTTTCTAGTGTTTTAGTGGGATTGACGCGCAGCTAGTGCAACCCTACTTTTTTCTATTTTTTAGAGGGGTTTACGTGCAGCCTGTGCAGCCCTTCATTTTTTTATATATTTTAGTGGTGTTGACGTGCAGCTAGTGCAACCCCACATTTTCTAGTTTTTTTAGTGGGGTTGACGCAAAGCTAGTGCAACCCTACTTTTTTCTATTTTTTAGAGGGGTTGACGTGCAGCTTGTGCAGCCCCTCATTTTTTATATTTGTTAGTGGGGTTGACGTGCAGCTAGTGCAACCCCACTTTTTTCTAATTTTTTAGTGGGGTTGACGTGCAGCTTGTGCAGCCCCTCATTTTTTATATTTTTTAGTGGGGGTGACGTGCAGCGAGTGCAACCCCACTTTTTTCTAGTTTTTTTGTGGGGTTGATGTGCAGCTAGTGCAACCCCACTTTTTCTAGTTTTTTAGTAGGGTTGACGCGAAGCTAGTGCAACCCTACTTTTTTCTATTTTTTATAGGGGTTGACGTGCAGCTTGTGCAGCCCCTCATTTTTTATATTTTTTAGTGGGGTTGACGTGCACCTAGTGCAACCCCACTTTTTTCTAGTTTTTTAGTGGGGTTGACGTGCACTTAGTGCAACCCCACTTTTTTCTAATTTTTTAGTGGGGTTGATGTGCGCCTAGTGCAACCCCACTTTTTTCTAGTTTTTTAGTGGGGTTGACGTGCAGCTAGTGCAAACCTACTTTTTTCTATTTTTTAGAGGGGTTGACGTGCAGCTTGTGCAGCTTGTGCAGCCCCTCATTTTTTATATTTTTTAGTGGGGTTGATGTCCAGCTACTGCAACCCCACTTTTTCAATTTTTTAGAGGGGTTGACGTGCAGCTAGTGCAACCCCTCTTTTTTTAGTTTTTTAGTGGGGTTGACGTGCAGCTAGTGCAACCCCACTTTTTTCTAGTTTTTTAGTGGGATTGATGTGCAGCTAGTGCAACCCTACTTTTTTCTATTTTTTAGAGGGGTTTACGTGCAGCCCTTCATTTTTTTATAATATTTTAGTGGGGTTGACGTGCAGCTAGTGCAAACCCATTTTTTCCTTTTTTTAGAGGGGTTGACGTGCAGCTTGTGCAGCCCTCATTTTTTATATTTTTTAGCGGGGTTGACGTGCAGCTAGTACAACCCCACTTTTTTCTAGTTTTTTAGTGGGGTTGACGTGCAGCTAGTGCAACCAAACATTTTTCTAGATTTTTAGTGGGGTTGACGTGCACCAAGTGCAACCCCACTTTTTCTAGTTTATTGTGGGGTTGACGTGCAGCTAGTGCAACCATAAATTTTCTATTTTTTAGAGGGGTTGACGTGCAGCTTGTGCAGAACCTCAATTTTTATATTTTTTAATGGAGTTGACGTGCAGCTAGTGCAACCCCTGCATTTTCGAGTTTTTTAGTGGGGTTTGACGTGCGCACTAGTGCTAACCCATTTTTTCCATTTTTTGAGGGGTTGACGTGCAGCTAGTGCAACTACTCATTTTTCTATTTTTTGTGGGGTTGACGTGCAGCTAGAGGAACCCCCATTTTTCTATTTATTTAAAGGGGTTGACGTGCAGTTAGTACAACCCCTCTTTTTTCTATTTTTAGTGGGGATGACGTGCAGCTAGTGCAACCCTACTTTTTCTATTTTTTAGAGGGTTTGACGTGCAGCCCCTCATTTTATATATTTTTTAGTGGGGTTGGCGTGCAGCTAGTGCAAACCCACTTTTTTATATATTTTTAGTGGGGTTGACGTGCAGCTAGTGCAACCCCTCTCTTTTCTAGTTTTTTGTGGGGTTGACGTGCAGCTAGTGCATCCCCACTTTCGTCTACTTTTTAGAGGGGTTGACGTGCAGCTTGTGCAGCCCCTCATGTTTTATATTTTTTAGTGGGGTTAACGTGCAGCTAGTGCAACCCCACTTTTTTCTAGTTTTTTAGAGGTGGTTGACGTGCAGCTAGTGCAACCCTACTTTTTTCTATTTTTAGAGGGTTTGACGTGCAGCCTGTGCAGCCCTTCATTTTTTTATATATTTTTAGTGGGGTTGACGTGCAGCTAGTGCAAACCTATTTTTTTACTTTTTTTAGAGGGGTTGACGTGCAGCTTGTGGAGCCCCTCATTTTTTATATTTTTTAGTGAGGTTGACGTGCAGCGAGTGCAACCCCACTTTTTTCTAGTTTTTTAGTGGGGTTGACGTGCAGCTAGTGCAACCCCACGTTTTCTGTTTTTTTAGTGGGGTTGACATGAAGCTAGTGCAACCCTACTTTTTTCTTTTTTTTAGTGGGTTTGACGTGCAGCGAGTGCAACCCCACTTTTTTCTAGTTTTTTAGTGGGGTTGACGTGCAGCTAGTGCAACCCCATTTTTTCTAGTTTTTTAGTGGGGTTGACGCGAAGCTAGTGCAAACCTACTTTTTTCTCTTTTTTAGAGGGGTTGACGTGCAGCTTGCGCAGCCCCTCATTTATTATATTTTTTAGTGGGGTTGACGTGCAGCTAGGGCAACCCCACTTTTTTCTAGTTTTTTAGTGGGGTTGACGTGCACCTAGTGCAACCCCACTTTTTTCTAGTTTTTTAGTGGGGTTGAAGTGCACCTAGTGCAACCCCACTTTTTTCTAGTTTTTTAGAGGGGGTTGACGTGCAGCTAGTGCAACCCTACTTTTTTCTTATTTTTTAGTGGGGTTGATGTGCGCCTAGTGCAACCCCACTTTTTTCTATTTTTTAGAGGGTTTGACGTGCAGCTTGTGCAGCCCCTCATTTTTTATATTTTTTAGTGGGGTTGATGTGCAGCTAGTGCAACCCCACTTTTTCAATTTTTTAGAGGGGTTGACGTGCAGCTAGTGCAACCCCTCTTTTTTTAGTTTTTTAGTGGGGTTTACGTGCAGCAAGTGCAACCCCACTTTTTTCTAGTGTTTTAGTGGGATTGACGCGCAGCTAGTGCAACCCTACTTTTTTCTATTTTTTAGAGGGGTTTACGTGCAGCTTATGAAGCCCCTCATTTTTTATATTTTTTAGTGGGGGTGACGTGCAGCGAGTGCAAACCCACTTTTTTCTTTTTTAGAGGGGTATACGTGCAGCTTATGAAGCCCCTCATTTTATATATTTTTTAGTGGGGGTGACGTGCAGCGAGTGAAACCCCACTTTTTTCTAGTGTTTTAGTGGGATTGACGTGCAGCTAGTGCAACCCTACTTTTTTCTATTTTTTAGAGGGGTTGACGTGCAGCCTGTGCAGAGCTTCATTTTTTTATATTTTTTTAGTGGGGTTGACGTGCAGCTAGTGCAAACCTATTTTTTTACTTTTTTTAGAGGGGTTGACGTGCAGCTTGTGGAGCCCCTCATTTTTTATATTTTTTAGTGGGGTTGACGTACAGCTAGGGCAACCCCACTTTTTTCTAGTTTTTTAGTGGGGTTGACGTGCACCTAGTGCAACCCCACTTTTTTCTAGTTTTTTAGTGGGGTTGACGTGCACCTAGTGCAACCCCACTTTTTTCTAGTTTTTTAGAGGGGGTTGACGTGCAGCTAGTGCAACCCTACTTTTTTCTTATTTTTTAGTGGGGTTGATGTGCGCCTAGTGCAACCCCACTTTTTAAATTTTTTTAGAGGGGTTGACGTGCAGCTAGTGCAACCCCTCTTTTTTTAGTTTTTTAGTGGGGTTTACGTGCAGCAAGTGCAACCCCACTTTTTTCTAGTGTTTTAGTGGGATTGACGCGCAGCTAGTGCATTCCTACTTTTTTCTATTTTTTAGAGGGGTTTACGTGCAGCTTATGAAGCCCCTCATTTTTTATATTTTTTAGTGGGGGTGACGTGCAGCGAGTGCAAACCCACTTTTTTCTTTTTTTAGAGGGGTATACGTGCAGGTTATGAAGCCCCTCATTTTTTATATTTTTTAGTGGGGGTGACGTGCAGCGAGTGAAACCCCACTTTTTTCTAGTTTTTTAGTGGTGTTGACGGGCACCTAGTGCAACCCCACTTTTTTCTAGTTTTTTAGTGGGATTGACGTGCAGCTAGTGCAACCCTACTTTTTTCTATTTTTTAGAGGGGTTGACGTGCAGCCTGTGCAGAGCTTCATTTTTTTATATTTTTTTAGTGGGGTTGACGTGCAGCTAGTGCAAACCTATTTTTTTACTTTTTTTAGAGGGGTTGACGTGCAGCTTGTGGAGCCCCTAATTTTTTATATTTTTTAGTGAGGTTGACGTGCAGCTAGGGAAACCCCACTTTTTTCAAGTTTTTTAGTGGGGTTGACGTGCAGCTAGTGCAACCCCACTTTTTCTAGTTTTTTAGTGCGGTTGACGCGAAGCTAGTGCAAACCTACTTTTTTCTCTTTTTTAGAGGGGTTGACGTGCAGCTTGCGCAGCCCCTCATTTTTTATATTTTTTAGTGGGGTTGACGTACAGCTAGGGCAACCCCACTTTTTTCTAGTTTTTTAGTGGTGTTGACGTGCACCTAGTGCAACCCCACTTTTTTCTAGTTTTTTAGTGGGGTTGACGTGCACCTAGTGCAACCCCACTTTTTTCTAGTTTTTTAGAGGGGGTTGACGTGCAGCTAGTGCAACCCTACTTTTTTCTTATTTTTTAGTGGGGTTGATGTGCGCCTAGTGCAACCCCACTTTTTCAATTTTTTAGAGGGGTTGACGTGCAGCTAGTGCAACCCCTCTTTTTTTAGTTTTTTAGTGGGGTTTACGTGCAGCTAGTGCAACCCCACTTTTTTCTAGTGTTTTAGTGGGATTGACGCGCAGCTAGTGCAACCCTACTTTTTTCTATTTTTTAGAGGGGTTTACGTGCAGCCTGTGCAGCCCTTCATTTTTTTATATTTTTTTAGTGGGGTTGGGGTGCAGCTAGTGCAAACCCACTTTTTTCTTTTTTTAGAGGGGTATACGTGCAGCTTATGAAGCCCCTCATTTTTTATATTTTTTAGTGGGGGTGACGTGCAGCGAGTTAAACCCCACTTTTTTCTAGTTTTTTAGTGGTGTTGACGGGCACCTAGTGCAACCCCACTTTTTTCTAGTTTTTTAGTGGGATTGACGTGCAGCTAGTGCAACCCTACTTTTTTCTATTTTTTAGAGGGGTTGACGTGCAGCCTGTGCAGAGCTTCATTTTTTTTATATTTTTTTAGTGGGGTTGACGTGCAGCTAGTGCAAACCCACTTTTTTCTAGTTTTTTAGTGGGGTTGATGTGCAGCTAGTGCAACCCCACTTTTTCTAGTTTTTTAGAGGGGTTGACGTGCAGCTAGTGCAACCCCTCTTTTTTTAGTTTTTTAGTGGGGTTTACGTGCAGATAGTGCAACCCCACTTTTTTCTAGTTTTTTAGTGGTGTTGACGTGCAGCTAGTGCAACACCACATTTTCTAGTTTTTTAGTGGGGTTGACGCGAAGCTAGTGCAACCCTACTTTTTTCTATTTTTTAGAGGGGTTGACGTGCAGCTTGTGCAGCCCCTCATTTTTTATATTTTTTAGTGGGGTTGACGTGCAGCTAGTGCAACCCCACTTTTTTCTAGTTTTTTTAGTGCGGTTGATGTGCACCTAGTGCAACCCCACTTTTTTCTAGTTTTTTGTGGGGGTTAACGTGCACCTAGTGCAACTCCACTTTTTTCTAATTTTTTAGTGGGGTTGATGTGCGCCTAGTGCAACCCCACTTTTTTCTAGTTTTTTAGTGGGGTTGACGTGCAGCTAGTGCAACCCTACTTTTTTCTTTTTTTAGAGGGGTTGACGTGCAGCTTGTGCAGCCCCTCATTTTTTATATTTTTTAGTGGGGTTGATGTGCAGCTAGTGCAACCCCACTTTTTCAATTTTTTAGAGGGGTTCACGTGCAGCTAGTGCAACCCCTCTTTTTTTAGTTTTTTAGTGGGGTTAACGTGCAGCTAGTGCAAACCCACTTTTTTCTAGTTTTTTAGTGGGATTGACGTGCAGCTAGTGCAACCCTACTTTTTTCTATTTTTTAGAGGGATTTACGTGCAGCCTGTGCAGCCCTTCATATTTTTATATTTTTTTAGTGGTGTTGACGTGCAGCTAGTGCAAACCCACTTTTTCCTTTTTTTAGAGGGGTGACGTGCATCTTGTGCAGCCCTCATTTTTTATATTTTTTAGTGGGGTTGACGTGCAGCTACTGCAACCCCACTTTTTTCTAGATTTTTAGTGGGGTTGACGTGCACCAAGTGCAACCCCACTTTTTCTAGTTTATTGTGGGGTTGACGTGCAGCTAGTGCAACCATAAATTTTCTATTTTTTAGAGGGGTTGACCTGCAGCTTGTGCAGACCCTCATTTTTTTATATTTTTTAATGGAGTTGACGTGCAGCTAATGCAACCCCTTTTTTTCTATTTTTTAGTGGGGTTTACGTGCAGCTAGTGCAACCCCTGTATTTTCGAGTTTTTTAGTGGTGTTTGACGTGCGCACTAGTGCTAAACCATTTTTTGAGGGTTTGCCGTGCAGCTAGTGCAAACCCACTTTTTTATATATTTTTAGTGGGGTTGACGTGCAGCTAATGCAACCCCTCTTTTTTTAGTTCTTTAGTGGGGTTTACGTGCAGCTAGTGCAACCCCACTTTTTTCTAGTTTTTTAGTGGGATTGACGTGCAGCTAGTGTAAACCCACTTTTTTATATATTTTTAGTGGGGTTGACGTGCAGCTAATGCAAGCCCTCTTTTTTTAGTTCTTTAGTGGGGTTTACGTGCAGCTAGTGCAACCCCACTTTTTTCTAGTTTTTTAGTGGGATTGACGTGCAGCTAGTGCAATCCTACTTTTTTCTATTTTTTAGAGGGGTTTACGTGCAGCCTGTGCAGCCCTTCATTTTTTTATATTTTTTAGTGGTGTTGACGCGCAGCTAGTGCAACCCCACATTTTCTAGTTTTTTAGTGGGGTTGACGCGAAGCTAGTGCAAACGTACTTTTTTCTGTGCAGCTTGTGCAGCCCCTCATTTTTTATATTTGTTAGTGGGGTTGACGTGCAGCTAGTGCAACCCCACTTTTTTCTAATTTTTTAGTGGGGTTGACGTGCAGCTTGTGCAGCCCCTCATTTTTTATATTTTTTGGTGGGGGTGACGTGCAGCGAGTGCAACCCCTCTTTTTTCTAGTTTTTTAGTGGGGTTGATGTGCAGCTAGTGCAACCCCACTTTTTCTAGTTTTTTAGTGGGGTTGACGCGAAGCTAGTGCAACCCTACTTTTTTCTATTTTTTATAGGGGTTGACGTGCAGCTTGTGCAGCCCCTCATTTTTTATATTTTTTAGTGGGGTTGACGTGCACCTAGTGCAACCCCACTTTTTTCTAGTTTTTTAGTGGGGTTGACGTGCACTTAGTGCAACCCCACTTTTTTCTAGTTTTTTAGTGGGGTTGACGTGCACCTAGTGCATCCCCACTTTCGTCTACTTTTTAGAGGGGTAGACGTGCAGCTTGTGCAGCCCCTCATGTTTTATATTTTTTAGTGGGGTTAACGTGCAGCTAGTGCAACCCCACTTTTTTCTAATTTTTTAGTGGGGTTGATGTGCGCCTAGTGCAACCCCACTTTTTTCTAGTTTTTTAGTGGGGTTGACGTGCAGCTAGTGCAAACCTACTTTTTTCTATTTTTTAGAGGGGTTGACGTGCAGCTTGTGCAGCTTGTGCAGCCCCTCATTTTTTATATTTTTTAGTGGGGTTGATGTCCAGCTACTGCAACCCCACTTTTTCAATTTTTTAGAGGGGTTGACGTGCAGCTAGTGCAACCCCTCTTTTTTTAGTTTTTTAGTGGGGTTGACGTGCAGCTAGTGCAACCCCACTTTTTTCTAGTTTTTTAGTGGGATTGATGTGCAGCTAGTGCAACCCTACTTTTTTCTATTTTTTAGAGGTGTTTACGTGCAGCCTGTGCAGCCCTTCATTTTTTTATAATATTTTAGTGGGGTTGACGTGCAGCTAGTGCAAACCCACTTTTTCCTTTTTTTAGAGGGGTTGACGTGCAGCTTGTGCAGCCCTCATTTTTTATATTTTTTAGTGGGGTTGACGTGCAGCTAGTACAACCCCACTTTTTTCTAGTTTTTCAGTGGGGTTGACGTGCAGCTAGTGCAACCCCACTTTTTTCTAGTGTTTTAGTGGTATTGACGCGCAGCTAGTGCAACCCTACTTTTTTCTATTTTTTAGAGGGGTTTACGTGCAGCTTATGAAGCCCCTCATTTTTTATATTTTTTAGTGGGGGTGACGTGCAGCGAGTGCAAACCCACTTTTTTCTTTTTTAGAGGGGTATACGTGCAGCTTATGAAGCCCCTCATTTTTTATATTTTTTAGTGGAGGTGACGTGCAGCGAGTGAAACCCCACTTTTTTCTAGTTTTTTAGTGGTGTTGACGGGCACCTAGTGCAACCCCACTTTTTTCTAGTTTTTTAGTGGGATTGACGTGCAGCTAGTGCAACCCTACTTTTTTTCTATTTTTTAGAGGGGTTGACGTGCAGCCTGTGCAGAGCTTCATTTTTTTATATTTTTTTAGTGGGGTTGACGTGCAGCTAGTGCAAACCTATTTTTTTACTTTTTTTAGAGGGGTTGACGTGCAGCTTGTGGAGCCCCTCATTTTTTATATTTTTTAGTGGGGTTGACGTACAGCTAGGGCAACCCCACTTTTTTCTAGTTTTTTAGTGGGGTTGACGTGCACCTAGTGCAACCCCACTTTTTTCTAGTTTTTTAGTGGGGTTGACGTGCACCTAGTGCAACCCCACTTTTTTCTAGTTTTTTAGAGGGGGTTGACGTGCAGCTAGTGCAACCCTACTTTTTTCTTATTTTTTAGTGGGGTTGATGTGCGCCTAGTGCAACCCCACTTTTTCAATTTTTTTAGAGGGGTTGACGTGCAGCTAGTGCAACCCCTCTTTTTTTAGTTTTTTAGTGGGGTTTACGTGCAGCTAGTGCAACCCCACTTTTTTCTAGTGTTTTAGTGGGATTGACGCGCAGCTAGTGCAACCCTACTTTTTTCTATTTTTTAGAGGGGTTTACGTGCAGCCTGTGCAGCCCTTCATTTTTTTATATTTTTTTAGTGGGGTTGGCGTGCAGCTAGTGCAAACCCACTTTTTTCTTTTTTTAGAGGGGTATACGTGCAGCTTATGAAGCCCCTCATTTTTTATATTTTTTAGTGGGGGTGACGTGCAGCGAGTGAAACCCCACTTTTTTCTAGTTTTTTAGTGGTGTTGACGGGCACCTAGTGCAACCCCACTTTTTTCTAGTTTTTTAGTGGGATTGACGTGCAGCTAGTGCAACCGTACTTTTTTCTATTTTTTAGAGGGGTTGACGTGCAGCCTGTGCAGAGCTTCATTTTTTTATATTTTTTTAGTGGGGTTGACGTGCAGCTAGTGCAAACCCACTTTTTTCTAGTTTTTTAGTGGGGTTGATGTGCAGCTAGTGCAACCCCACTTTTTCTAGTTTTTTAGAGCGGTTGACGTGCAGCTAGTGCAACCCCTCTTTTTTTAGTTTTTTAGTGGGGTTTACGTGCAGATAGTGCAACCCCACTTTTTTCTAGTTTTTTAGTGGTGTTGACGTGCAGCTAGTGCAACACCACATTTTCTAGTTTTTTAGTGGGGTTGACGCGAAGCTAGTGCAACCCTACTTTTTTCTATTTTTTAGAGGGGTTGACGTGCAGCTTGTGCAGCCCCTCATTTTTTATATTTTTTAGTGGGGTTGACGTGCAGCTAGTGCAACCCCACTTTTTTCTAGTTTTTTTAGTGTGGTTGATGTGCACCTAGTGCAACCCCACTTTTTTCTAGTTTTTTGTGGGGGTTAACGTGCACCTAGTGCAACTCCACTTTTTTCTAATTTTTTAGTGGGGTTGATGTGCGCCTAGTGCAACCCCACTTTTTTCTAGTTTTTTAGTGGGGTTGACGTGCAGCTAGTGCAACCCTACTTTTTTCTTTTTTTAGAGGGGTTGACGTGCAGCTTGTGCAGGCCCTCATTTTTTATATTTTTTAGTGGGGTTGATGTGCAGCTAGTGCAACCCCACTTTTTCAATTTTTTAGAGGGGTTGACGTGCAGCTAGTGCAACCCCTCTTTTTTTAGTTTTTTAGTGGGGTTTACGTGCAGCAAGTGCAACCCCACTTTTTTCTAGTGTTTTAGTGGGATTGACGCGCAGCTAGTGCATTCCTACTTTTTTCTATTTTTTAGAGGGGTTTACGTGCAGCTTATGAAGCCCCTCATTTTTTATATTTTTTAGTGGGGGTGACGTGCAGCGAGTGCAAACCCACTTTTTTCTTTTTTTAGAGGGGTATACGTGCAGCTTATGAAGCCCCTCATTTTTTATATTTTTTAGTGGGGGTGACGTGCAGCGAGTGAAACTCCACTTTTTTCTAGTTTTTTAGTGGTGTTGACGGGCACCTAGTGCAACCCCACTTTTTTCTAGTTTTTTAGTGGGATTGACGTGCAGCTAGTGCAACCCTACTTTTTTCTATTTTTTAGAGGGGTTGACGTGCAGCCTGTGCAGAGCTTCATTTTTTTATATTTTTTTAGTGGGGTTGACGTGCAGCTAGTGCAAACCTATTTTTTTACTTTTTTTAGAGGGGTTGACGTGCAGCTTGTGGAGCCCCTAATTTTTTATATTTTTTAGTGAGGTTGACGTGCAGCTAGGGAAACCCCACTTTTTTCAAGTTTTTTAGTGGGGTTGACGTGCAGCTAGTGCAACCACACTTTTTCTAGTTTTTTAGTGGGGTTGACGCGAAGCTAGTGCAAACCTACTTTTTTCTCTTTTTTAGAGGGGTTGACGTGCAGCTTGCGCAGCCCCTCATTTTTTATATTTTTTAGTGGGGTTGACGTACAGCTAGGGCAACCCCACTTTTTTCTAGTTTTTTAGTGGGGTTGACGTGCACCTAGTGCAACCCCACTTTTTTCTAGTTTTTTAGTGGGGTTGACGTGCACCTAGTGCAACCCCACTTTTTTCTAGTTTTTTAGAGGGGGTTGACGTGCAGCTAGTGCAACCCTACTTTTTTCTTATTTTTTAGTGGGGTTGATGTGCGCCTAGTGCAACCCCACTTTTTCAATTTTTTAGAGGGGTTGACGTGCAGCTAGTGCAACCCCTCTTTTTTTAGTTTTTTAGTGGGGTTTACGTGCAGCTAGTGCAACCCCACTTTTTTCTAGTGTTTTAGTGGGATTGACGCGCAGCTAGTGCAACCCTACTTTTTTCTATTTTTTAGAGGGGTTTACGTGCAGCCTGTGCAGCCCTTCATTTTTTTATATTTTTTTAGTGGGGTTGGGGTGCAGCTAGTGCAAACCCACTTTTTTCTTTTTTTAGAGGGGTATACGTGCAGCTTATGAAGCCCCTCATTTTTTATATTTTATAGTGGGGGTGACGTGCAGCGAGTGAAACCCCACTTTTTTCTAGTTTTTTAGTGGTGTTGACGGGCACCTAGTGCAACCCCACTTTTTTCTAGTTTTTTAGTGGGATTGACGTGCAGCTAGTGCAACCCTACTTTTTTCTATTTTTTAGAGGGGTTGACGTGCAGCCTGTGCAGAGCTTCATTTTTTTATATTTTTTTAGTGGGGTTGACGTGCAGCTAGTGCAAACCCACTTTTTTCTAGTTTTTTAGTGGGGTTGATGTGCAGCTAGTGCAACCCCACTTTTTCTAGTTTTTTAGAGGGGTTGACGTGCAGCTAGTGCAACCCCTCTTTTTTTTGTTTTTTAGTGGGGTTTACGTGCAGATAGTGCAACCCCACTTTTTTCTAGTTTTTTAGTGGTGTTGACGTGCAGCTAGTGCAACACCACATTTTCTAGTTTTTTAGTGGTGTTGACGCGAAGCTAGTGCAACCCTACTTTTTTCTATTTTTTAGAGGGGTTGACGTGCAGCTTGTGCAGCCCCTCATTTTTTATATTTTTTAGTGGGGTTGACGTGCAGCTAGTGCAACCCCACTTTTTTCTAGTTTTTTTAGTGTGGTTGATGTGCACCTAGTGCAACCCCACTTTTTTCTAGTTTTTTGTGGGGGTTAACGTGCACCTAGTGCAACTCCACTTTTTTCTAATTTTTTAGTGGGGTTGATGTGCGCCTAGTGCAACCCCACTTTTTTCTAGTTTTTTAGTGGGGTTGACGTGCAGCTAGTGCAACCCTACTTTTTTCTTTTTTTAGAGGGGTTGACGTGCAGCTTGTGCAGGCCCTCATTTTTTATATTTTTTAGTGGGGTTGATGTGCAGCTAGTGCAACCCCACTTTTTCAATTTTTTAGAGGGGTTCACGTGCAGCTAGTGCAACCCCTCTTTTTTTAGTTTTTTAGTGGGGTTAACGTGCAGCTAGTGCAAACCCACTTTTTTCTAGTTTTTTAGTGGGATTGACGTGCAGCTAGTGCAACCCTACTTTTTTCTATTTTTTAGAGGGATTTACGTGCAGCCTGTGCAGCCCTTCATATTTTTATATTTTTTTAGTGGTGTTGACGTGCAGCTAGTGCAAACCCACTTTTTCCTTTTTTTAGAGGGGTGACGTGCATCTTGTGCAGCCCTCATTTTTTATATTTTTTAGTGGGGTTGACGTGCAGCTACTGCAACCCCACTTTTTTCTAGATTTTTAGTGGGGTTGACGTGCACCAAGTGCAACCCCACTTTTTCTAGTTTATTGTGGGGTTGACGTGCAGCTAGTGCAACCATAAATTTTCTATTTTTTAGAGGGGTTGACCTGCAGCTTGTGCAGACCCTCATTTTTTATATTTTTTAATGGAGTTGACGTGCAGCTAATGCAACCCCTTTTTTTCTATTTTTTAGTGGGGTTTACGTGCAGCTAGTGCAACCCCTGTATTTTCGAGTTTTTTAGTGGGGTTTGACGTGCGCACTAGTGCTAAACCATTTTTTGAGGGTTTGCCGTGCAGCTAGTGCAAACCCACTTTTTTATATATTTTTAGTGGGGTTGACGTGCAGCTAATGCAACCCCTCTTTTTTTAGTTCTTTAGTGGGGTTTACGTGCAGCTAGTGCAACCCCACTTTTTTCTAGTTTTTTAGTGGGATTGACGTGCAGCTAGTGTAAACCCACTTTTTTATATATTTTTAGTGGGGTTGACGTGCAGCTAATGCAAGCCCTCTTTTTTTAGTTCTTTAGTGGGGTTTACGTGCAGCTAGTGCAACCCCACTTTTTTCTAGTTTTTTAGTGGGATTGACGTGCAGCTAGTGCAATCCTACTTTTTTCTATTTTTTAGAGGGGTTTACGTGCAGCCTGTGCAGCCCTTCATTTTTTTATATTTTTTAGTGGTGTTGACGCGCAGCTAGTGCAACCCCACATTTTCTAGTTTTTAAGTGGGGTTGACGCGAAGCTAGTGCAAACGTACTTTTTTCTATTTTTTAGAGGGGTTGACGTGCAGCTTGTGCAGCCCCTCATTTTTTATATTTGTTAGTGGGGTTGACGTGCAGCTAGTGCAACCCCACTTTTTTCTAATTTTTTAGTGGGGTTGACGTGCAGCTTGTGCAGCCCCTCATTTTTTATATTTTTTAGTGGGGGTGACGTGCAGCGAGTGCAACCCCACTTTTTTCTAGTTTTTTAGTGGGGTTTATGTGCAGCTAGTGCAACCCCACTTTTTCTAGTTTTTTAGTGGGGTTGACGCGAAGCTAGTGCAACCCTACTTTTTTCTATTTAAATAGGGGTTGACGTGCAGCTTGTGCAGCCCCTCATTTTTTATATTTTTTAGTGGGGTTGACGTGCACCTAGTGCAACCCCACTTTTTTCTAGTTTTTTAGTGGGGTTGACGTGCACTTAGTGCAACCCCACTTTTTTCTAATTTTTTAGTGGGGTTGATGTGCGCCTAGTGCAACCCCACTTTTTTCTAGTTTTTTAGTGGGGTTGACGTGCAGCTAGTGCAAACCTACTTTTTTCTATTTTTTAGAGGGGTTGACGTGCAGCTTGTGCAGCTTGTGCAGCCCCTCATTTTTTATATTTTTTAGTGGGGTTGATGTCCAGCTACTGCAACCCCACTTTTTCAATTTTTTAGAGGGGTTGACGTGCAGCTAGTGCAACCCCTCTTTTTTTAGTTTTTTAGTGGGGTTGACGTGCAGCTAGTGCAACCCCACTTTTTTCTAGTTTTTTAGTGGGATTGATGTGCAGCTAGTGCAACCCTACTTTTTTCTATTTTTTAGAGGTGTTTACGTGCAGCCTGTGCAGCCCTTCATTTTTTTATAATATTTTAGTGGGGTTGACGTGCAGCTAGTGCAAACCCACTTTTTCCTTTTTTTAGAGGGGTTGACGTGCAGCTTGTGCAGCCCTCATTTTTTATATTTTTTAGTGGGGTTGACGTGCAGCTAGTACAACCCCACTTTTTTCTAGTTTTTCAGTGGGGTTGACGTGCAGCTAGTGCAACCAAACATTTTTCTAGATTTTTAGTGGGGTTGACGTGCACCAAGTGCAATTCCACTTTTTCTAGTTTATTGTGGGGTTGACGTGCAGCTAGTGCAGAACCTCAATTTTTATATTTTTTAATGGAGTTGACGTGCAGCTAGTGCAACCCCTGCATTTTCGAGTTTTTTAGTGGTGTTTGACGTGCGCACTAGTGCTAACCCATTTTTTCCAATTTTGAGGGGTTGACGTGCAGCTAGTGCAACTACTCATTTTTCTATTTTTTGTGGGGTTGACGTGCAGCTAGAGGAACCCCCATTTTTCTATTTATTTAAAGGGGTTGACGTGCAGTTAGTACAACCCCTCTTTTTTCTATTTTTAGTGGGGATGACGTGCAGCTAGTGCAACCCTACTTTTTCTATTTTTTAGAGGGGTTGACGTGCAGCTTGTGCAGCCCCTCATTTTATATATTTTTTAGTGGGGTTGGCGTGCAGCTAGTGCAAACCCTCTCTTTTCTAGTTTTTTGTGGGGTTGACGTGCAGCTAGTGCATCCCCACTTTCGTCTACTTTTTAGAGGGGTAGACGTGCAGCTTGTGCAGCCCCTCATGTTTTATATTTTTTAGAGGGGTTAACGTGCAGCTAGTGCAACCCCACTTTTTTCTTGTTTTTTAGAGGTGGTTGACGTGCAGCTAGTGCAACCCTACTTTTTTCTAGTTTTTTAATGGTGTTGACGTGCAGCTAGTGCAACCCTACTTTTTTCTATTTTTTAGAGGGTTTGACGTGCAGCCTGTGCAGCCCTTCATTTTTTTATATTTTTTTAGTGGGGTTGACGTGCAGCTAGTGCAAACCTATTTTTTTACTTTTTTTAGAGGGGTTGACGTGCAGCTTGTGGAGCCCCTCATTTTTTATATTTTTTAGTGAGGTTGACGTGCAGCAAGTGCAATCCCACTTTTTTCTAGTTTTTTAGTGGGGTTGACGTGCAGCTAGTGCAACCCCACGTTTTCTAGTTTTTTAGTGGGGTTGACATGAAGCTAGTGCAACCCTACTTTTTTCTTTTTTTTAGTGGGTTTCACGTGCAGCGAGTGCAACCCCACTTTTTTCTAGTTTTTTAGTGGGGTTGACGTGCAGCTAGTGCAACCCCACTTTTTCTAGTTTTTTAGTGGGTTTGACGCGAAGCTAGTGCAAACCTACTTTTTTCTCTTTTTTAGAGGGTTTGACGTGCAGCTTGCGCAGCCCCTCATTTTTTATAGTTTTTAGTGGGGTTGACGTGCAGCTAGGGCAACCCCACTTTTTTCTAGTTTTTTAGTGGGGTTGACGTGCACCTAGTGCAACCCCACTTTTTTCTAGTTTTTTAGTGGGGTTGAAGTGCACCTAGTGCAACCCCACTTTTTTCTAGTTTTTTAGAGGGGGTTGACGTGCAGCTAGTGCAACCCTACTTTTTTCTTATTTTTTAGTGGGGTTGATGTGCGCCTAGTGCAACCCCACTTTTTTCTATTTTTTAGAGGGGTTGACGTGCGGCTTGTGCAGCCCCTCATTTTTTATATTTTTTAGTGGGGTTGATGTGCAGCTAGTGCAACCCCACTTTTTCAATTTTTTAGAGGGGTTGACGTGCAGCTAGTGCAACCCCTCTTTTTTTAGTTTTTTAGTGGGGTTTACGTGCAGCCTGTGCAGCCCTTCATTTTTTTATATTTTTTTAGTGGGGTTGACGTGCAGCTAGTGCAAACCCACTTTTTTCTTTTTTTAGAGGGGTATACGTGCAGCTTATGAAGCCCCTCATTTTTTATATTTTTTAGTGGGGGTGACGTGCAGCGAGTGAAACCCCACTTTTTCTAGTTTTTTAGTGGTGTTGACGGGCACCTAGTGCAACCCCACTTTTTTCTAGTTTTTTAGTGGGATTGACGTGCAGCTAGTGCAACCCTACTTTTTTCTATTTTTTAGAGGGGTTGACGTGCAGCCTGTGCAGAGCTTCATTTTTTTATATTTTTTTAGTGGGGTTGACGTGCAGCTAGTGCAAACCCACTTTTTTTCTTTTTTTAGAGGGGTTGACGTGCAGCTTGTGCAGCCCCTCATTTTTTATATTTTTTAGTGGGGGTGACGTGCAGCGAGTGCAACCCCACTTTTTTCTAGTTTTTTAGTGGGGTTGATGTGCGGCTAGTGCAACCCCACTTTTTCTAGTTTTTTAGAGGGGTTGACGTGCAGCTAGTGCAAACCCTCTTTTTTTAGTTTTTTAGTGGGGTTTACGTGCAGATAGTGCAACCCCACTTTTTTCTAGTTTTTTAGTGGGATTGACGTGCAGCTAGTGCAATCCTACTTTTTCTGTTTTTTAGAGGGGTTGACGTGCAGCCTGTGCAGAGCTTCATTTTTTTATATTTTTTTAGTGGGGTTGACGTGCAGCTAGTGCAAACCCACTTTTTTTCTTTTTTTAGAGGGGTTGACGTGCAGCTTGTGCAGCCCCTCATTTTTTATATTTTTTAGTGGTGTTGACGTGCAGCTAGTGCAACACCACATTTTCTAGTTTTTTAGTGGGGTTGACGCGAAGCTAGTGCAACCCTACTTTTTTCTATTTTTTAGAGGGGTTGACGTGCAGCTTGTGCAGCCCCTCATTTTTTATATTTTTTAGTGGGGTTGACGTGCAGCTAGTGCAACCCCACTTTTTTCTAGTTTTTTTAGTGTGGTTGATGTGCACCTAGTGCAACCCCACTTTTTTCTAATTTTTTAGTGGGGTTTGATGTGCGCCTAGTGCAACCCCACTTTTTTCAATTTTTTTAGTGGGGTTGACGTGCAGCTAGTGCAACCCTACTTTTTTCTTTTTTTAGAGGGGTTGACGTGCAGCTTGTGCAGCCCCTCATTTTTTATATTTTTTAGTGGGGTTGATGTGCAGCTAGTGCAACCCCACTTTTTCAGTTTTTTAGAGGGGTTCACCTGCAGCTAGTGCAACCCCTCTTTTTTTAGTTTTTTAGTGGGGTTAACGTGCAGCTAGTGCAACCCCACTTTTTTCTAGTTTTTTAGTGGGTTTGACGTGCAGCTAGTGCAACCCTACTTTTTTCTATTTTTTAGAGGGGTTTACGTGCAGCCTGTGCAGCCCTTCATATTTTTATATTTTTTTAGTGGGGTTGACGTGCAGCTAGTGCAAACCCACTTTTTCCTTTTTTTAGAGGGGTGACGTGCAGCTCGTGCAGCCCTCATTTTTTATATTTTTTAGTGGGGTTGACGTACAGCTACTGCAACCCCACTTTTTTCTAGATTTTTAGTGGGGTTGACGTGCACCAAGTGCAACCCCACTTTTTCTAGTTTATTGTGGGGTTGACGTGCAGCTAGTGCAACCATAAATTTTCTATTTTTTAGAGGGGTTGACCTGCAGCTTGTGCAGACCCTCATTTTTTATATTTTTTAATGGAGTTGACGTGCAGCTAATGCAACCCCTTTTTTTCTATTTTTTAGTGGGGTTTACGTGCAGCTAGTGCAACCCCTGTATTTTCGAGTTTTTTAGTGGGGTTTGACGTGCGCACTAGTGCTAACCCATTTTTTCCATTTTTTGAGGGGTTGCCGTGCAGCTAGTGCAAACCCACTTTTTTATATATTTTTAGTGGGGTTGACGTGCAGCTAATGCAACCCCTCTTTTTTTAGTTCTTTAGTGGGGTTTACGTGCAGCTAGTGCAACCCCACTTTTTTCTAGTTTTTTAGTGGGATTGACGTGCAGCTAGTGCAAACCCACTTTTTTATATATTTTTAGTGGGGTTGACGTGCAGCTAATGCAACCCCTCTTTTTTTAGTTCTTTAGTGGGGTTTACGTGCAGCTAGTGCAACCCCACTTTTTTCTAGTTTTTTAGTGGGATTGACGTGCAGCTAGTGCAATCCTAATTTTTTCTATATTTTAGAGGGGTTTACGTGCAGCCTGTGCAGCCCTTCATTTTTTTTATATTTTTTAGTGGTGTTGACGTGCAGCTTGTGCTGCCCTTCATTTTTATATATATTTTTAGTGGGGTTGACGTGCAGCTAGTGCAACCCCGAAATTTCTGTTTTTTATTAGGTTTGACGTGCAGCTCGTGCAACACCATTTTTTCTGTTTTTTAGAGTGGTTGACATGCATATAGTGCAACCCCTCTTTTTTCTTTTTTAGTGGGGTTGACGTGCAGTTAGTGCAACCCCTCTTTTTTCTATTTTTTAGAGGGGTTGACGTGCAGCTAGTGCAACCCCACTTTTTTCAGTTTTTTAGAGGGGTTGACGTGCAGCTAGAGCAACCCCTCTTTTTATATTTTTTAGTGGTGTTGACGTGCAGCTTGTGCTGCCCCACTTTTTGCTGTTTTTCTAGATAGGTTGACGTGCAGCTAGTGCAACCCCACTTTTTTATATTTTTTTAGTGGTGTTGACGTGCAGCTTGTGCAACCCCTCTTTTTTATATTTTTCTAGTGGTGTTGACGTGCAGCTTGTGCTACCCCACTTTTTGTGTTTTTCTAGAGAGGTTGACGTGCAGCTAGTGCAACCTCACATTTTTCTAGTTTTTTAGTAGGGTTGACGTGCAGCTAGTGCAACCCTACTTTTTAGAGGGTTTTCCGTGCAGCTTGTGCAGAAACTCGTTTTTAATATTTTTTAGTGGGGTTGTGTCAGAAAGTAATCTGTTATTTGGATTTAAGAACAGACTGAAGTATCTTTTTGGAAATAAAGTTATTAATTAGCTTAAATTTTGATTGAAATTTTGATTTTCCTAATCCATCTATACTCAACCTGCTGTCGGCAGCCTTTTATATGCGGCCCAAGACACCTAATCATTAATCCATATTTATAAAATTAATTGAGATCTGTGTAAAAAGTATTTAGGTCCTCCACTGTTATACATATTTTCATGGGAATACAAAATCTGCCCTGTTATTTATAATTATTTTAAAAGTATGTTAAAGCATCTTAAATACGTGTTTTTAGTTAAAAGTTCTTTTCACAAGTACCCTATTTGTGCTACAGTCCTGTAATAAATTCTTAACCTTCAACACTTTTTCAAATATTTTTCCAATTTAATTAAATTTGTACTATATTTCTACAATTTAAAAAAATTGAAAGGAAAAGTTTTGCACCGAGCAAAATATTATTAGAGAAAATCTGCTGATTTTTTTTTCTTTTTTTAGAATTTGAAAATTATGCTTTGTTACATTATTACGTTTTATGCTTAATATAGTATAGCTAATGCTTCTTCAGAGTTGAACCTTTGTCTCGGAAAAAATTGCCACCAAAAAATTTATACTCTATTTTCAAATAAGAAACTCAGCGGCATATTTTATCATCATTTGGAATAGAAATCTACGACAAAACTTATTGTTTAAGAATAGTGGTATTATTTTTTTTTCATAGTTTTAACATTTACTTCGCAACAAAGGTTCAACCCTACTGTTAATATTAACTTTGTTATATTGCTTTGATATTGTTATGACTTATGTTATCTTACTAATTTAATTACTATTTTTGTACCATTTTAAAAGTTATATTGCGGCCCGCTGAACGTCGCAAACATACGTTTGCGGCCACGAGAAAAAAAGGTTGAGTATGGTTGGTCTAATCTATTGACGCGCAGCTAGTGCAACCCTACTTTTTTCTATTTTTTAGAGGGGTTTACGTGCAGCCTGTGCAGCCCTTCATTTTTTTATATTTTTTTAGTGGGGTTGGGGTGCAGCTAGTGCAAACCCACTTTTTTCTTTTTTTAGAGGGGTATACGTGCAGCTTATGAAGCCCCTCATTTTTTATATTTTTTAGTGGGGGTGACGTGCAGCGAGTGAAACCCCACTTTTTTCTAGTTTTTTAGTGGTGTTGACGGGCACCTAGTGCAACCCCACTTTTTTCTAGTTTTTTAGTGGGATTGACGTGCAGCTAGTGCAACCCTACTTTTTTCTATTTTTTAGAGGGGTCTACGTGCAGCCTGTGCAGAGCTTCATTTTTTTATATTTTTTTAGTGGGGTTGACGTGCAGCTAGTGCAAACCCACATTTTTCTAGTTTTTTAGTGGGGTTGATGTGCAGCTAGTGCAACCCCACTTTTTCTAGTTTTTTAGAGGGGTTGACGTGCAGCTAGTGCAACCCCTCTTTTTTTAGTTTTTTAGTGGGGTTTACGTGCAGATAGTGCAACCCCACTTTTTTCTAGTTTTTTAGTGGTGTTGACGTGCAGCTAGTGCAACACCACATTTTCTAGTTTTTTAGTGGGGTTGACGCGAAGCTAGTGCAACCCTACTTTTTTCTATTTTTTAGAGGGGTTGACGTGCAGCTTGTGCAGCCCCTCATTTTTTATATTTTTTAGTGGGGTTGACGTGCAGCTAGTGCAACCCCACTTTTTTCTAGTTTTTTTAGTGTGGTTGATGTGCACCTAGTGCAACCCCACTTTTTTCTAGTTTTTTGTGGGGGTTAACGTGCACCTAGTGCAACTCCACTTTTTTCTAATTTTTTAGTGGGGTTGATGTGCGCCTAGTGCAACCCCACTTTTTTCTAGTTTTTTAGTGGGGTTGACGTGCAGCTAGTGCAACCCTACTTTTTTCTTTTTTTAGAGGGGTTGACGTGCAGCTTGTGCAGCCCCTCATTTTTTATATTTTTTAGTGGGGTTGATGTGCAGCTAGTGCAACCCCACTTTTTCAATTTTTTAGAGGGGTTCACGTGCAGCTAGTGCAACCCCTCTTTTTTTATTTTTTTAATGGGGTTAACGTGCAGCTAGTGCAAACCCACTTTTTTCTAGTTTTTTAGTGGGATTGACGTGCAGCTAGTGCAACCCTACTTTTTTCTATTTTTTAGAGGGATTTACGTGCAGCCTGTGCAGCCCTTCATATTTTTATATTTTTTTAGTGGTGTTGACGTGCAGCTAGTGCAAACCCACTTTTTCCTTTTTTTAGAGGGGTGACGTGCATCTTGTGCAGCCCTCATTTTTTATATTTTTTAGTGGGGTTGACGTGCAGCTACTGCAACCCCACTTTTTTCTAGATTTTTAGTGGGGTTGACGTGCACCAAGTGCAACCCCACTTTTTCTAGTTTATTGTGGGGTTGACGTGCAGCTAGTGCAACCATAAATTTTCTATTTTTTAGAGGGGTTGACCTGCAGCTTGTGCAGACCCTCATTTTTTATATTTTTTAATGGAGTTGACGTGCAGCTAATGCAACCCCTTTTTTTCTATTTTTTAGTGGGGTTTACGTGCAGCTAGTGCAACCCCTGTATTTTCGAGTTTTTTAGTGGGGTTTGACGTGCGCACTAGTGCTAAACCATTTTTTGAGGGTTTGCCGTGCAGCTAGTGCAAACCCACTTTTTTATATATTTTTAGTGGGGTTGACGTGCAGCTAATGCAACCCCTCTTTTTTTAGTTCTTTAGTGGGGTTTACGTGCGGCTAGTGCAACCCCACTTTTTTCTAGTTTTTTAGTGGGATTGACGTGCAGCTAGTGTAAACCCACTTTTTTATATATTTTTAGTGGGGTTGACGTGCAGCTAATGCAAGCCCTCTTTTTTTAGTTCTTTTGTGGGGTTTACGTGCAGCTAGTGCAACCCCACATTTTTCTAGTTTTTTAGTGGGATTGACGTGCAGCTAGTGCAATCGTACTTTTTTCTATTTTTTAGAGGGGTTTACGTGCAGCCTGTGCAGCCCTTCATTTTTTTATATTTTTTAGTGGTGTTGACGCGCAGCTAGTGCAACCCCACATTTTCTAGTTTTTAAGTGGGGTTGACGCGAAGCTAGTGCAAACGTACTTTTTTCTATTTTTTAGAGGGGTTGACGTGCAGCTTGTGCAGCCCCTCATTTTTTATATTTGTTAGTGGGGTTGACGTGCAGCTAGTGCAACCCCACTTTTTTCTAATTTTTTAGTGGGGTTGACGTGCAGCTTGTGCAGCCCCTCATTTTTATATTTTTTAGTGGGGGTGACGTGCAGCGAGTGCAACCCCACTTTTTTCTAGTTTTTTAGTGAGGTTGATGTGCAGCTAGTGCAACCCCACTTTTTCTAGTTTTTTAGTGGGGTTGACGCGAAGCTAGTGCAACCCTACTTTTTTCTATTTTTTATAGGGGTTGACGTGCAGCTTGTGCAGCCCCTCATTTTTTATATTTTTTAGTGGGGTTGACGTGCACCTAGTGCAACCCCACTTTTTTCTAGTTTTTTAGTGGGGTTGACGTGCACTTAGTGCAACCCCACTTTTTTCTAATTTTTTAGTGGGGTTGATGTGCGCCTAGTGCAACCCCACTTTTTTCTAGTTTTTTAGTGGGATTGATGTGCAGCTAGTGCAACCCTACTTTTTTCTATTTTTTAGAGGTGTTTACGTGCAGCCTGTGCAACCCTTCATTTTTTTATAATATTTTAGTGGGGTTGACGTGCAGCTAGTGCAAACCCACTTTTTCCTTTTTTTAGAGGGGTTGACGTGCAGCTTGTGCAGCCCTCATTTTTTATATTTTTTAGTGGGGTTGACGTGCAGCTAGTACAACCCCACTTTTTTCTAGTTTTTCAGTGGGGTTGACGTGCAGCTAGTGCAACCCCACTTTTTTCTAGTGTTTTAGTGGGATTGACGCGCAGCTAGTGCAACCCTACTTTTTTCTATTTTTTAGAAGGGTTTACGTGCAGCTTATGAAGCCCCTCATTTTTTATATTTTTTAGTGGGGGTGACGTGCAGCGAGTGCAAACCCACTTTTTTCTTTTTAGAGGGGTATACGTGCAGCTTATGAAGCCCCTCATTTTTTATATTTTTTAGTGGGGGTGACGTGCAGCGAGTGAAACCCCACTTTTTTCTAGTTTTTTAGTGGTGTTGACGGGCACCTAGTGCAACCCCACTTTTTTCTAGTTTTTTAGTGGGATTGACGTGCAGCTAGTGCAACCCTACTTTTTTCTATTTTTTAGAGGGGTTGACGTGCAGCCTGTGCAGAGCTTCATTTTTTTATATTTTTTTAGTGGGGTTGACGTGCAGCTAGTGCAAACCTATTTTTTTACTTTTTTTAGAGGGGTTGACGTGCAGCTTGTGGAGCCCCTCATTTTTTATATTTTTTAGTGGGGTTGACGTACAGCTAGGGCAACCCCACTTTTTTCTAGTTTTTTAGTGGGGTTGACGTGCACCTAGTGCAACCCCACTTTTTTCTAGTTTTTTAGTGGGGTTGACGTGCACCTAGTGCAACCCCACTTTTTTCTAGTTTTTTAGAGGGGGTTGACGTGCAGCTAGTGCAACCCTACTTTTTTCTTATTTTTTAGTGGGGTTGATGTGCGCCTAGTGCAACCCCACTTTTTCAATTTTTTAGAGGGGTTGACGTGCAGCTAGTGCAACACCTCTTTTTTTAGTTTTTTAGTGGGGTTTACGTGCAGCTAGTGCAACCCCACTTTTTTCTAGTGTTTTAGTGGGATTGACGCGCAGCTAGTGCAACCCTACTTTTTTCTATTTTTTAGAGGGGTTTACGTGCAGCCTGTGCAGCCCTTCATTTTTTTATATTTTTTTAGTGGGGTTGGCGTGCAGCTAGTGCAAACCCACTTTTTTCTTTTTTTAGAGGGGTATACGTGCAGCTTATGAAGCCCCTCATTTTTTATATTTTTTAGTGGGGGTGACGTGCAGCGAGTGAAACCCCACTTTTTTCTAGTTTTTTAGTGGTGTTGACGGGCACCTAGTGCAACCCCACTTTTTTCAAGTTTTTTAGTGGGATTGACGTGCAGCTAGTGCAACCCTACTTTTTTCTATTTTTTAGAGGGGTTTACGTGCAGCCTGTGCAGCCCTTCATTTTTTTATATTTTTTTAGTGGGGTTGGCGTGCAGCTAGTGCAAACCCACTTTTTTCTTTTTTTAGAGGGGTATACGTGCAGCTTATGAAGCCCCTCATTTTTTATATTTTTTAGTGGGGGTGACGTGCAGCGAGTGAAACCCCACTTTTTTCTAGTTTTTTAGTGGTGTTGACGGGCACCTAGTGCAACCCCACTTTTTTCAAGTTTTTTAGTGGGATTGACGTGCAGCTAGTGCAACCCTACTTTTTTCTATTTTTTAGAGGGGTTGACGTGCAGCCTGTGCAGAGCTTCATTTTTTTATATTTTTTTAGTGGGGTTGACGTGCAGCTAGTGCAAACCCACTTTTTTCTTGTTTTTTAGTGGGGTTGATGTGCAGCTAGTGCAACCCCACTTTTTCTAGTTTTTTAGAGGTGTTGACGTGCAGCTAGTGCAACCCCTCTTTTTTTAGTTTTTTAGTGGGGTTTACGTGCAGATAGTGCAACCCCACTTTTTTCTAGTTTTTTAGTGGTGTTGACGTGCAGCTAGTGCAACACCACATTTTCTAGTTTTTTAGTGGGGTTGACGCGAAGCTAGTGCAACCCTACTTTTTTCTATTTTTTAGAGGGGTTGACGTGCAGCGAGTGCAACCCCACTTTTTTCTAGTTTTTTAGTGGGGTTGACGTGCAGCTAGTGCAACCCCACTTTTTCTAGTTTTTTAGTGGGGTTGACGCGAAGCTAGTGCAAAAATACTTTTTTCTCTTTTTTAGTGGGGTTGACGTGCAGCTTGCGCAGCCCCTCATTTTTTATATTTTTTAGTGGGGTTGACGTGCAGCTAGGGCAACCCCACTTTTTTCTAGTTTTTTAGTGGGGTTGACGTGCACCTAGTGCAACCCCACTTTTTTCTAGTTTTTTAGTGGGGTTGAAGTGCACCTAGTGCAACCCCACTTTTTTCTAGTTTTTTAGAGGGGGTTGACGTGCAGCTAGTGCAACCCTACTTTTTTCTTATTTTTTAGTGGGGTTGATGTGCGCCTAGTGCAACCCCACTTTTTTCTATTTTTTAGAGGGTTTGACGTGCAGCTTGTGCAGCCCCTTATTTTTTATATTTTTTAGTGGGGTTGATGTGCAGCTAGTGCAACCCCACTTTTTCAATTTTTTAGAGGGGTTGACGTGCAGCTAGTGCAACCCCTCTTTTTTTAGTTTTTTAGTGGGGTTTACGTGCAGCAAGTGCAACCCCACTTTTTTCTAGTGTTTTAGTGGGATTGACGCGCAGCTAGTGCATTCCTACTTTTTTCTATTTTTTAGAGGGGTTTACGTGCAGCTTATGAAGCCCCTCATTTTTTATATTTTTTAGTGGGGGTGACGTGCAGCGAGTGCAAACCCACTTTTTTCTTTTTTAGAGGGGTATACGTGCAGCTTATGAAGCCCCTCATTTTTTATATTTTTTAGTGGGGGTGACGTGCAGCGAGTGAAACCCCACTTTTTTCTAGTTTTTTAGTGGTGTTGACGGGCAACTAGTGCAACCCCACTTTTTTCTAGTTTTTTAGTGGGATTGACGTGCAGCTAGTGCAACCCTACTTTTTTCTATTTTTTAGAGGGGTTGACGTGCAGCCTGTGCAGAGCTTCATTTTTTTATATTTTTTTAGTGGTGTTGACGTGCAGCTAGTGCAAACCTATTTTTTTACTTTTTTTAGAGGGGTTGACGTGCAGCTTGTGGAGCCCCTAATTTTTTATATTTTTTAGTGAGGTTGACGTGCAGCTAGGGAAACCCCACTTTTTTCAAGTTTTTTAGTGGGGTTGACGTGCAGCTAGTGCAACCCCACTTTTTCTAGTTTTTTAGTGGGGTTGACGCGAAGCTAGTGCAAACCTACTTTTTTCTCTTTTTTAGAGGGGTTGACGTGCAGCTTGCGCAGCCCCTCATTTTTTATATTTTTTAGTGGGGTTGACGTACAGCTAGGGCAACCCCACTTTTTTCTAGTTTTTTAGTGGGGTTGACGTGCACCTAGTGCAACCCCACTTTTTTCTAGTTTTTTAGTGGGGTTGACGTGCACCTAGTGCAACCCCACTTTTTTCTAGTTTTTTAGAGGGGGTTGACGTGCAGCTAGTGCAACCCTACTTTTTTCTTATTTTTTAGTGGGGTTGATGTGCGCCTAGTGCAACCCCACTTTTTCAATTTTTTAGAGGGGTTGACGTGCAGCTAGTGCAACCCCTCTTTTTTTAGTTTTTTAGTGGGGTTTACGTGCAGCTAGTGCAACCCCACTTTTTTCTAGTGTTTTAGTGGGATTGACGCGCAGCTAGTGCAACCCTACTTTTTTCTATTTTTTAGAGGGGTTTACGTGCAGCCTGTGCAGCCCTTCATTTTTTTATATTTTTTTAGTGGGGTTGGGGTGCAGCTAGTGCAAACCCACTTTTTTATTTTTTTAGAGGGGTATACGTGCAGCTTATGAAGCCCCTCATTTTTTATATTTTTTAGTGGGGGTGACGTGCAGCGAGTGAAACCCCACTTTTTTCTGGTTTTTTAGTGGTGTTGACGGGCACCTAGTGCAACCCCACTTTTTTTCTAGTTTTTTAGTGGGATTGACGTGCAGCTAGTGCAACCCTACTTTTTTCTATTTTTTAGAGGGGTTGACGTGCAGCCTGTGCAGAGCTTCATTTTTTTATATTTTTTTAGTGGGGTTGACGTGCAGCTAGTGCAAACCCACTTTTTTCTAGTTTTTTAGTGGGGTTGATGTGCAGCTAGTGCAACCCCACTTTTTCTAGTTTTTTAGAGGGGTTGACGTGCAGCTGGTGCAACCCCTCTTTTTTTAGTTTTTTAGTGGGGTTTACGTGCAGATAGTGCAACCCCACTTTTTTCTAGTTTTTTAGTGGTGTTGACGTGCAGCTAGTGCAACACCACATTTTCTAGTTTTTTAGTGGGGTTGACGCGAAGCTAGTGCAACCCTACTTTTTTCTATTTTTTAGAGGGGTTGACGTGCAGCTTGTGCAGCCCCTCATTTTTTATATTTTTTAGTGGGGTTGACGTGCAGCTAGTGCAACCCCACTTTTTTCTAGTTTTTTTAGTGTGGTTGATGTGCACCTAGTGCAACCCCACTTTTTTCTAGTTTTTTGTGGGGGTTAACGTGCACCTAGTGCAACTCCACTTTTTTCTAATTTTTTAGTGGGGTTGATGTGCGCCTAGTGCAACCCCACTTTTTTCTAGTTTTTTAGTGGGGTTGACGTGCAGCTAGTGCAACCCTACTTTTTTCTTTTTTTAGAGGGGTTGACGTGCAGCTTGTGCAGCCCCTCATTTTTTATATTTTTTAGTGGGGTTGATGTGCAGCTAGTGCAACCCCACTTTTTCAATTTTTTAGAGGGGTTCACGTGCAGCTAGTGCAACCCCTCTTTTTTTAGTTTTTTAGTGGGGTTAACGTGCAGCTAGTGCAAACCCACTTTTTTCTAGTTTTTTAGTGGGATTGACGTGCAGCTAGTGCAACCCTACTTTTTTCTATTTTTTAGAGGGATTTACGTGCAGCCTGTGCAGCCCTTCATATTTTTATATTTTTTTAGTGGTGTTGACGTGCAGCTAGTGCAAACCCACTTTTTCCTTTTTTTAGAGGGGTGACGTGCATCTTGTGCAGCCCTCATTTTTTATATTTTTTAGTGGGGTTGACGTGCAGCTACTGCAACCCCACTTTTTTCTAGATTTTTAGTGGGGTTGACGTGCACCAAGTGCAACCCCACTTTTTCTAGTTTATTGTGGGGTTGACGTGCAGCTAGTGCAACCATAAATTTTCTATTTTTTAGAGGGGTTGACCTGCAGCTTGTGCAGACCCTCATTTTTTATATTTTTTAATGGAGTTGACGTGCAGCTAATGCAACCCCTTTTTTTCTATTTTTTAGTGGGGTTTACGTGCAGCTAGTGCAACCCCTGTATTTTCGAGTTTTTTAGTGGGGTTTGACGTGCGCAATAGTGCTAAACCATTTTTTGAGGGTTTGCCGTGCAGCTAGTGCAAACCCACTTTTTTATATATTTTTAGTGGGGTTGACGTGCAGCTAATGCAACCCCTCTTTTTTTAGTTCTTTAGTGGGGTTTACGTGCAGCTAGTGCAACCCCACTTTTTTCTAGTTTTTTAGTGGGATTGACGTGCAGCTAGTGTAAACCCACTTTTTTATATATTTTTAGTGGGGTTGACGTGCAGCTAATGCAAGCCCTCTTTTTTTAGTTCTTTAGTGGGGTTTACGTGCAGCTAGTGCAACCCCACTTTTTTCTAGTTTTTTAGTGGGATTGACGTGCAGCTAGTGCAATCCTACTTTTTTCTATTTTTTAGAGGGGTTTACGTGCAGCCTGTGCAGCCCTTCATTTTTTTATATTTTTTAGTGGTGTATACGCGCAGCTAGTGCAACCCCACATTTTCTAGTTTTTTAGTGGGGTTGACGCGAAGCTAGTGCAAACGTACTTTTTTCTATTTTTTAGAGGGGTTGACGTGCAGCTTGTGCAGCCCCTCATTTTTTATATTTGTTAGTGGGGTTGACGTGCAGCTAGTGCAACCCCACTTTTTTCTAATTTTTTAGTGGGGTTGACGTGCAGCTTGTGCAGCCCCTCATTTTTTATATTTTTTAGTGGGGGTGACGTGCAGCGAGTGCAACCCCACTTTTTTCTAGTTTTTTAGTGGGGTTGATGTGCAGCTAGTGCAACCCCACTTTTTCTAGTTTTTTAGTGGGGTTGACGCGAAGCTAGTGCAACCCTACTTTTTTCTATTTTTTATAGGGGTTGACGTGCAGCTTGTGCAGTCCCTCATTTTTTATATTTTTTAGTGGGGTTGACGTGCACCTAGTGCAACCCCACTTTTTTCTAGTTTTTTAGTGGGGTTGACGTGCACTTAGTGCAACCCCACTTTTTTCTAATTTTTTAGTGGGGTTGATGTGCGCCTAGTGCAACCCCACTTTTTTCTAGTTTTTTAGTGGGGTTGACGTGCAGCTAGTGCAAACCTACTTTTTTCTATTTTTTAGAGGGGTTGACGTGCAGCTTGTGCAGCTTGTGCAGCCCCTCATTTTTTATATTTTTTAGTGGGGTTGATGTCCAGCTACTGCAACCCCACTTTTTCAATTTTTTAGAGGGGTTGACGTGCAGCTAGTGCAACCCCTCCTTTTTTAGTTTTTTAGTGGGGTTGACGTGCAGCTAGTGCAACCCCACTTTTTTCTAGTTTTTTAGTGGGATTGATGTGCAGCTAGTGCAACCCTACTTTTTTCTATTTTTTAGAGGTGTTTACGTGCAGCCTGTGCAGCCCTTCATTTTTTTATAATATTTTAGTGGGGTTGACGTGCAGCTAGTGCAAACCCACTTTTTCCTTTTTTTAGAGGGGTTGACGTGCAGCTTGTGCAGCCCTCATTTTTTATATTTTTTAGTGGGGTTGACGTGCAGCTAGTACAACCCCACTTTTTTCTAGTTTTTCAGTGGGGTTGACGTGCAGCTAGTGCAACCAAACATTTTTCTAGATTTTTAGTGGGGTTGACGTGCACCAAGTGCAACCCCACTTTTTCTAGTTTATTGTGGGGTTGACGTGCAGCTAGTGCAAACATAAATTTTCTATTTTTTAGAGGGGTTGACGTGCAGCTTGTGCAGAACCTCAATATTTATATTTTTTAATGGAGTTGACGTGCAGCTAGTGCAACCCCTGCATTTTCGAGTTTTTTAGTGGTGTTTGACGTGCGCACTAGTGCTAACCCATTTTTTCCAATTTTGAGGGGTTGACGTGCAGCTAGTGCAACCCTACTTTTTTCTATTTTTTAGAGGGGTTGACGTGCAGCCTGTGCAGAGCTTCATTTTTTTATATTTTTTTAGTGGGGTTGACGTGCAGCTAGTGCAAGCCTATTTTTTTACTTTTTTTAGAGGGGTTGACGTGCAGCTTGTGGAGCCCCTAATTTTTTATATTTTTTAGTGAGGTTGACGTGCAGCTAGGGAAACCCCACTTTTTTCAAGTTTTTTAGTGGGGTTGACGTGCAGCTAGTGCAACCCCACTTTTTCTAGTTTTTTAGTGGGGTTGACGCGAAGCTAGTGCAAACCTACTTTTTTCTCTTTTTTAGAGGGGTTGACGTGCAGCTTGCGCAGCCCCACATTTTTTATATTTTTTAGTGGGGTTGACGTACAGCTAGGGCAACCCCACTTTTTTCTAGTTTTTTAGTGGGGTTGACGTGCACCTAGTGCAACCCCACTTTTTTCTAGTTTTTTAGTGGGGTTGACGTGCACCTAGTGCAACCCCACTTTTTTCTAGTTTTTTAGAGGGGGTTGACGTGCAGCTAGTGCAACCCTACTTTTTTCTTATTTTTTAGTGGGGTTGATGTGCGCCTAGTGCAACCCCACTTTTTCAATTTTTTAGAGGGGTTGACGTGCAGCTAGTGCAACCCCTCTTTTTTTAGTTTTTTAGTGGGGTTTACGTGCAGCTAGTGCAACCCCACTTTTTTCTAGTGTTTTAGTGGGATTGACGCGCAGCTAGTGCAACCCTACTTTTTTCTATTTTTTAGAGGGGTTTACGTGCAGCCTGTGCAGCCCTTCATTTTTTTATATTTTTTTAGTGGGGTTGGGGTGCAGCTAGTGCAAACCCACTTTTTTCTTTTTTTAGAGGGGTATACGTGCATCTTATGAAGCCCCTCATTTTTTATATTTTTTAGTGGGGGTGACGTGCAGCGAGTGAAACCCCACTTTTTTCTAGTTTTTTAGTGGTGTTGACGGGCACCTAGTGCAACCCCACTTTTTTCTAGTTTTTTAGTGGGATTGACGTGCAGCTAGTGCAACCCTACTTTTTTCTATTTTTTAGAGGGGTTGACGTGCAGCCTGTGCAGAGCTTCATTTTTTTATATTTTTTTAGTGGGGTTGACGTGCAGCTAGTGCAAACCCACTTTTTTCTAGTTTTTTAGTGGGGTTGATGTGCAGCTAGTGCAACCCCACTTTTTCTAGTTTTTTAGAGGGGTTGACGTGCAGCTAGTGCAACCCCTCTTTTTTTAGTTTTTTAGTGGGGTTTACGTGCAGATAGTGCAACCCCACTTTTTTCTAGTTTTTTAGTGGTGTTGACGTGCAGCTAGTGCAACACCACATTTTCTAGTTTTTTAGTGGGGTTGACGCGAAGCTAGTGCAACCCTACTTTTTTCTATTTTTTAGAGGGGTTGACGTGCAGCTTGTGCAGCCCCTCATTTTTTATATTTTTTAGTGGGGTTGACGTGCAGCTAGTGCAACCCCACTTTTTTCTAGTTTTTTTAGTGTGGTTGATGTGCACCTAGTGCAACCCCACTTTTTTCTAGTTTTTTGTGGGGGTTAACGTGCACCTAGTGCAACTCCACTTTTTTCTAATTTTTTAGTGGGGTTGATGTGCGCCTAGTGCAACCCCACTTTTTTCTAGTTTTTTAGTGGGGTTGACGTGCAGCTAGTGCAACCCTACTTTTTTCTTTTTTTTAGAGGGGTTGACGTGCAGCTTGTGCAGCCCCTCATTTTTTATATTTTTAGTGGGGTTGATGTGCAGCTAGTGCAACCCCACTTTTTCAATTTTTTAGAGGGGTTCACGTGCAGCTAGTGCAACCCCTCTTTTTTAGTTTTTTAGTGGGGTTAACGTGCAGCTAGTGCAAACCCACTTTTTTCTAGTTTTTTAGTGGGATTGACGTGCAGCTAGTGCAACCCTACTTTTTTCTATTTTTTAGAGGGATTTACGTGCAGCCTGTGCAGCCCTTCATATTTTTATATTTTTTTAGTGGTGTTGACGTGCAGCTAGTGCAAACCCACTTTTTCCTTTTTTTAGAGGGGTGACGTGCATCTTGTGCAGCCCTCATTTTTTATATTTTTTAGTGGGGTTGACGTGCAGCTACTGCAACCCCACTTTTTTCTAGATTTTTAGTGGGGTTGACGTGCACCAAGTGCAACCCCACTTTTTCTAGTTTATTGTGGGGTTGACGTGCAGCTAGTGCAACCATAAATTTTCTATTTTTTAGAGGGGTTGACCTGCAGCTTGTGCAGACCCTCATTTTTTATATTTTTTAATGGAGTTGACGTGCAGCTAATGCAACCCCTTTTTTTCTATTTTTTAGTGGGGTTTACGTGCAGCTAGTGCAACCCCTGTATTTTCGAGTTTTTTAGTGGGGTTTGACGTGCGCACTAGTGCTAAACCATTTTTTGAGGGTTTGCCGTGCAGCTAGTGCAAACCCACTTTTTTATATATTTTTAGTGGGGTTGACGTGCAGCTAATGCAACCCCTCTTTTTTTAGTTCTTTAGTGGGGTTTACGTGCAGCTAGTGCAACCCCACTTTTTTCTAGTTTTTTAGTGGGATTGACGTGCAGCTAGTGTAAACCCACTTTTTTATATATTTTTAGTGGGGTTGACGTGCAGCTAATGCAAGCCCTCTTTTTTTAGTTCTTTAGTGGGGTTTACGTGCAGCTAGTGCAACCCCACTTTTTTCTAGTTTTTTAGTGGGATTGACGTGCAGCTAGTGCAATCCTACTTTTTTCTATTTTTTAGAGGGGTTTACGTGCAGCCTGTGCAGCCCTTCATTTTTTTATATTTTTTAGTGGTGTTGACGCGCAGCTAGTGCAACCCCACATTTTCTAGTTTTTTAGTGGGGTTGACGCGAAGCTAGTGCAAACGTACTTTTTTCTATTTTTTAGAGGGGTTGACGTGCAGCTTGTGCAGCCCCTCATTTTTTATATTTGTTAGTGGGGTTGACGTGCAGCTAGTGCAACCCCACTTTTTTCTAATTTTTTAGTGGGGTTGACGTGCAGCTTGTGCAGCCCCTCATTTTTTATATTTTTTAGTGGGGGTGACGTGCAGCGAGTGCAACCCCACTTTTTTCTAGTTTTTTAGTGGGGTTGATGTGCAGCTAGTGCAACCCCACTTTTTCTAGTTTTTTAGTGGGGTTGACGCGAAGCTAGTGCAACCCTACTTTTTTCTATTTTTTATAGGGGTTGACGTGCAGCTTGTGCAGCCCCTCATTTTTTATATTTTTTAGTGGGGTTGACGTGCACCTAGTGCAACCCCACTTTTTTCTAGTTTTTTAGTGGGGTTGACGTGCACTTAGTGCAACCCCACTTTTTTCTAATTTTTTAGTGGGGTTGATGTGCGCCTAGTGCAACCCCACTTTTTTCTAGTTTTTTAGTGGGGTTGACGTGCAGCTAGTGCAAACCTACTTTTTTCTATTTTTTAGAGGGGTTGACGTGCAGCTTGTGCAGCTTGTGCAGCCCCTCATTTTTTATATTTTTTAGTGGGGTTGATGTCCAGCTACTGCAACCCCACTTTTTCAATTTTTTAGAGGGGTTGACGTGCAGCTAGTGCAACCCCTCTTTTTTTAGTTTTTTAGTGGGGTTGACGTGCAGCTAGTGCAACCCCACTTTTTTCTAGTTTTTTAGTGGGATTGATGTGCAGCTAGTGCAACCCTACTTTTTTCTATTTTTTAGAGGTGTTTACGTGCAGCCTGTGCAGCCCTTCATTTTTTTATAATATTTTAGTGGGGTTGACGTGCAGCTAGTGCAAACCCACTTTTTCCTTTTTTTAGAGGGGTTGACGTGCAGCTTGTGCAGCCCTAATTTTTATATTTTTTAGTGGGGTTGACGTGCAGCTAGTACAACCCCACTTTTTTCTAGTTTTTCAGTGGGGTTGACGTGCAGCTAGTGCAACCAAACATTTTTCTAGATTTTTAGTGGGGTTGACGTGCACCAAGTGCAACCCCACTTTTTCTAGTTTATTGTGGGGTTGACGTGCAGCTAGTGCAACCATAAATTTTCTATTTTTTAGAGGGGTTGACGTGCAGCTTGTGCAGAACCTCAATTTTTATATTTTTTAATGGAGTTGACGTGCAGCTAGTGCAACCCCTGCATTTTCGAGTTTTTTAGTGGTGTTTGACGTGCGCACTAGTGCTAACCCATTTTTTCCAATTTTGAGGGGTTGACGTGCAGCTAGTGCAACTACTCATTTTTCTATTTTTTGTGGGGTTGACGTGCAGCTAGAGGAACCCCCATTTTTCTATTTATTTAAAGGGGTTGACGTGCAGTTAGTACAACCCCTCTTTTTTCTATTTTTAGTGGGGATGACGTGCAGCTAGTGCAACCCTACTTTTTCTATTTTTTAGAGGGGTTGACGTGCAGCCCCTCATTTTATATATTTTTTAGTGGGGTTGGCGTGCAGCTAGTGCAAACCCTCTCTTTTCTAGTTTTTTGTGGGGTTGACGTGCAGTTAGTACAACCCCTCTTTTTTCTATTTTTAGTGGGGATGACGTGCAGCTAGTGCATCCCCACTTTCGTCTACTTTTTAGAGGGGTAGACGTGCAGCTTGTGCAGCCCCTCATGTTTTATATTTTTTAGTGGGGTTAACGTGCAGCTAGTGCAACCCCACTTTTTTCTTGTTTTTTAGAGGTGGTTGACGTGCAGCTAGTGCAACCCTACTTTTTTCTAGTTTTTTAATGGTGTTGACGTGCAGCTAGTGCAACCCTACTTTTTTCTATTTTTTAGAGGGTTTGACGTGCAGCCTGTGCAGCCCTTCATTTTTTTATATTTTTTTAGTGGGGTTGACGTGCAGCTAGTGCAAACCTATTTTTTTACTTTTTTTAGAGGGGTTGACGTGCAGCTTGTGGAGCCCCTCATTTTTTATATTTTTTAGTGAGGTTGACGTGCAGCGAGTGCAATCCCACTTTTTTCTAGTTTTTTAGTGGGGTTGACGTGCAGCTAGTGCAACCCCACGTTTTCTAGTTTTTTAGTGGGGTTGACATGAAGCTAGTGCAACCCTACTTTTTTCTTTTTTTTAGTGGGTTTCACGTGCAGCGAGTGCAACCCCACTTTTTTCTAGTTTTTTAGTGGGGTTGACGTGCAGCTAGTGCAACCCCACTTTTTCTAGTTTTTTAGTGGGGTTGACGCGAAGCTAGTGCAAACCTACTTTTTTCTCTTTTTTAGAGGGTTTGACGTGCAGCTTGCGCAGCCCCTCATTTTTTATATTTTTTAGTGGGGTTGACGTGCAGCTAGGGCAACCCCACTTTTTTCTAGTTTTTTAGTGGGGTTGACGTGCACCTAGTGCAACCCCACTTTTTTCTAGTTTTTTAGTGGGGTTGAAGTGCACCTAGTGCAACCCCACTTTTTTCTAGTTTTTTAGAGGGGGTTGACGTGCAGCTAGTGCAACCCTACTTTTTTCTTATTTTTTAGTGGGGTTGATGTGCGCCTAGTGCAACCCCACTTTTTTCTATTTTTTAGAGGGGTTGACGTGCAGCTTGTGCAGCTTGTGCAGCCCCTCATTTTTTATATTTTTTAGTGGGGTTGATGTGCAGCTAGTGCAACCCCACTTTTTCAATTTTTTAGAGGGGTTGACGTGCAGCTAGTGCAACCCCTCTTTTTTTAGTTTTTTAGTGGGGTTTACGTGCAGCAAGTGCAACCCCACTTTTTTCTAGTGTTTTAGTGGGATTGACGCGCAGCTAGTGCAACCCTACTTTTTTCTATTTTTTAGAGGTGTTTACGTGCAGCCTGTGCAGCCCTTCATTTTTTTATATTTTTTTAGTGGGGTTGACGTGCAGCTAGTGCAAACCCACTTTTTTCTTTTTTTAGAGGGGTATACGTGCAGCTTATGAAGCCCCTCATTTTTTATATTTTTTAGTGGGGGTGACGTGCAGCGAGTGAAACCCCACTTTTTTCTAGTTTTTTAGTGGTGTTGACGGGCACCTAGTGCAACCCCACTTTTTTCTAGTTTTTTAGTGGGATTGACGTGCAGCTAGTGCAACCCTACTTTTTTCTATTTTTTAGAGGGGTTGACGTGCAGCCTGTGCAGAGCTTCATTTTTTTATATTTTTTTAGTGGGGTTGACGTGCAGCTAGTGCAAACCCACTTTTTTTCTTTTTTTAGAGGGGTTGACGTGCAGCTTGTGCAGCCCCTCATTTTTTATATTTTTTAGTGGGGGTGACGTGCAGCGAGTGCAAACCCACTTTTTTCTAGTTTTTTAGTGGGGTTGATGTGCAGCTAGTGCAACCCCACTTTTTCTAGTTTTTTAGAGGGGTTGACGTGCAGCTAGTGCAACCCCTCTTTTTTTAGTTTTTTAGTGGGGTTTACGTGCAGATAGTGCAACCCCACTTTTTTCTAGTTTTTTAGTGGGATTGACGTGCAGCTAGTGCAATCCTACTTTTTCTGTTTTTTAGAGGGATTTACGTGCAGCCTGTGCAGCCCTTCATTTTTTTATATTTTTTAGTGGTGTTGACGTGCAGCTAGTGCAACACCACATTTTCTAGTTTTTTAGTGGGGTTGACGCGAAGCTAGTGCAACCCTACTTTTTTCTATTTTTTAGAGGGGTTGACGTGCAGCTTGTGCAGCCCCTCATTTTTTATATTTTTTAGTGGGGTTGACGTGCAGCTAGTGCAACCCCACTTTTTTCTAGTTTTTTTAGTGTGGTTGATGTGCACCTAGTGCAACCCCACTTTTTTCTAATTTTTTAGTGGGGTTTGATGTGCGCCTAGTGCAACCCCACTTTTTTCTAGTTTTTTAGTGGGGTTGACGTGCAGCTAGTGCAACCCTACTTTTTTCTTTTTTTAGAGGGGTTGACGTGCAGCTTGTGCAGCCCCTCATTTTTTATATTTTTAGTGGGGTTGATGTGCAGCTAGTGCAACCCCACTTTTTCAATTTTTTAGAGGGGTTCACGTGCAGCTAGTGCAACCCCTCTTTTTTTAGTTTTTTAGTGGGGTTAACGTGCAGCTAGTGCAACCCCACTTTTTTCTAGTTTTTTAGTGGGTTTGACGTGCAGCTAGTGCAACCCTACTTTTTTCTATTTTTTAGAGGGGTTTACGTGCAGCCTGTGCAGCCCTTCATATTTTTATATTTTTTTAGTGGGGTTGACGTGCAGCTAGTGCAAACCCACTTTTTCCTTTTTTTAGAGGGGTGACGTGCAGCTCGTGCAGCCCTCATTTTTTATATTTTTTAGTGGGGTTGACGTACAGCTACTGCAACCCCACTTTTTTCTAGATTTTTAGTGGGGTTGACGTGCACCAAGTGCAACCCCACTTTTTCTAGTTTATTGTGGGGTTGACGTGCAGCTAGTGCAACCATAAATTTTCTATTTTTTAGAGGGGTTGACCTGCAGCTTGTGCAGACCCTCATTTTTTATATTTTTTAATGGAGTTGACGTGCAGCTAATGCAACCCCTTTTTTTCTATTTTTTAGTGGGGTTTACGTGCAGCTAGTGCAACCCCTGTATTTTCGAGTTTTTTAGTGGGGTTTGACGTGCGCACTAGTGCTAACCCATTTTTTCCATTTTTTGAGGGGTTGCCGTGCAGCTAGTGCAAACCCACTTTTTTATATATTTTTAGTGGGGTTGACGTGCAGCTAATGCAACCCCTCTTTTTTTAGTTCTTTAGTGGGGTTTACGTGCAGCTAGTGCAACCCCACTTTTTTCTAGTTTTTTAGTGGGATTGACGTGCAGCTAGTGCAAACCCACTTTTTTATATATTTTTAGTGGGGTTGACGTGCAGCTAATGCAACCCCTCTTTTTTTAGTTCTTTAGTGGGGTTTACGTGCAGCTAGTGCAACCCCACTTTTTTCTAGTTTTTTAGTGGGATTGACGTGCAGCTAGTGCAATCCTACTTTTTTCTATTTTTTAGAGGGGTTTACGTGCAGCCTGTGCAGCCCTTCATTTTTTTTATATTTTTTAGTGGTGTTGACGTGCAGCTAGTGCAACCCCACATTTTCTAGTTTTTTAGTGGGGTTGACGCGAAGCTAGTGCAACCCTACTTTTTTCTATTTTTTAGAGGGATTGACGTGCAGCTTGTGCAGCCCCTCATTTTTTATATTTGTTAGTGGGGTTGACGTGCAGCTAGTGCAACCCCACTTTTTTCTAATTTTTTAGTGGGGTTGATGTGCGCTTAGTGCAACCCCACTTTTTTCTAGTTTTTTAGTGGGGTTGACGTGCAGCTAGTGCAAACCTACTTTTTTCTTTTTTTTAGAGGGGTTGACGTGCAGCTTGTGCAGCCCCTCATTTTTTATATTTTTTAGTGGGGTTGATGTGCAGCTAGTGCAACCCCACTTTTTCAATTTTTTAGAGGGGTTGACGTGCAGCTAGTGCAACCCCAATTTTTTTAATTTTTCTAGTGGGGTTAACGTGCAGCTAGTGCAACCCCACTTTTTTCTAGTTTTTTAGTGGGATTGACGTGCAGCTAGTGCAACCCTACTTTTTTCTATTTTTTATTAGGGTTGACGTGCAGCTCGTGCAACCCCGCTTTTTCTGTTTTTTTAGAGTGGTTGACATGCATATAGTGCAACCCCTCTTTTTTCTTTTTTTAGTGGGGTTGACGTGCAGTTAGTGCAACCCCTCATTTTTTATATTTTTTAGTGGGGTTGACGTGCAGCTAGTGCAACCCCACTTTTTTCTAGATTTTTAGTGGGGTTGACGTGCATCAAGTGCAACCCCACGTTTTCTAGTTTATTGTGGGGTTGACGTGCAGCTAGTGCAACCCCTCTTTTTTCTATTTTTTAGAGGGGTTGACGTGCAGCTAGTGCAATCCCACTTTTTTCAGTTTTGTAGAGGGGTTGACGTGCAGCTAGTGCAATCCCTCTTTTTTCTATTTTTTTAGTGGTGTTGACGTGCAGCTTGTGTTACCCCACTTTTTTCTGTTTTTGTAGAGAGGCTGACGTGCAGCTAGTGCAACCCCACTTTTTTGTTTTTTAGTGGGGTTGACGTGCAGCTAGTGCAACCCCACTTTTTTTTAGTTTTTTAGTGGGGTTGACGTGCACCTTGTGCAATCCCACATTTTTCTAGTTTTTTAGTGGGGTTGACGTGCAGCTAGTGCAACCCTACTTTTTAGAGGGGTTGACGTGCAGCTTGTGCTGCCCTTCATTTTTATATATATTTTTAGTGGGGTTGACGTGCAGCTAGTGCAACCCCGAAATTTCTGTTTTTTATTAGGTTTGACGTGCAGCTCGTGCAACACCATTTTTTCTGTTTTTTAGAGTGGTTGACATGCATATAGTGCAACCCCTCTTTTTTCTTTTTTAGTGGGGTTGACGTGCAATTAGTGCAACCCCTCTTTTTTCTATTTTTTAGAGGGGTTGACGTGCAGATAGTGCAGTCCCTCTTTTGTCTATTTTTTTAGTGGTGTTGACGTGCAGCTAGTTCAACTCCACTTGTTTCAGTTTTTTAGAGGGGTTGACTTGCAGCTAGTGCAACCCCTCTTTTTTCTATTTTTTAGAGGGGTTGACGTGCAGCTAGTGCAACCCCACTTTTTTCAGTTTTTTAGAGGGGTTGACGTGCAGCTAGAGCAACCCCTCTTTTTATATTTTTTAGTGGTGTTGACGTGCAGCTTGTGCTGCCCCACTTTTTGCTGTTTTTCTAGATAGGTTGACGTGCAGCTAGTGCAACCCCACTTTTTTATATTTTTTTAGTGGTGTTGACGTGCAGCTTGTGCAACCCCTCTTTTTTATATTTTTCTAGTGGTGTTGACGTGCAGCTTGTGCTACCCCACTTTTTGTGTTTTTCTAGAGAGGTTGACGTGCAGCTAGTGCAACCTCACATTTTTCTAGTTTTTTAGTAGGGTTGACGTGCAGCTAGTGCAACCCTACTTTTTAGAGGGTTTTCCGTGCAGCTTGTGCAGAAACTCGTTTTTAATATTTTTTAGTGGGGTTGTGTCAGAAAGTAATCTGTTATTTGGATTTAAGTACAGACTGAAGTATCTTTTTGGAAATAAAGTTATTAATTAGCTTAAATTTTGATTGAAATTTTGATTTTCCTAATCCATCTATACTCAACCTGCTGTCGGCAGCCTTTTATATGCGGCCCAAGACACCTAATCATTAATCCATATTTATAAAATTAATTGAGATCTGTGTAAAAAGTATTTAGGTCCTCCACTGTTATACATATTTTCATGGGAATACAAAATCTGCCCTGTTATTTATAATTATTTTAAAAGTATGTTAAAGCATCTTAAATACGTGTTTTTAGTTAAAAGTTCTTTTCACAAGTACCCTATTTGTGCTACAGTCCTGTAATAAATTCTTAACCTTCAACACTTTTTCAAATATTTTTCCAATTTAATTAAATTTGTACTATATTTCTACAATTTAAAAAAATTGAAAGGAAAAGTTTTGCACCGAGCAAAATATTATTAGAGAAAATCTGCTGATTTTTTTTTCTTTTTTTAGAATTTGAAAATTATGCTTTGTTACATTATTACGTTTTATGCTTAATATAGTATAGCTAATGCTTCTTCAGAGTTGAACCTTTGTCTCGGAAAAAATTGCCACCAAAAAATTTATACTCTATTTTCAAATAAGAAACTCAGCGGCATATTTTATCATCATTTGGAATAGAAATCTACGACAAAACTTATTGTTTAAGAATAGTGGTATTATTTTTTTTTTCATAGTTTTAACATTTACTTCGCAACAAAGGTTCAACCCTACTGTTAATATTAACTTTGTTATATTGCTTTGATATTGTTATGACTTATGTTATCTTACTAATTTAATTACTATTTTTGTACCATTTTAAAAGTTATATTGCGGCCCGCTGAACGTCGCAAACATACGTTTGCGGCCACGAGAAAAAAAGGTTGAGTATGGTTGGTCTAATCTATAATGTAAAGGAAAATCGTATCCGTCCGTAACGCTAAAGCTGACGTCATTTTGATGTTGGCAACAGCAGGCGATTAAATTTCGCTTTTACTGCAATTTTTTAAGCTTTTAAACATCGCACAGTTTTCATTTTCACACCTTCCTACAGAGAAAAGGGTCTACTTGCAATTGCAATTTGTTTCAAAACTGTATCGATCATTTTTTATGGTTTTTGAAATCATTTTCAAACATGATTTATTTTTTTTAATCTATCTCTTTCGCATGCAGGCTGTTATGAAACATAGCTTCGTTTGCACTTAATTTAATATAATAGTTTAGTATTTGTTTCCGGCTGATATTCCATAACGAAGTTGTCCTTTAACCTCTTGAAGTGCAGTGGGATATATTACATCCCACCTAATTTTAATCCGCAGATTTGCACCAGAAAATTTTAATTAAGTTGTACTTTTTTGACCTCTTCGAAAAAAAGCCTAAAAATTGCTTTCCCTTATTTTGAATAAAAAAAAATTAATTTTCGATGGAAATTCAACATTACAGAAACACAATTGCTTGCCCTTCAAAAGGTTAAGAAGACTAGGGAATCCAACCGGAGATTTCCAAGTTACAGAATATCGGTGAAAACCATTTTTTAAATTGAAAACTCTAATAGAATTTTTACATTTAATATATATTTTAGATTGCCCATTTACAATACTAAAAATCATTTTTATATGTAAAATAGCAATTATATATTTAAATAATGTTTTGAAATTTAGTAAAAGCGATACTTTCCTATTGGCCTCGTACCAGGAGTTAACAACCGACGAAATCGCCAAAGATCGCCATTTATAGCGATCTTTTGATTTCTATAATTTCAGTGGCTTAAGCGCGTAGTTCGATTACATGTTTTAAATTTGTGCTTTATCGATATTTTATTATTTTATTTATTTATTGAAGAAGTTTCCATTTCATGGAATATAAACAGGACACAAATGCGGAACTATTTATATTAATTTAAATGCTAACGATTCATCTTTTTTAATCGTCTGTATGCGATAGAGGTATATTTAAAAAAAATCATAATTAAAAAATACTTCAAAAACTATAAAAAATGAGAATGAGTAAATTACGATACAGTTTTCAAACAAACGGCGATACAGTGTGCAAAATAAACTGCATTTGAAAGTTCCATTTTTTCCCGTATTCGTCTGTGTAAAAATTGAAAAAGTGCGATGTTTAGATGTTTAAAAAGTCGCACTAAAAGCAAAATTTAATCGTCTGATGTTGCCACAGAAAAAAACATAAATTAGAAACATAATTTTCAAATGAGAAATTTGAAAAACATGAACATATTCCCTGGCCATAGGATTCAGATAGGAGAGGCAATTCTACATCTTTTTCTCTCTTTTTTTTAGGTGCGTTTGTAATTACATAAATACGTAGCACCTGTAGCTATAGTCTTCGTCCGGTCCGTTCATCTGTCTGTCTGTCCGCATGTAACAGTGGAAAAACTACCCAACTCAATGATTTGAAATTTAATATATATATATAAAAGTTTCTGAATTTTGTCGAGACATTTCAACCCTTATGAAAATGGAATCAAAACTTAAGAAGATATTAATAAAAGTGTTCTTCATTCTATTAAATCCTATCATACGTTATTAATTCAATGATTTCCCATGATAGGTAATGATTTTCTAAGTTACCCATGGTGATGACCCCCCCCCCCCCCCACACACACACACACCTTAAGATGCAGTCCTATGATTTCCGTATTACTGAATTTAATATCTATAATCGTAATAAATTTTGTATTCATGCATTTTTGCATAACAGTACAACAGCTATTGCACCAAGATCTGAATATTTATAAAACTAGTTACAGTACGAACTCATCTCCATTTGCCACGATTGACGTACAATTTCCGACTTTTTTTTTTTGCTTCTTCTTCATTATTGTTATTATTATTATTATTTTTTTTCTTTTTGTAAAAATCTCCTTATTTATTTCCCTACGTGCTAAAGTTTCTCTTTCTCAGCTATCAAATTACCTGCAGAAATACTCCTACCCTATGGTAGAGCAGAGAAATGAAAACATTGGACACGAATGGATGAGGAGCAAAGTGTCATCTATCATATCCTCCTATGTTCGTGGAGTGACGAGAAAGTGCGAGTGTTGCTCTTAATAGTGAGAGTCGGGTGGAGAGTGGGGATTGAGAGAAAAGGGATATTGCCCCTCGCTGCATTTTGAAATTCAACTTAAAATAAAATTCCTTAGCTCTCACGACGGCAAATAAATCTGTTGCTTTAACCCTATCGCTGCGCATCCCGCGATTTCCACGGGCAAAGTAAATGTAGGAAAATTTGTATAACCTGGGATTTCCGCGGGAATGTATTTTTTCCGTCTATTTAAAAGCACAACCCCCTCTTTTGATATTTATCGGTTTCATTTTGACTTTTGTGCGATGTTTAATTCTTGATTCAGGTCTAGATTAACAGGTAGTGTTAGTTGAAAAATAATTCTCCGGTAATTCTCCGTCAACCTGAACCGCGAGTTAAGCGCTTAACTCTCTGTTGAACCTGAAATCCAATTCTCCGTTTGAGAACTGAGAAATTTCTCTTCTTCCCATGGGAAACCCAACATTTCTCCATCCCGCCACATTAGAATCGGCCATAACCAGGGCTGTCTTGAATCTACGTCTAGCATATCAAGATGGCCTTGCCATAACAGAAGCGGCAGAAACGAAAATCTTTCTGTACTCACCAGTACTAAAAAGCACTAACGATATGAAAATTTAGACCGAGAATCAGAGATCTCTTATTTTTTTCCTAATTTTTTAACAAAGCTTTAAGAAAATTGTTTTAATTAAGAGATTTTGAAGTATTGTTTTAAATCTGATGTAATTTTCACCAAAGTTTTCTTTCTCTTTTTAATATTCACGTGAAAATTCTTTTGTTGTTAGAAAAGAAATATTATTATTTGCATTGTTTTAGAATTGGTAACAATAGTTAAAAAGATCATCCCGAAATATGAAATAAATGCATTGTTTCCTAAATATATTTTTTAAATCAAACTGTTTTGCTGTTGTATTATTTATTAAATTTAAATATGACATATTTTTCCCAATTTACTTGTTTTAACGAATATTAATGAATTTATTATTTTCAAATTTTCTTTCTTTTTTAATATTCACGTGTAAATACAATTTTTATGACGTCATTTTCAACATTTTCCCGCTTTTAACACATAATCCTTTAGTTCTAATTTGAATTTTTTTCTCTTTCTGTTATTAATAGACACGTGTAAATAAATTTTAATTTAAAGGCAATATTAATCCTTGCGCTGTTTTTACTATTGACAACAATTTAAAATAATAACTTTTTTGTAAAATAAAAACAAAAATATTTCTTGAAATGACGAAAATTTGAATAAAAAAAAGGGGAAAATAAAAATAATAAAAAAATTAGTCAAATCAAAAAAATAAATTTGTAATGCATATGCTTAGAAAAATGAATTAATTCATACGTATGGTTCGTGCTCCTTATAAAACTTTTTTAATGGAACGATTTTGTCCGAATTTAACAATAAATAATCCCTAAAATAATTATACGATTTGAAAACTGTCTACTTCAACGTATTTATCAAACATTTCTCTATAATACTACTAATTTTCCTTTTTTTGTATTCTGTTAGTTTTCTTAAAATTAGTGAAGAAGGACCTCTGGTCACAAAAAAATCATTTATCGCGGCGGCGGTGACAGCGTTAGTTACTTTTTTAAAAATAGAGAGAAAAATACTAAATATTTCATGTACTGTTATATGCATATCTTATACTATAATGCGAGCAAAAATTGTGTGTGTGTGTGTGTGTATGTAAATTTTATCTTAAAAACGGCTCTAACGATTTTGACGAAATTTTGTATTTTATCATTTTCGGTCATGATAAGACCATTTGGCTAGGTCACGTGTTCGAAAAAATTCGATTAGTGGGTCATTTTGGGTCGTAATGGGTCAAGGTCAAACTAATTATATCTAAAAAACGGCTCAATCGATTTTGACCAAATTTCACATCCAACCGTTTTTCGACACGAGGAAACTTTTGGGCTAGGTCACATGTTCAAGAAACTTCGATTAGTGGGTCATTTTTGGGTCACTATGGGTCAAGCCAATTTTATCTAAAAAACGACTCTATCGATTTTCACTAAACTCTATATTCTACAGTTTTGGATTACGAGAAAACTATTGCGCTAAGTCACATGTTCGAGAAAATTCGTTTAGTGGGTCATTTTTGAGTCACCGTGGATCAAGCTAACTTTATCTAGATAACTTCTTTAACGATTTTGACGAAATTTTGTACCCTACTGTTTTCGGGCACGAAAAGACCATTGGATGGGTCTCGTGTTCGAGAAAATTCCATTAATGGGTCATTTTGGGTCATAATGAGTCAGGGTCGAGTTAATTATATCTAGAGAACGGCTCAATCGATTTTGACTAAATTTTGTATGTAACCATTTTCGGGCACGTAAAGATCATTGGGATGGGTCTCGTGTTCGAGTAAATTCGATTAGTGGATCATTTTGGGTCATAATGGGCCAGGGTCAAGCTAATTATATCTAAAGAATGGCTCAATCGATTTTGATTAAATTTTGTATCTAACCATTTTCGGGCATGATAAGACCATTGGGATGGGTCTCGTGTTCGAGTAAATTCGATTAGTGGATCATTTTGGGTCATAATGGGCCAGGGTCAAGCTAATTATATCTAAAGAACGGCTCAATCGATTTTAACTAAATTTTGTAAACCATTTTCGGGCACGAAAAGACCATTGGGATGGGTCACGTGTTCCAGAAAATTCGATTAGTGGGTCATTTTGGGTCACTGTGGGTCAAGCTATTTTTATCTAAAAAACGGCTCTAACGATTTTCACTAAACTCTATATTCTACAGTTTTGGATTACGAGAAGACCATTGAGCTAAGCCACATTTTCGAGGAAATTAGATTAGTGGTCACTTTTGACTCACCGTGGATCAAGCTAACTTTATTTAGATAACTTCTTTAACGATTTTGACGAAATTTTGTACCCTACTGTTTTCGGGCACGAAAAGACCATTGGATGGGTCTCGTGTTCGAGAAAATTCCATTAATGGGTCATTTTGGGTCATAATGAGTCAGGGTCGAGTTAATTATATCTAGAGAACGGCTCAATCGATTTTGACTAAATTTTGTATCTAACCATTTTCGGGCACGTAAAGATCATTGGGATGGGTCTCGTGTTCGAGTAAATTCGATTAGTGGATCATTTTGGGTCATAATGGGCCAGGGTCAAGCTAATTATATCTAAAGAACGGCTCAATCGATTTTGATTAAATTTTGTATCTAACCATTTTCGGGCATGATAAGACCATTGGGATGGGTCTCGTGTTCGAGTAAATTCGATTAGTGGATCATTTTGGGTCATAATGGGCCAGGGTCAAGCTAATTATATCTAAAGAACGGCTCAATCGATTTTAACTAAATTTTGTATCTAACCATTTTCGGGCACGAAAAGACCATTGGGATGGGTCACGTGTTCCAGAAAATTCGATTAGTGGGTCATTTTGGGTCACTGTTGGTCAAGCTATTTTTATCTAAAAAACGGCTCTAACGATTTTCACTAAACTCTATATTCTACAGTTTTGGATTACGAGAAGACCATTGAGCTAAGCCACATTTTCGAGGAAATTAGATTAGTGGGTCACTTTTGAGTCACAGTGGGTCAAGCTAAGTTTATCTAGATAACGGCTCTAACGTTTTTGACGAAATTTTGCACCCTACTGTTTTCGGGCACGAAAAGACCATTGGGATGGGTCTCGGGATCGAGAAAATTCGATTAGTGGGTCATTTTGGGTCATAATGGGTCAGGGTCAAGCTAATTATATCTAGAGAACGGCTCAATCGATTTTGACTAAATTTTGTATCTAACCATTTTCGGGCACGAAAAAACCATTGGGATGGGTAACGTGTTCAAGAAAATTCGATTAGTGGGTCATTTTTGGGTCACTGTGGGTCCAGCTAAGTTTATCTAGTTAACGGCACTACGATTTGAAGAAATTCTGCAATCTATCGTTTTCGGGCACGAAAAGACCATTGGGATGGGTCACGTGTTCAAGAAAATTCGATTAGTGTGTCATTATGGGTCAGGGGCAAGCTAATTATATCTAAAAAAACGGCTCAAGACGTTTTCATGAAATTTTTTAATATACGGCCTTTTCTGGTCATGAGAGGACCATTGGGCTAAGTCACATGTTCGAAAAAATTCAATTAGTGTGTCATTTTGGGTCACAATGGGCCAGGGTCAAGCTAATTAAATCTAAAAACATGCTCAAAACATTTTGACCAAATTTTATATTACGTATACCATTTCTGGGCATGAGAAGAGAATTGGGCTAAGTCACATGTTCGAGAAAATTCGATTAGTGGGTCATTTTGGCTCACAATGGGTCATGGTCCAGCTAATTGTATCTAAAAAACGGCTTAAACGATTTCGACTAAATTTTGTATTCTATCGTTTTCGGGCTCGAGAAGACCATTGGACTAGGTCGCATGTTCAAGAAAATTCGATTAGTGGGTCATTTTGGATCACAATGGATCAGGGTCAAGCTAATTGTATTTAAAAAGCGCTTCAAAACATTTTACATAATTTTGTATAATACCGTTTCCGGGCATGATAAGAGCATTGTGCAGGGTCGCATGTTCAAGAAAATTCAATCAATGGGTCATTTTGGGTCCTAATGGATCAGGATCAAGCTAACTGTATCTAAAAAACCGCTCAAAAGATTTTGACAAAAGTTTGTACGAACCCGTTTCTGGAGAAGATAAAAACATTGGGCCTGGTCGCATGCTCAAGAAAATTCTATTAGTGGGTTATTTTGGTGATAATGGGTCGGGGTGAAGCTAATGGCATCTCAAAAAGGTTCAAACAATTTTGGCTATTTTTTTTTTGTTATACCGTTTCACAGTACAAAAAGACCATTGAAATAGCTCACATCTGTCGATGAATTTCGGTTAGTGGTTTTTTGAATCAACGTGGATCAAGCTTATTTTACCCAGAAAACGACTAACGATTTTCACTAAATTTTGTATTCCATCGTTTTCAGGCTCGAGAAGAGCATTGTAATAGGTCGGATGTTAAAAAAAAACTCGATAAGTGAGTCATTTTGAGTCACTATGTTTCATGGTCAAGCTAATTGCATCTAAAATAGCAAGAATGATTCAGTGGGGAAAATATATCGAGATAAGCAGAAAGCTAATTTTGGCCGAGCTTAGCTCGGTCATTCCTGCTAGTCAAACACTATGCAAGATACTTATAGGTGGTCTAAAACGGTATGATTCCCCACAATTAGAATAGCTGTCTATGAGTGTGGAGTAAAATGTTTTCAACCGAATGTTATAAAAACTACAGAAAAATTTCAAGTATACATGTAGACGCTGTTAAAAATATCCCAGTAAAATTACGGGCAGAGACCGGCAGCAGAGTTTCAAATCATACCCCGTAAACAACAACGAAAAAAAAAAAAATCCATGCCCATTATTTTGTGTCAACATGTACATTGTACTCCTTAGTGGAGGAAAATGTATGGGGTCGTACCGTATTTTTGCTACCAGATGGGGCTAAGACTGCAAGAATATGTTGGATTGCCCTTAATTTTCTAAGTATCTAAAAATATCCCTATAAAATTACGGACAGAGGCCGACAGCAGAGATTCCAGTCATACGCCGTAAAAAAAAATCCATGTCCATCATCTTGTGCAGCCCGTAATTTTACGGGGCAAAGATATAATGAACTTCAAAACACAATAACACTTTACTTACTGTTTCGTAGCACGTAGCACGTTAGATAACCATCACAGAATCGCTTTTTTGGCTGGTTAAAAAATATGTTACGGTCGCGGTTAAGTGACATTATTTTCGAAACACGACTAAAATGAAGGGTTACAACTTAGCGGAGGAAAATGTAGGGGGTTGTACCGTATTTTTTTAGTGGATCAGACCGTTTTTCTTCAAATAAGGCTGTTGGCCGTGAAAATTGAAGAGAAAACGCTTATAAATTTACAGTTATTTCTGAGAGTGTAGTTTAATGTTTAAGAAGAAGTAAATATTACAATGAATTTATTACCATTATGCATATGCTGTTTTATATAGCTACAGTTTCCACGGGTTTTATTGTATTTATTACCTTGTGGCTGCATATGACCATGTAAGACCCGAAAGAAAAATGAAGAAATACATTAGCAAATAACAGAAAATATTATTAATAAAATTTACAGATTTTGTAAATTTACGGTATGAGTCTGAATCCCCCACCCCTTATCTCTTTTAAATATGTACATGGCAAAATATTTTTATTGTATTATTAGTACAAAAAAAAAATGATAATTTAGCAAATTACACAAAATATTATTAATAAAATTTATAGATTTTTGTAAATTTACAGTATGAGTTTGAATCCCCCCCCCCTTATCGCTTTTAAATATGTACATGGCAAAATGTTTTTATTGTATTATATGATGATGTAACAAAGAATCACTTTTTGTATAACACGGTAAAATAACAATTGTGTTCAACAAGAGTATAAAAAGCTGACAAGATATTTATAACAATGAGTCCACCGATTATTTTAGAATGTATAAATTTTTTTATTGTTATAACACTTTAAAATGCCTATCGCGTTTAAGTTAAAAATTACTCAACAATGGGACACGTTTTTTGTACAATGAAGCTTCTTCACGCGCGTCAGTAATAGGGTTATGCGAGATGAGTTGGTTGAAAGATTAGGAACTTTCAGATTTTAATCCAGAAAGTAACATTGTAAAGACAAGCATATACATTTTTGCATCTGAAGCCTTCGCCAAGACTTCATCTCAAATGGTGAGTCTTTAATGATTTCTTCGTAACTTATCTACTATATTAAAATGCATTATGTATAAGTATTGTGTTTAAACTGAATTTTTTGCTTTACACTATTCTATTTATTAACAATAACTTAGTACGTATTAACTGATATTAGAACTTTTACGAATATTAGCCAGATAAATGTTTAAAAAAATTATCATATTATTGTTATAGATGTAATAAAATATTTTCGATGATGAAAAAGGCTTTTGTGTTATGATAAAGTAATAATTTAAATGTTATTTTTCACATTTTACAGGTTTTTTTTTCATTAACGTTTTTATAAAACAAATATTTAAATACCGACACTAGATGGCAGCACTAAACGACAGTCTCTAATTTTAGCGGGCTGCCAAATAGGTTTTTCCCATGATTCATTGCGGATTAGCTGTCCCGCAGAGAATTCTGAGACACGTAATGGACAGGTGTTCGAAAAAAAAAAAATAGCAAAAATGTGATATTGTGAAACAGATGGGATGTTTGTGTTTTTTAGCTTTTGGTAATTATTCATTATGTAATTTGTAGAGCTGCATCCGAAAATGACTTTCATTTTTTACCATCACGTCAGGATTTTTCGCAAATCGCATTATTTAAGCCCCTGGCTGTCGAGCAAAAGGGCAGCATTGTAATGTTGTTTTCTCCTTAATTTTTTTAAAATAAAGATTATTTGGTACTTTTCGGTTAGCCGGGCGCCAGTGTTATATATACATACTAGCGAACTTGCCCGGCGTTGCCCGGTTACGTAAAAAAACAGCAGGAATTACGAAAAAGATCTGAAAATCACAATAAGATATCGCGAAATAATTTTAAATCGCTTCTCAAATTTTGAAAAGAGAAAACAAAATTATATATTGTGCTCGAAGATTGCAAGTTGATTCCTTTCACTAATGTGGAAAAATAGTATCTAATCGCTAAAATACAGTAAAAAATTCGAAAAATTCGAAAATTGCTATACGAAATCCGAATAAACTTTATTGAAATGAGGGCAGAATGTACTTTAGGTCAAATATGGAATGTCAAAAAATTGTAGCAGATCGCGAAAAAGCGTAAAAATCGCGTTAAAATCCCATAAAGTTCAAAAATCACGAAAGTCAAAATTTACTATAATTGGATAAAAGTTTAGAGTCAAATTCCTTTGACCCTGTGGGCTCTCTTAAAATTTATGGTTTGGAAATCATGCTAAGCATTAGATCATGTTACTTTTATTCGTAATTAATTTACCTGGACTCCCTTAAATATAATTAATATAGTCCCTTAAGTTAATATTAGTTTTTGTTGCATTAAAACACTTCAATTGGTTGATTTTCTGTAAGCAAGTAAACCCTATTGTTTTACAGTGGAAGTCTATGGGAATTTGGCGAAATATTAGAGATATCGCCAAGTTGGCGTCACTTTTGGCAACTCATTTTGGTCGCCAAATTTGGCGATATATCGCCAAGTTGGCGACAAACTTGGCGTTATTTGGCGACAGAACTGGATCCCCCTACGGTAACCCCCTTTATAGGTATGGACATGCATTACATGCTTTTCAATAATCGCATAAAAAATTCGCTAAAAATTCAAAAATCGCTGCACGAATTCCGAATAAACTTTTTTGAAAAGGGAACAAAATTTACTAATTGGGTTAACAGAAAGAAACCGCATTCTTTTTCATAATGTGGAAAAATCGAATTAATATGATCCCTTAAGTTAATATTAGTTTTTGTTGCATTAAAATATCTCAATTTGTTGATTTTCTGTAAGAAAGTAATCCATATTGGTTTACAATGGAAGTCTATGAGAATTTGGCGAAATATTAGATATATCGCCAAGTTGGCGTCACTTTTGGCGACTCATTTTGGTCGCCAAATTTGGCGATATACCGCCAAGTTGGCGACAAACTTGGCTGCATTTGGCGACAGAACTATGTCCCTCTACGGTAACCACCTTATAGGTATGGAAATGCTGTTCAATAATTGCATAAAAAATTCGCTAAAAATTCAAAAATTGCTGCACAAATTCCGAATAAACTTTTTTGAAAAGAGAACAAAATTTACTATATTGGGTTAAAAGAAAGAAACCATATTCTTCTCACTTATATGGAAAAATCGCCTCGAAACATAAAAAAGCGCTAAAAATCGCATAAAAAATTAAATAAAAAAAATCTAATCAAAAAATCGAAAATCGGGCTTCGAGGTGCAAAACTTCATATATAGACGTACTTTTCTCCAAATTTTGTAGCTCTACGTGCAGTGGTCTCTTCAGAACACCGTCGACACACTCACTCACTCACTCACACACAAACTTCTTTCTTTATTATTATAGATATATATTGTATGTATATATACATACATATATGTATATACATATGTGTATATGTAGAATAGGTGGGATTGACTGTGGTCGAACTTTGGTGATAAAGGTTTCTCATTAAACACTCGTAGTATAGAAATAATCACGCTTTGATTAACGCATAGATCATATTTACAGCTCACATTAACTCTATACAGGGCTTAAGGGGATGAGGGGGAATTTCTTACGGCAGTTTGCCGGCATTCAATATATTCCTGAAGCTTGACCGGGTACGTCTTACCAGGTCAGTCCGCAGAACAACTCTGACGTTACATCGAACCTTAGCCCTCCGACTGCGGTTCAGAATTACTCGCTCATCAGGTTTATTGTCTTATAGAATTTGTCTACTCCGTCAGTTCTCATGGGATTTTAGCTGCACCTCTTACTGTGGTCAGGATGTGGTTTAGATTGTTTTGGGAACCGCAAGCCACATCCACACTCGGCCATCTTGACAGGTGTGCGCCCCTGCACACGTGAGAGCAACCGCAGCAAGAAAAGGGCAAATTAAAATTTATCTAAAAAAACACTAACAAAAATTTTCGAAATTTCTAAAGTTAAAAGAAAGAAAGAAAGAAAAACTTATCTTTAAAAAAAAAATTTAGAGGCCGAAAGGGAGAGAACTGACGAAACACGAAAAAAAAAATGAATTTAAATTCCGGCTTTTCCACTACAATGCACAAGCTGAACTGCACTACACTATGTGAAGAAAAAAAAAAACGTCCTCGAAAAAAGAAAAAGAAATAAAAAATGTCTTCGTGTGCCATGTGAACATGACCGTCTTTTTCGTCTTAAGAAGAAGATCCGCCATGGAACCCCACGTCTTTCGTCATTAAACTCTTAATAATGGTTAAAAAAAAAAAACACCTTTTACATGCAGGCTGGGAGTGGGCTTTGGCGGACGCACTACCGTAAAATTTTTCTTATTCATACTCAGACATTTTAATCGTGTGAAAATACATTTAAATTTTATCATGTAGGACATCAGCAGTAATGTCCACTTTTTTTTTCAATTCTGCAAATTCCTTTTATTTTATTATTTTTTTTTAAATAAAAATCTCTATCTTTTGCTATTTGTTGATTAATTGAAAACAATCCATAATAGTCCAAGAGCCGACAGCACAAAAACCTATGTTATCAAGCACAAGAAAAAAACATTCATTTCCAGGAGAGTAGAAGTAGGGGAATCTAATTATCCATGTCTGCCGGAAGTGAAGTGGTGCATAAGCCAAAAATTAATACCACCAGTGGTTGACTCGTGGGTTTATCATTGTGTTTGCCGTACAACCATCCTCCATGTTTTCATACCTTTGTTTTACGGCAAACACAATGCTAATCTTACGAGTCACCCACTGGTGGTATTAATTTTTGGCTTATGCACCACTTCACTTCCGGCAGACATGGATCATAATCATTAGATTCCTCTACTTCTACTCACCCATAAAATAAAGGTTTTTTTTTTCTTGTGCTTGATAACATAGGTTTTTGTGCTGTCGGCTCTTGGACTATAAATATTATGCCTTATATTCGTAAATTTTTAAATAATTTTTCTTTATCTCAATAACATTGCCAAAACAAAAATATAATGTTTATCTTTTCCAAGTAATCTAAAATAATTAAACATTAAGAGGAAAAACTATGATTGGGAGTAAAAAAGTTTTATTTATAATTCAAAATCTGTTTTTTAACTCCTTGAAGGGTACCGGTATATTTTATATGCCACTTAATTTTAATTTCAAAATGCCACATTGGCACCAGAATTTAGCAATTAAATTTTGCTTTGTATAGTGCAAGCGAAAAAAAGCTTCAATCATTTCAAGAGTTTAGCAAGTGAAGTATGAACTGAAAAGCTTTGAGTCATACTTTTTTCAAATGTAAGAAAATGAGTGTTATGTTATAAACTTGTTACTCAACTTAAACATTTTATTCAATTTTAACATTTTATGAACCTGAAGGATTCGAAATGCAATGCATTCAATCTAATGTAATAAATTTTCAAGCTAATTTAATACGAGTTGAAAATATTACAAAACTAAGAGATTTTGTGAGAATCGAAAAAGAATGCTTTTCAGGAATTATACAGTTAGTACCTCCGCCAAAGACCACTCCAAGCCTGGATGTAAAAGGATTATTACTATTTATTTATTTATTTATTTTTTACTGTTATTAAGAGTTATAAAACCTTTTTTTTTTTTTTTTTTTTTTTTTGGTACCATCAAATTTTGACGGGTACCACCTAGTCAGTTTTAAGTTATTAGTATTTTAATTTTGATTCAAATTTATTATTGAAATCTAAAATTATTTTAAAAGGACGAAAAGATTATTAAATTATAATAAAAACAAAAATTGTTAAATCATTGAAAAAAGTAATTATTTAATTAAACATTATAAAAAAAATATTAAATTTAAATTATTTAACATAAAATTACTAGAAAAATATGTAAATTTATTATATTCAGAATTTAAAGGGCGTTTAAATGATAATAAAAAAAAAAAAATTATTAAATCATTATAAAATTTAAAATTATAAAAAACATATATATATATTAATATTTATTATTTATTCAAAATTTAAAGTTCTTTTATAATTATAGGAAAAGATTTAAATTATTAAATAATTAAATTTAAAATTATGAAAAAAATATTTCATTATTATTAAATTTAAAATTGCAAAAAAATTTTTATTATTATTAAATTTAAAATTGCAAAAAAAAATTAAATTTAAAATTGCGAAAAAAATATTAAATTTAAAATTATGATATAGATAAATTGTTAAATTTGAAATACTGCATTTAAACGAAATTTAAAATTATTACAAAATATTACTCCTCTCCCTATTTTAATTTCCTAAGGAGCAATATTCATTAGACCTTTTCTGCATAATAATACACTAATAATTCGCTCAATTTTCGAGTTTTTAATTGCTAATCTTTACACAGATGGCAATACTAAAGGCAGGAAATCTGTTAAAACTACGATTACTATATCAAATATTTGTAAAATTCAGATTAAAAAAATTGTTAATACTGGTACAAATATTGAAAAATATAAATTTTCAATTTTTCTCTTCAAAATAATTTTGTTTTAAAGCAACCTTCACACGTTATTTCTCGTACCCGTCACATTTCCGGGCTGGAGATTTAATTGCTGGAACAAACTTGGAAACCAGAAAAAATTAACTGGCATTTCCGTTTGAAGTCTTTGAATATTCCCGTTTGGGTTTCGTTTTTTGGCGCTGATTGTGATGTTGGACTTTGTATTGCATGTTTCAAAATGTATCACACTCAAAAAAAAAAAAAAAAAAAAAAAATATTATTAATCTAACTTTCGTGTATATATATTATTTCAAATATTATTTGTAAAAATTTGTGTGATGATGATAAATAAAGATATGAAAAATAAAGGCCTTATTCGCATTAATTTGTATGGTGTAAAACAAACATTAAGGCACAGAATTCTCGCATGATGGCTTTTCTACAAATCTGAATTTGTTCTATAACATCTTTTTTTTTCCACCTTTAAAAAAAAACTAATTGCATATATTATTTAGAGGCCTTATAACTATTCAATTTCTGTATAAGAAAAAAGAAAAGAAAAAAATAGGTACTTTTTTTAGGGTTTTTCCAAATATTAAGCACCGTTAAGGGGTTAACATTAAGGGATTGTTGGAAAAATACAAAAAAACTCTTTTGGGCATAAAGGCGAAGATGTATAGTCTCATTGAATTTACAGATTTATGTTAAAAATACATTTTTGACAGAATATTCACCTCTTTGATAAGTTAAAAAAAAATGTAAAATGAATAGTTATTCTAAAGGCTGTGTTACGCATATACCATGTGAATAGAGTTCACTTTTTCAATAATAAGACTCACAATTTACTGAGTGAGAGAGGCAATGGTGATTTTAAAAATGCTTTGTTGGGGCGTGGCCAATAAAGGGTTGGGAACACTGCTCTAAAGCATGGGTGTTCAAACTTTTTTTTCAGAAAACTTTGTTTATCACATTATTCTAATAAAAATATTCATCTTATTAAATCAAAAATTTTTTGTCAGGTCACTGAATATGGTAAATTATTCTTTACGGAGTAAGTTAGACGTTAAAATTTTAAATTTAGTCCGAAAGTTTTGAATTTACTTTTATTTATTATACATATGTTATACAATTTCTTGCAGAAATTCTTAGACGAGCTTCACTTATTTGTCGGGATTGAGGAATGCTAGTAAAATCGAAGCTGTAATGGAATTTGCGACAGATCAAAGAATATTTTACAGGTTCTTTATAATTATAAATTCTTTCGTAGATATGTTTTCTTTATATTTTGGTCAGATTGAAGGTTCGAGAGCTCTAATGTTAATCGACTTCAAAATTTACAAGATGTTTAGGCAAAATTATGATTTTTGTCTATAGTTATACACAACAAATATTTTCATTCACAAAATTTTTCTACTGGAGGAATTTGTATATTGAACAAATTATTGCACATTTATTTTTCTTACTCCAGTTATAATTTTATGATAACTTTAAGAAAAGTAAACTCACGCCGGAATAATAAAACAGGTTTTTCTAACGTGTTTTTTTTCCTGTCATTGTTATATTAATAAAAAATAAAAGGCGGAAGTTGTCCTATGCAACTTCTCCAGTTTCGAAACTTTTAGTTTCGTAAACTGGACTGGCACTTTTTTCCTAGAAGAAGTTGCTTGTGCTGTGCTCGTATTTTAAGGTTAGTGTTTGAGGGTGAGTGTGTAAATGGGGCATTCTTACAATCTTTTGATTTTCGGGAATAAAAATCTGGTGAAATTAAATTTGCTAAAATAACATTTTAATCTGATAAATGAATGCCTTAATGATTCAAAATAAAGAAAAAATGGTCATCAGCGAATTTTTTTTTTATTTAATTGAGGTTTAAGTTAAACTTGCGAGTTTAATTTTCGTTACCATTTTACCACTAAAACTTTTTATTTTCTTCTAAATTTTTACTTATAATGAATTTGCATAGTACCCACAGGACATTCAAATAAGAAATAATAAAAATGTAGTACTTTTAATACAGAATTTTTGTATAACATTATCTTAAAGGGACGGTAAGGTAAAAAAAGGGGACGGTATAGGAATAAAGGGACGGTAAGGATGGAACGTAAAGAAAATTACCACCTATTTTTAGGCAAATCATGTTAAGACTAAGTAACAGCCACAATGTTCATTGATTTTTAGAAACAGTTATTTATATTGGATTAAATTAAAAAAATTTAATTTACCTCGAAAAGTGCAGGAATAAACCATGGGGACGGTAAGACTACCAATAAAGCCACGATCTTGAAATTGATATTTAAATGCTGATTTAAATTCTGCAGTAAATTTCTTGTCAAAGAATTTTAGACATTCTTTCTCTAGCATACTTCTGCATGAGAAAAAACTTAAAAAAAATTCTGTGGCTGCATCTGAAGTGATTTTCTGCATAAGTTTAGCAAAAACCCAGGGACAGAGTTAAAAAAATAATATAAACCGTAAAAATGTCTGCAGGTTAATCTTTTGCTACATATTTATATAAAACAATTATCCCAGTTTCGGGGAAATATTACACAGGGACACGGGACGGTATAGGAGTTTTTCCTGATATTTGGACCCCCAACATCATCCAAAGCTTATTTATCTCGTTAATATTATTTTTCAAACATGCAATGGGAAGTTCCCCAGTATATGAAATAAAAAAAAAATTATTAAAATAAAAATTATTATTCAGGGACATAAAAGTCAAAAGATTGTGAGAATGCCCCAAATACCGAAATAATGGGGCAGGACTTTTTTGTGGAATAAAGTCCGAGTCCGCCCACTTGCTGAAGTAGGGTTTGCTGGTTCGAAAGCAATTGAATTTCGAGAGCGGCCAAGTCTCCACCTATTTGGCTACCGGTATTTTAAACAAGCGTCTAGTGATCACACTTTTTCATTTTGATCCTCTGATCCTGTGGGATCAGCGCTCTGCGCTATTTCAAATTTAACAATTTATCTATTTCATAATTTTAAATTTAATATTTTTTTTGCAATTTTAAATTTAATAATAATTAAATATTTTTTTCGCAATTTTAAATTTAATAATAATTAAATATTTTTTTCATAATTTTAAATTTAATTATTTAATAATTTAAATCTTTTACCATAATTATAAAAGAACTTTAAATTTTGAATAAATAATAAATGTTAATATTCTTTTTTTATGTATAATTTTAAATTTTATAATGATTTAATAATTTAAATTTTTTTATCATTTAAACACACTTTAAATTCTGAATATAATAATGTTTTAACAATTTCTGTTTTTATTATAATTTAATAATTTTTTCGTCCTTTTAAAATAATTTTAGATTTTAATAATAAATTTGAATCAAAATTAAAATACTAATAAATTAAAAACTGACTAGGTGGTAGCCGTCAAAATTTGATGGTACCAAAAAAAAGGTTTTATAACTCTTAATAACAGTAATTAAAAAAAAAAAAAAAAAAAAAAAAAAAAAAAAAAAAAAATTCTTTTGTATCCAGGCTGGGAGTGGGCTTTAGCGGAGGTACTAACTGTATAATTCCTGAAAAGCATTTTTTTTCGATTCTCACAAAATCTCTTAGTTTAGTAAAATTTTCAACTCGTATTAAACTAGATTGAAAATTTATTACATAAGATTGAATGAATTGCATTTCGAATCCTTCAGGTTCATAAAATGTTAAAATTGAATAAAATGTTTAAGTTGAGTAACAAGTTTATAACAAAACACTCATTTTCTTACATTTGAAAAAAGTATGACTCAAAGCTTTTCAGTTCATACTGAGAAGATGTCTTATGCATTACCTTAACCCCTTCAGGGGCAAAGTACTTCACTTGCTAAACTCTTGAAATGATTGAAGCTTTTTTTCGCTTGCACTATACAAAGCAAAATTTAATTGCTAAATTCTGGTGCCAATGTGGCATTTTGAAATTAAAATTAAGTGGCATATAAAATATACCGGTACCCTTCAAGGAGTTAAAACACAGATTTTGAATTATAAATAAAACTTTTTTACTCCCAATCATAGTTTTTCTCTTAATGTTTAATTATTTTAGATTACTTGGAAAAGATAAACATTATATTTTTGTTTTGGCAATGTTATTGAGATAAAGAAAAATTATTTAAAAATTTACGAATATAAGGCAAACATTTTTTATTATTCGGAGAGTTGCATTACATACTTGTTAGTGTACAAAATTTGGATGATATGTTTAGGGATTGTTTTCAATTAATTGACAGATAGCACAAAATAGAGATTTTTATTTAAAATAATAATAATAATAAAAGGAATTTGCAGAATAATAAAAAAAAAAAAAGCGGACGTTACTGCTGATGTCCTACATGATAAAATTTAAATGTATTTTCACACGATTAAAATGTCTGAGTATGAATAAGAAAAATTCTATGGTAGTACGTCCGCCAAAGCCCACTCCCAGTCTGGATGTATTTTTTTTTTTTTTTTCTTAAGAACCATTGTTAAGAGTTACAAAAAATTTTTTGGTACCATCAAATTTTAACGGGTACCACCTAGTCAGTTTTTAAGTTATTAGTATTTTAATTTTGATTCAAATTTATTAATTATTAAAATCTAAAATTATTTTAAAAGGATGAAAAAATTATTAAATTATAAGAAAAAAAACTGAAATTGTTAAACCATTATTAAATTCAAAATTTTGAAAATATAATTATTTGATTAAATATTATGGAAAAAAATTAAATATAAATTATTAACATAAAATTACTAGAAAAATATAAAAATTTATTATATTCAGAATTTAAAGTGCCTTTAAAGGATAAAAAAATTAAAATTACTAAATCATTATAAAATTTCAAATTATGTATAAAAAAAAATAATATTTATTATTTATTCAAAATTTAAAGTTCTTTTAAAATTATGACAAAATATTTAAATTATTAAATTTAAAATTATGAAAAAAATATTTAATTATTATTAAATTTAAAATTGTAAAAAGAAATATTAAATTTTAAATTATGAAATAAATAAATTTTTAAATTTAAAATGCTGCATTTAAACTAAATTTTAAATTATTACAAAATATTACTCCTCTCCCTATCTGTTAAAACTACGATCACTATATCAAATATTTGTAAAATTCACATTAAAAAATTGTTAATAATGAATAATAATTGTTAATAATTGTACAATATTGAAAAATATAAATTTTGAATTTTTCTCTTCAAAATAGTTTTGTTTTAAAGCAACCTTCACATTAATTCAGCTCTGTAAGGAATCGAACTCAGATCGTCCAATCTGAAATTGAATGTCATATCACTACGGCATGAAGTTCTCCTATTTTAAACAAAAAATTGCCATGTCATGAGCAAAGAGTATGCGCAGAGGATCAGGATCAAAATGAAAAAGTGTGATCGCTAGACGCTTGTGTGTTGTACACAGACAGGTTAGTCCTTTATAATATAGATAGATAGTAGACAGGATCCAGAGATCATCATAAAACATAAATCGTAATTCAATATGTATACAGTAGGGTGGAGCGAAAAAAAATAATTTTTTTTAAAAATCAAAAACAGGTATGTGCCAAAAGTTGCTTTTATACTAGTACATCATCTGTGTGCAATATTACCGCTGAAAAAAAATGGCTTGAGTCTGCGCTTTTGGTCCAAAATTCGAAATTTTGGGTAAAATTTGACATTTTTTTAAAAAATTAAAAAAAATTCTATAGAGATGGTTATTAGTTAAAAGTGTTATTTAAACCTTTATTACTAACGGTTTAACATATTTAAACGATAAAACGATATCTTTGTTCTGTATAACTGGAACAAAACTGACAACTTTTGGTGAAAAAAAGGCATTGGCACTCAGTTTCATCATACAACTAATTGTTGTTTAGAATACAGCTCTTACCTAGTTGCTTTCAAAACTACTCAAGAGGTACCACGTGGAGGTGACTGCATTTCATGTCACAACAGTGCATAGCTCGACCACCCTACCATCTGAACTCAAGGTTTTATTTATACATTGAATTGTGATTTTTTATCAAAGACTGGCATGAGTTTTCTATTTATCAACCTAGTACATCTCTTCTTTGAATCCACAGACTTTGGATGCTGGTGCTGTGATCTACATTACGTATTTTTCTACTGTTTGTGTAAGAGAAGACAAACAGTGTAATTCAGTGCGGATGATATTAATGTAATCTATTCAGCCGTCTATTATCTTCACCAAGATTGCACCTGATAAATGCATATTGATTAGAGGTTCTATTACCACAACACTTTTCCAATGAATTAGATTTATATAATTATCCACTTCAAGGTTGATTGTCGATATTTCAGATTTGTATAGGCCATCGTTTACTCTCATCTTTCAACTATTATGTGCTGAGTAGCTAGCTGTTTAATATGATGGTAATCGTCAGAGAGCATTGAAATAAGAATTTCCTTTGCGTATGCAAAGAACCATTGTCCTAAATAACCTTTTTTTAGTATTTGTTTTATTCCGTTTTGTGTGTTGTTTAGTAGCTGAGTAATTTCCCATGAGTTTTTAGATCTCTTCTTTAGCTGTGGATTACATTTGATTGTAAACTATCCTGGGGCCAAACTTGGATAAGATAGTACTTTTTGAGTGAACATAGAGACTCTGATGGGCAGTGAGTGCACATTGAAGGCAGATAATTCTGTTAGTCATTGTCATCCATTCTGCAAGGGACATGTTTAGAATGAACCATTACAATTGATCATATGCCACTTTCAAGTCCAGCAAATTTCCTCTGCATCATTTATTAGACAAGGTCGTTGGCAAAAATTATATTCTAACCCACAGGGATTCACCGGACTAATAGGAAAATCTTTGTCCACGTGCTTATCCCCTTCTTATTTCAATTTTTGAAGCCATAGAGAGTAATTTTCAAACATTATTTCCTGAATTCGAGAAAAGTGTACTCAGCACATACCTGCTAGACATTTGCAAAGTTATTTCAACAAGATATTGCTTAGAAGAACTAGCGAATAGGAACCCAAGAAAGTTGTCCTATGCAAGATCGCTCACAAAGGTGCATAAAATTATTCGCCATTATATATGCACTGATTGATCATCAGAGTCTGGTTCACTCACAAAGTATGTAATCAAAGTTTATGTCTCAGGATGGTTTACACCAAATATAATCCACATCTAAAAAATTGGTCTGAAAACTTATGGGAAAATACTCGGCTACTAAACATCACAGAGAACAGCAAAAAACAAATACAAAAAAAAATTATTTAGGACAATGGTAGCTTTCACATCGAGAGCAAATTCTTATTGAAATTTTGATGACGATCGCCATCACATTAAACAACAAGCTTATCAGCACATAAAAAATGCAAGAGGTAGAGTAAATGATGGCATACTCAAAGATGAAATACCTAAATGTTGTAAAATGTTGTTGGAACAGAACTCCCAATCACTATGCAGTAACTGGATGGAACTTTGGTGAAGATACTAGAGGACTGAATAGATTCCATTAATTCCACTGCATTATTCTGCTTACATTATCATACACAAGCAGTAGAAATATATGTGAAGGAGTGTCACAGCAGCATCACCCAATGTCCGTGGATACAGAGAAGAGATGGACTAGGTTGATACATAGAAATCTTATGCCGGTCTTTGATAAAAAAATCACAATTCAATATATAAATAAAACATTGTGCTCAGATGAAAGGGTGGTCGAGCTATGCACTGTTGTGTCATAAAATGCAGCCACCTCCACGTGATACCTCCTGGGTAGATTTGAAAGCATATTCCAAACAACAATTAGTTGTATGACACAACAGAGTGGAAACGCCTTTTTTACCAAAAGTTGTCAGTTTTTCTCTTGTTATACAGAACAAAGATATTGTTTAAATATGTTAGGTCATTAATAATAAAGGTTTATATAACACTTTTAAATAATAGCCAGCTCTATAGGAATTTTTTAATTTTTTTGAAAAAATGTCAAATTTTACCCAAACTTTCGACTTTTGGACCAAAAGCGCAGACTCAAGCCATTTTTTTCAGCGGTAATATTGCACGCAGATGATGTACTAGTATAAAGGCAACTTTTGGCACCTACCCGTTTTTGATTTTAAAAAAAATTCTTTTTTTTCGCTCTACCCTAACCCTCACCCTCTTTCAAAATAAATGCCATATCTAAGCTTCACTTTTTTGTAACTGGGAGTATCTTTCTATCATGCCCCATAGCAGAATTTTCAGTGTACATCTGCAGCAAACTGAAATTTATCTGCAACTCAACAATGCTGAAACCAAGCTACTGCCATAAATACTTATAGGAACTCATAAAATAAGCAAAAATTGCATTTTACAAAGAAAATGTAATAAAAAACACAATAACTCTTAAGACAAAGTAACTTTTTTAAATCCAGTATTTATTTTTAAGCTGGTAGATTAATCTGCAGCGCTGCTGCTGTGCTGCACAGTTTCTGCTATGGGCCATCATCAGTGGTTTAATCCCCATAGCTTCTATTTCGAATTACCATATATATAGAGGGAAACACCTCCTGGTGCTTTCTAAGCTTAAATCTTACGTGTAGAAATCAATAGAAAAAACACAGTGGTAAAAATCACAAATTTATAAGTTTATTCTGATTTAAAACAATGTATTTCAAGATTCATAGTTGATATGGACTCTCAAGAAAACATTCAAGATAAAAATAATATAACACATTAAATGCGATACCTTTGTCTACATTGGTGTGGAAAATTACATACTATATACAATTTGCTTCTAAAGCTCACAAAAACAAACATGTGCATCTCATGAGATAAATAGTATTTTATATAGAAATCACAGACAATAAATAATTACTAAGTCTTATAAACATATAAATATATTAAAAATCTATTTAATTAAAAAATAAAGAAGGTAATAAATATTATCAATGCTTTTTAAAAAACCCTACCTCCCATGTTTTATATGAATAAATATATAGAGAACACATACAGGGACCCAAATTCTAAGCCTCTGGCCATGCTTATAAACCGGGAAGCACAAAACATCCCCTCACGAGTTGATAGCTGAAATTCCAGGATTAGTTAAAACTTGATTAACATATTAAAATACGACTGGTCTGCCAAGTAATATCTTGGTGGAAAACACCTGCAAACCAAATTTTAGTGGTTGACTGGTAGGTTTACCATTGTGCTTTCCTGTTCCCAGTCTTTCATGTTTTCATATCTTTGGGTGCAGGAAAACATAATGATAAACTGCTGATCAACCATTAAAATCGGGTTTACAGGTGGTTTCCACCAAGATATGACACAGCAGAACAGTTGCATTTTATTATGCTAATAGAGTTCCATCTAATCTTGGAATTTCAGGCGTCAACTCGATGAGGTGACGGTGTTCAGCTTTTTGTGATACTGGACCTGGCAGCACTACATGATGGCCTATAGTAAGAAATGTCTGCTCTGCCATACTACTTGCCAACAAATCCCTTGCTAACAAAGAGCCAACAGTTGGAAGCTCAGAATCCTGCTAATATACATTCCAAATTAGAGGAGTCTTTGTATCTACATTTTTCAACGCTAGTATTTCCTAACTGTTTCCACAAACTGCCAACAAATCTGTGACACTTGAGCTGTGAGTACAAGGAGAGGGCCAACCTTGGTAATAACAGATTTTGATTATTTTAATATATGTTGTAGGGTAGAGACCCCTTAGTCTCAGGTTCAACAGATTTTTTACAATGCTCCTTAGTTCTTGAGAAACTGGGGAGTCTAATATTAGTACACAACTTAAATACTTACTTTATAGCGAAAAGGACAGGTTGGTCATAGCTCAGTTGGTGCGGCATTTGCTGGCTGATCCAAGGGCTTGGGTTCAATACCCAAACGTGTTATGTTTGTTTTTCTCATTTTTTGTATTATAAATATACTTGTAATTATAATTTAATAATCTCAATTAAAACTTTTAATATTGTACATTAATTATAATGTTAACAAATTTAAATTTTTCATTTTTCATTTTGAACTATTATTTCTCATCTTTTAAAGAAATTTAAAAAGAAATTGGATCTACTATTGAATAATAAAAATTGTAAAATCGTTACAAAATCTGTTGTGGCACCATCTAGTTATGATAAAATAAAACATATTCAAATAAAACAAAAATAAAAGCAGAAAGAAGATAAAAGGGAATGCAAAATAATTGAAAGCGCAAGCATATGTATTACAAATTTAAAAATCTTTAATATGCAAAAAATCGGTTGTAATTTAATTCTGACGCTAATTTGTAATATAATTATGCTTGTTACTTTAAAAACAGAGTAATAGTATCATCCTATTGACTTCCCTTGTTAAAGCAATACATAAATGATGTTTCTTTAAAATCACAAATTGACACAATTGTTCAATATCAATTATCAAAAAAGAATATATGAAATACATTTTAAAAGTAATTTAAAAAAAAAAATAACTGTTTTATGATGTTTTATACAACTATTTAGTTAAAAGTAAAAAATTAAATTGGTTAAAATTATAATTGATATACAATATTATAAATTTTAATTGACAATGAGATTATTAAGTTATAATTACAAGTATATTTATAAAACAAAAAATGAGAAAAACAAATGTAGCATGTTCGGGTATCGAACCCAAGCCCGCGGATCAGCCAGCAAACGCTGTACCAACTGAGCTATGACCAGTGGTGCACCCAGGGAGCAAAAGAAAAGGGAGAAAACACTAGAAAAATATCTAAAATATTTACGAGATCAAAGTTCGTTTTTCGTGTGCGCACGTTTGTGTAAAAAGCTAATTGACACCCTATAAATACCCGGGTCTCCCCAGCCAATTTCAAAGATACACAACTAGAGAAACGCGTTTGCTTGAGACCACATTTCTATATATCATTGGTAATTCTCATTACACGACTGGCTACACTGCAATACTATCATGCAGTAAAAAAAAAGATTTCAACAGTTTTTTCCTCATTATTGCATGCAGTTTTAGTAAACTTTTTTTTTTAAATTGCAAGAATAAAAACAGAAAGTTACAAAGAAAGGTATCACCACCAAAAAAATGACATCCTTTCGGTGATTAAAGTTGAATCATGTTTGTTTCAAGTTTCTCCCTGTCGAATAATTGAGATCCAGCGTCTAGATTAAGAAGGTCCAGATGTAATATAGTGAACTTCGGTTTGGATCATTATAGTGCAAAACCCTCACTTGGCTCGGTTGCATCTTTACCATTCCTTTTCCTTTTGCTTGGACTTGGAATACTATACAGAGTTATACGCGAATACACAAAAGTTACACAAAAATTTATTTTGTATTTTACATGGCTATTTTGCAGTGACTTTATTGACAATCATATTAATCTTCAAACAAGTTTTTCAGCTGTTAAAAGTAATCTGCAGTGACATTTGCAAATTAAATGTGTCAAATATTTATTTGAAATTGAATTATTTCAAAATATAAGAAAAGGATGATTTAAATGCTAGTAGTAATGACATTATCAACACTATAAATACCGATTTGGATTCCATTTCCCTAGCCGCAAATCAGCCAAAGCCATCGAACAACCATGAAGTATAGTATTACCTTAGACGATAGCAATTAGTAAGACATCGTATTGTTGAAAGAACAAACATTCAATACTGACGATAATTTAAATATTATGAAAAAGTTGTGGGAACCAGAAACAAATTTTAATTTTCCCGCAACCTGCGCTACAGCTGCAAATCAAAAAGTTTTCAATACGCATGGTTTAAAAAATATACTTGGCTTGTGTATTCTCAAGTTGAAAATAGTGCACGTTGTACATATTGCGTATTTTTTGCACCTCCTAATGTTGGAAAACCTACATCGGAAGTAGCTGGGTAGTTGGTCGTGCAAAGTTATAATAATTCGAAGAAAGCCATTGAGAAATTTAATAATCAACAAAAAACAATATCATTTCAGGGCTATTGCAACTTACGAAAAGCTACAGAATATTCAAGAAGGAAATACAATTCAGTCGATAGAAAAATTGATGTGGGTCAGGCATCACAAGTTGCAGTAAATCGGAACCAATTATAAAAATTCTAATTTTATGCGATTGAGCAGGTGGCAATTGCCAATGAAGCCAACTTTCGAACTTTACTAAGAACAAGAGTCAATGCGGGGAATGAAAACCTCACTGAACATTTTAAACATTCTGCCAAAAACGCTACCTTTATTAGCTGGAACATACAAAAACACAGTATAAATGCGAGTAACAAAATCATCTTGAATCGTTTGGTAGAAAAAATGAATTCGGAAAAATGTTTCTCATTTCTTCATGGTGAAACTTGTGACATTCCTACTAGTGAACATCTTTCCTTGTGTGTCTGATATATAGATGAAGAGAATGACAACAAAATTTGTGAAGAATTCTTACAATTTATTCCTGTAGCAAGCACTGGAGGAAAAAACTTGCCTGGCAAAATATTAGAAGGATTAAAGCCATATGATATCGATTTGTACTATTTACGTAGGTTACGTAGGGCAAGGTTATGATGGTGTCCCATCAATGAGTGGAATGTTTAATGGATTTAGGTCTATGTATAAGTATATATCCGCAAGCTTTATATGTTCATTGTGTCTCACATAATTTAAATTTAGCACGTGAAATGTTTATCTGGGACAGAAATAAGAAACTGCATTGGCATAATTGAAATGACACACAATTTTTCAATACTCCTAAATAGACAAGACGTCCTCCTCAATAATATTGACAAACATACACCGGAAATTAATAACCAAAAACTGCAGAAAGTTTGTCCAACTAGGTGGGTGGGATGCATAAAGCCATCATGACCATGGTAGAATTATATGATGCAGTGATTGATCGTTTTGAAACAATCGCCTCTTGGGAAGACAGAGATTCGTCTTCTAAGGCAAAGCTTTTAAAAAATTCGTTATGTGAATTTGGTTTCCTAATTTCTTTACTTAGCTTACAGAATATATTTGCATACACTTTATCATTGTCTAAATTATTGCAAAAATCTGCCAGTGACCTTTTAATTGCCTGAAATTTCGTTAACGATGTTGTGGCTCACTTAAATACTATTCGTAAAGCCCCAGATATTTCTTTCAAGGATATTTATCATAAGCTTATATGAAAGCCAATAACTTTCATATTGGCATTAAAATGCCAAAAACTGCATCAAAACAAACAATCCAATGTTCCAGCTGATTCTATAGAAGAGCATTTCAGGAAAAATATTTTTCTCCCATTCGTTGATCAAACGTTCACTCAACTTAATGGACGTTTCACTCGGCACCGCAACATTTTGATTTTTTTCTACATAATGGAAAAAGTGCTCCAACAGCTAGTGAAATAAAAGATTTTCGTCAATTGTGTGAATTTTATATACATGATTTACTTTCTTCAAATTCAGAAATTTTGAATGCCGAATTCAAAAATTTGACAGAAAATTTGAGAAATAGCTTTCAATAACTCGATGCAAGAATGCCATTGAAGCAGTTTCGAAATGGGACAAAATGTTGTACCCTAACACCTACAAATAACTAAAGATATTTGCAACACTTCCCGTTACAACCTGTCTCAGCGAAAGGCAATTTTTGACATTACACATTTTAAAAACTTACTTAAGATCCACAATGACAGAATCAAGATTAAATGGGCTGGCTTTGTTATACATACACAGAAATATTAGTGTACATGCGATTGAAGTAATTCAAGAGCTTTGTAAAAAAAAAAAAAAAAAAAAAAAAATGATTTTATGTGTAACAATATTTTTAATTGAATTTTTGAAATATTTTTTTTTATCCATTTAACTCGGCCCCATATTGGGTTAAGCCACGCTGGCTGTAGGGGCATCTAACCTTTCCACAACTCGAGACAATGCCTCTACAAGAATTTACTGTCATACCCCACAAGAGATTAAATTCTCTATTAGTTTATTAATTCCCATACAATTCTGAGTGACGAGTTAAATTTAAATGAACTAGCCCAAAAATTTGCATCCAATAATTCATCTCGTCAAAGCTCTTTTGGATATTTTTCTTAAACTACAATATGTTTGACAATCAGATAGATATAAATGGAAAATTCTATAAATGTTTATTTATGAGGCCTTTAAATGTTTAACTTCTGTACATTCAAAAATTAGTACTTTTTTAAATTATTAATAAAATTAAACTTTTAAGTATAATAATTTTAATTAAAATAAATAACCAATTAATTGATACTGAATTAATTATGGTAATTTTATGATTAATTAGTGTCTCCTTGTAATTTCCTACTGTAATCAAAACTTGAGAAATTTTGCCCCCCCCCCCCCCCCTCTAATTTTATTTTGTTTCGCTGCCAACGTTCGGCCCCCTCCAAGATAGAATCCTGGGTGCGCCACTGGCTACGACCAGCTTATCCTTTTTGTTACAAAGTAAGTATTTAAGTTATGTATTAATATTGAACCCCCGGTTTCTCAAAAACTAAGGAGCGTTGTATAAAATCTGTTGAACCTGAGACTAAGGGGTCCTCTACCCTACAACATATATTAAAATAATCAAAATCTGTGATTACCAAGGTTGGCCCTCTCCTTCTAAGTTCAGTCACAAATTAAGCACTGACCACAGAGAACATTTAATAAATATTAATAATAAATTTTTATTTCTTGTAAACTTTATATGAGTTTCGTTTTAAATAAATGTAAGATTTTTACAAAATCAATAATAGTATTGTAATTAAAAAAAAAAAAAAAAAAAATCAGATTTATACTTAAAATATAATCATCATTTAAGCACACACAACATTTAAGTATGAAATATTTGCATGGTAACATATTTAATATAATAAAAAATATACTGTTTCATTGCATAGATAATAATATATTGTTAGTAATTTATTAAACATTATTATAAATAATATTAATCATTATAAAAGCCCATGCATGCTAAATCATTATAAAATATATTAATAATATTAATAATTATAAAAGCCCATGCATACAATATTCACATACAGCAATGCAGATACTATATACAATTAATGATTGCTGAACACAATATATCCAACAGTCAGTAAATAACTAGAACAAAAAATCATGAATCAAGGCTAGATTATGAAACACTTTCCACCATACCCAGAAATCTGTAATTAAACTTCACTGTTAAATAAGGTGAAAGAAGATATGTTAATTATAAACAGTTTAGAAAGTGCATTTAAAAATTCAGTTAAAATGCAATTAAAAGTGTACTTCCAGCAATTATCAACCATAAACGGCAATGTATCTACTTCTTTTCATAACCTTGTATATGAATTTATTTATATTCCACAAACTTCTCTTACAGGGTTCCTACACAATTCTGGTAAAAAAAAAAAAAAAAAAAAAAAAAAAAAAAAAATCCCTGACTTTTCCAGGTTTTCCCTGACAAAAAAAAAAAAAAAAAAATCCCTGACCTTTTCCCAATAAAAATGTGGCTTATATATTGTTGTAAAACTCTCTACAATGGACAATTTTAATCTAGATAAATGCTAAAAAAAATAGACACTGCATGAATTTTAGATTTTTAATTATTTTTCATATTACGTTATTGTTATATCCTCCTGAGACCTGAGCACAATAAAATACATTATAAAACATCCATTTTAATGGATGTCAGGTCTCAGGAGGATATAATTTCATAAATTTTAAATTAAAAAAAAATTAGATTGGATGAATAATTAATTCAAAATTTCTTCATTTATGATGATAATCGAGATTTTGATGGAAAAGAGTACATAAAAAATTCCATAACCAGTTCAAATATTTAAAAAATTCCCTGACATTTCCTGACTTTTTGCCTAAATTTTCGAATTTCCTGATTTTTCCTTGATACGTAGGAACCCTGTTTTAGCATAGTAAATATAGTTCAGCTGGAAAATGCATAACCAAATTCAAAACCACCCAAGAGCAATTCACACTCATAGGCCGCAAGTAGCGCCAACTTCTCAAAAATAATGTGTGGGTTCAAAAACTTTTGAGTAAAATAACACATATAATTTTTTTTCCTTTTTTTCCCCCCTTAAAATTAAATAATTTAAAAAATAAATTATGAATTAAATCAATTGAAATTGGGTGGGCTGAGAGATCAAATTATTGGGTGAGCTTGAGACCCATGGGCCTATATAAGTTGGTACCACTGTAGGCCCTAATACTTATATGAATTCTTTGTGTAACACTGCATATGATCAACAGAATTATTATGCACCACAAAAAATGCATAAATTTAGTTAAACTTGGAAATGCATTTGACATCTGAAAAAGGCCCTCTAGTATAGGTGTAAACTGGGAAATTGAGTTAGTAGCCAGTGGCCGGTAGACTCAGTTTCATTAGTGGCCACTTTTTAAAGTTAGTGGCCACTATGTTTCAAACTTTCTTGATATCTACACATACTATAAATCGTTACATATATACATATTTTTCTATAAGTCAATATGGTCATAAATACTGTTATCAATCAAATTACTATTACTTTCTTTATATAAAAAATAACTAAATCAAAATTCCAACAGCTACGCGTATACAATAAAAAAATAAATAATCAAATAAAACAAAATAAAATGTTATTTGGATTTTATTTAATAGTAAATATATTATTAACATAGTACACACATTACATACAGTCTAAATCAAAGATGGTGAGTGTGATTCGCAGGTTTAACCAGTATCTCTTGAAGAAAAATAATCTAACTGGTGAGCATGTGGCAGGAGTCGAAATATTGAAGATACTGCAATGTCCTTAAAATCCGCTTGCGTCCGGTGAAATAAAAAAGGAATAAATTATTTGAAATGCATGTGGAATCAAAGCTGATGAATATATTTCGCAGAATAAAACTATTTCTTGAAAAAATAACCCAACTGAAGAGCAATGGCAAAAAGCCAAAATATTGAAAATACAGCTAAATCATTAAAATCTGCTTGCATCCGGAAAGAAAAAGAATTAATCAGTTTGCTAATTAGATGTAATCAAAGTAGAGATGCATATTTCCATGAAAAAAGCTGTATTTCACTTGGCGATCAATAACATATTCTTTATCGCCACTTGGCGAGTGGCGACTAGGGTGGCGATCGATGACCGATTTTTTAATCGCCACTTTTGCAACTTTAATCGCCACGTGGCGAGTGGCGACCGCCAATTTTCACCTATACCCTCTAGCAATTTTTGCTCATAGACACTACTGTAACTCAATACTTTTGGGTGCCCCTGCAAATTAGCGATAAATTCTAGCATACCATACAGTAAGCATCTTATAATGTATTTCAGTAATGTGTATACATGTAGTTAAATTTGAAATAATGTAACATCATTAAAATACACTACAAACAAATTTTCCCTGCAGACCATTACATAAAGGAATTTATTTGTGTGACCCTGTAGAAGAATGACAAATGCTTTGCACTCCATATTCTACATAAAGCCTGTTTTAGTGCACCTCAGAAATGCACAAGAATTTCATTATGCTTGGAATACTGAAACATCAATTAAATGCATTTCAAACAATTTTCATTCTATTGAAAGTAACGTAAAGAAATAGTTTTGGGTGTCTCTGTAAATTAACTATAAATCCTACACACTTCATTTTAAATAGCGATCCTGCTACAGTAAACCTTAATAACATATTTCAATTACATGGCATTCTAAGTATGTATTTATGATAATTAAAGCATGGACGGACAGCCAGCCAGCCAGTCAGACATACAGAAAACTGGTCTTAAACTCTTTTCAACTATGTTAAAAAGTATTAAAAATGTGTTTAGGCACAATATTGAATATATCAATACAATCTACAGTTAAATTGCCATTATGGATTTGATTTTTTATATTACAGTATGTGATTTCAATATATAATTAAGGTTGTAATATATAAATATATCGTAATATATCAAATAATACGGTTGATAATAAATAAACAAAATTTATAAGGTAATCAATAACATATAAACTTTAAACTTTTTGAACATACAATATAATATATATATACATATAAGTAAATAGTGTTTGTATGAGATATAGTAAAACTGCTTTCACATAACTCTCAGTTCTTAATTGTCTTAAACTATGAAATTCTAAATAATGCAATATTTAACATATAATAATAATACATGATTTTTTTTTTTAACTTACTGACCAATAAATTAAGAATATAAATAAATATATTTTTTAAAGAACAATTAATGACCTACGTGCTTAAGACACACCTCAAAATATAGATATATATTTTTTAGGGAAAATCATGAAAGTAAAAGAATAACATACATAATTTTAAAAAATAAATATTTAGAGCATAGTACTGTAACATATTTGAACCATTTAGAAACCTGCAAAATCCATTAATCTATAAAAATATGCATTTTCAAAAATTACATATTATTCTCCATATATAAATTGCATTATTCAATGTAACTAATTATATATTTCTTTTTCTTCTGTTTTAAAAAAAATAATATTCTAACAAAAGTATTTCTAATGTATATCTTAACCCTTTCTGGTGCGATGTCCTTAAAAAAGGACACCTAATTTTAATTCCAAAACTGACAAATGGCACCAAGAATATTTAACTAAAATTTTCCTATTATAATGTACATGAAACTAAGCAAGTTCGTATTTTCTAATAAATTGCAGTGTCAGTCCATTATTTCATCAGTTTATAAACAGAATTACTCCACGCCGGTAAGGGTTAATGGTAAAATAATGTGTCTGATACAGCAAAAAAAAAAAGTACAATAGATTTCCTCAAATCTGCATATCATTGCAGATGTAAACAATGGAACTTTCAGTTCAGATGTAGAGACAAAGTAACACTTTTTTATTTTTATATCATCCCGTATGTATTTTAATATGTAATACTAGTTAACATGACTACACTCAAGCTTCTTCATGAAAGAAGTATACATTTATTTGTGAAAAAATCAAGGTATTGCTGATATCACTGGTAATTCCAATCTTTTTACTAAATATACTTACATATTAATCAATTTTTTTTAGTTATTAAATCTAGCTAAACTTAAAATAAAACTTCCTTATTTTATGATTTTGGTATGAATTAGTAGGATACCTTTATGAGGCAAGTTTCATTAAAAAAAAAAATGTATCTCATCTTTATTATGTATATTTAATTTAATTATACACTGTTAATTATTTACTTGACCTTTACTTTTAATAATTCAATCATTTTTAGAACTATCTTAACTTTTAATGCTTTAGTTTATTACTTTAATTATTTTTATATTTTACTATATTGTAAGCATTCATAATAATTTTGATTGCTTTAATACATTCATACTGTTTGAAAGATGTAAGCATAGCAATGACCAGAAATTCGCAAACTTCTAAAATCCGCACAACCTGTGCTGATTTGAGGGAGTCTACTGTATTTGCAATTGTAGTCTTATTACTATATCAAGAGGTAGGGTATTAGTGGACATATCTGTCATAGACATAGTGAATAGAGATGAGTTAGGAATCTTTTTTTTTTTTTTTTTTGAAAGGGGGGGGGGGGAGCCAAACCTTAAAATTTTTTGTGTCATCAGAACCTGAGCTTGATATCGAAAGCGTGCAGTATGCTAATAACATTTAAAAATTCTTCAAGATGATATCCTCATTTAAAAATCTCTTCTTGCATAGAAATTAATGTATGTGTGTTTGTTAAAAATGTGTTTCTTTATACATATAATTAATTAATGATCTTATATATATGTATACAGTAGACTCCCTCAAATCCACACAGCTTGGGACCAGAAGTTGTGCAGATTTTAGAATTTTGTTGGATTTCTGGACATTGCTTTGTTCACATTTTTAAACAGCAATTTCAATGTAATAATGCAATCAAAATTATAATGAATGGTTACAATATAGTAAAATATTAAAATAATTAAGTAATAAACTAAAATAATAAAAATTAAGATAATTTTTAAAAGGATGAAATTAAATTATTAAAAGTAAAGCTCAAATAAATAATTAATATTGTATGATTAAATTATGCATAATAAAAATGAGATACATTTATCTTATATTATTTGATGAAACTTGCCTCATAAAGGTACCCTATTAATTCACATCAAAAATCGTAAAATAAGAAAATTTTATTTTAGATTTAGCCAGACTTAATAACGAAAAAAAGCTTTATTAATACATAAATATAATTGGTAAAAAAAAATAAATTTAAAAAATCAAAAAACCCGACTACGTAAAAAGCGAACTAATTAATTATTTCTCATCAATGTTAAAGGTTAAACTATTTTTTATATTACTTACCTATTTTTTTTATTTACTTGTATTGATGACTTTTAAGTTGTGTTTAATTGTTAGTTCCTATCTATAAACACTGTTTTGATGAGGCCTATAGATGTCTATGAAGGTTAAAGTTGCAGTAAAGCTAAAGATCCTACCTACACAACTTCCAGGTTGTGTAATATTTAAACGGAGCTTCTGACTGTAAAATAGTCAATGAAACGTCGTCTTCATTTTGAAAGACCTATCCAATGATATGCCATTCAATAGGGTACGTAAAAATTTCTTTTCATCGCTACTGCCATTTTGTATTTTATGGCCACCATTTTCAATTTATAAAAACAAAATCTATCCTATAACCATCGGACGGTTATTCGCAAATAAATTTATACTTCCTACATGAAAAAGTATGAATTCAGCCATATTAATGAGAATTACATATTAAAATACCTACAGAATGATATGAAAATAAAAAAGTCTGTCATTTTGTTCCTACATCTGACCTGAAAGTTTCATCGTTTATATCTCCGATGATGTACTGATTTTAAGGAGTCTGTATTAATTTTAAATATATCTTCATGATGACATTTCGTGATATTCATGAAAATTGGTTTAAAATAGCGAATTTGTTATTTATAACAACCACTGGTAAAAATCTGCAAATAATCACGTAATCTTTTTAAAACAGAACAAATTAGCATATTTTTAGAGTCTGTGGGATCTGGAAAGGGGTAAGTGAACATACCTCATAGGGGGTAAACCACTCTCTATAGTAATTTAGAAATTCTTCATAAAAAATATAGTACATATGTTTTGCCAATCGTTTTTCTGATGGTGAAAACTAAATTTTGAATCTACAAAGGTTAATATGGAATTTCATAATCTCTCAAGTGTTTGTATGTGGTGGGTGGTGGTGGTGGTGTGTGTGTGTGTGGGGGGGGGGGGGGGGGTTGAGTGAGAGAGAAAAAAGATAAAGACTTTATACAAAGTCAAAAGTTACCAAACTTACTTTCTCAAATCATTGCCCATTATTTTCTCAAATCAAATAAAAACAGAAATGTTATTAAATAAAATAATTTAATTAGTAATCACATAGAAATAAGAAACATTTCGTTATTTTTGTATCTTTTTTGTTTAAAATGTGATTATTTAACTTGAAAATAAAAACTCAAAGGTTGGCAAATATAAAATGAAAAGCAACACTTGATTTGTTAAATTGATATTGCACTATATTTTATAACAGTGGTGCAGCCAGGATCTTTGCTTCAGAGGGATTTTGAATCATTAATATTCATTAAAATGAATAAATTAGTTGTTTTACATGTTCCTAAAGTTTTGATAAACATTTGACAAGGAAAAATCGACATAACAGCTAAAATAAGTTATAGCATATGTAGCTCTTTTATAGCTTCATGAAAGGAGCCCTTTTTTCAATCTTCAGAGTAAAATAAAAGATTATTGCTATTGTTCTCCACTCTTTCTTTCACCCATTTTGCATTGAAGGGGTCCCTATTATAAAGTCTTGATGGTTGGTTGTGGGTGCTATGGTAATATTAGGTTGTAACGAAAGTTTTCCACCAAATTACCATTACATAATACTAATTGTACTATATATAATTAACTGTAATTTTATATATAACCACCATCCTGCCAAACCTTCACAGTGTCATATGATACAACACTAGTACCTAAAGCTGTACACTTTATTCGGTGACAGTCTATAGCTAACTTTTTGCAACAGTACTGGAAGTAAATGATAGTTCTAATTTGGTAGCATGATAGTTCCATTTTAGACACCTTGTACTTAATGATAACGATATTATTTTACAAATTTCACAACACAGTGTCATAAAGCAAGTCTCTTTCTTTCAAATGCCAAAAATTGTTTGACAAAATATGAGCAAACACGTCAACGCGAACTGTTTGCACAGATCATATTAGCAGTGGCGGGAAACTTTCGTTACAGCCTGATATTTTGCACTCAAGGACTAAAAAGACCTCCATTTACAGTGGAATCCATCCCACTACAAACATCCATGCCCGAGTCAGGAATCAAACCCCACACATTTTGTCCAGTAACCACCACCCAAACCACTAAACCAACAGGTGTGCCATGAAGCCTTACACCAGCTGTATACCAATTTTTTTTTTCCTACTTATGTTTTTCTTTATGTTGCTTTTTAAACACCATGTATTCATCTAAATATATGCATTGTATGCATCTTATCATTCTTAACTGCTTTGTGAGGAGTTTTAACTCTTAATCCTTTTGCTCCACCACTGTTTATAGTAAAAATAACATATAAAATAATTTCAATATAATAAACATTGCTTAAAATATAAAAATTCCATCTAAAAATATTTTACACATATTTTCAAATTTATATTTTCCTCAAATGAAAATACTTATGACTGGGTTAAATTTTAAAGATTTCTTACAGATGAGGTGTTGCAGATATTAAGGGTGAACTGGTAAGGCACAAATTTTAAAAATCATCAATTTAAGTATACACATCTGTAATTATCATCATCAGTCTGTTTTACAAAGCAAATTTTTAGAGTATTAGAGGTGAATTGGATCTTATAAGAGATTGCACCAGTTGCAACAGTATTCCATATTACATTACAAATATTTAAAAATAAACATGGATTTGATCTGGGAGAAAAGCAAAATAAGCCTTTAGAATTGCCAAAAAAATGGAATTTTCTTTTAATTAAATCCATCTGAAAATGAAATGTAATAATAAAAATCAAAATTTTAAAGTTCCGCCTGACAGATTCGAACCCACAATCTACTGTGTGAGAGACATACGTTTCACCGGCTGCGCTATCGGTCCTCTGCGATATTTCCTGAATTTAAGATTATGTTTTGAAATCAAAAAAGAATGAATTCATTTAATTAAAATAATATAAGACTTTTTCAAACTTCTACGATTTTGGATACGACAGGGGAAAAAAAAAATTCAAGTCTGTAACTTAAACAGTTTCCGGGTACGAGCCTCGGACAGACAGACAGAGAAGCGAGACTATAAGAGTTTTGTGAGATGAAAGAAACCCTAAAAACACTCTTTTAAGCATTCAATGTTCATCTTGAAAGACAGGACTAATTTTTTGGCTGCAATTTATGTTTTTTCTTATAACTCTCCATTACAATACATTTTTTTCACGGACACTGAACTCAATTATGAAAAAATTCACTGTCTTTCTTACACTTGGTAGAAAACACATTAGAATTTATCAGAAAATACATAACTTTTTATCTTTTTTTTTTTTTTTTTTTTTTTTTTTTCCTTATGGCATAGAGCAAAAGGAAAAAAAAAAAAAAAGAAACATTATTTATGCTATCTTTTTAATATTTGTAAATTGATTTCCTTACATTGTAAATTAATTAATACTAAAATATTAATTGAAAAAAATGCATAAAAAAATACACTTTTATTTTTTATTTAAGGGCTGTGCATATATAACATTATCACTGTAAGGGGAAGGGGGGAGGGTCCTGGCACTTAATATCATAAGATATCTCTGGAGGGAGGGGGGGGGGGTTGCTTTTTGATATCATTCTCATTTTTTATCCAGCCAAACTATTCTTTTTTGATTAACTTTTTCTTTACATCCAAATAGTCTGTTACCTTTATTGTTATTATTATTTTTATATGTTTTTATGAAAATACAAAGATACTATTAAAGCCATTAAATGCTTATAAAATCATTTCATTCCAAAATTTGGAACACCCCAAGCAAAGTACAAGAAGACAATATTACTTTTGAATGCATTATGTAACAATAAACTATTATTAAACACTTTTAAATAGTAACTAACTCTTTTAGATGTTATTTAACATAAATTTACTTCACATACTGATCTTACTGATGATACTTTTTGAATCCGTAAAGTATGCGACTAATAAATGTATAATCATTTGTGTATATCACTGCAAGCATATGAAAAGAAAGAAAAAATCTAAAAATAAAAGAATTTTTATACATTTATAACGATATCATCGGTTAGGGAGGGGGGGGGGGGGGGATGTTGGCAAATTGTAACATAGGATATCGTAAAGGGGAGGGTGTCCAAAATTAGCAAAATGTTGATAACGTTATGCTTGTACAGCTCTTAAATACTTTTTTCTACTTTTTAACTTTTTAAATGTTTCATTTTTGCAGTTTCACAGCTATTTGACATATTTCGGCAAGCGATTCTTGCCGCATTGTTATTTCAACTCGCATAGAATAGTATGAGTCACAGAGAATATTTGTCAATTTATCCCCTATAGTAGGCTAACAGGAAAATGCTTTAAAATCACCGTATTAATTTATAATTGAGTTTTTTAAATATTAAAATGTTGTATTATCATTGGAAACATACCTGTTAACGTAAGTTTCATAATTCCAGGCAATCAAGAAATGGGTTAAAAATTGATTACAAAATCCATCTTTACAAACAAAACCCAGGTTGAGTTAAATAAAAGGGCGTAAAAAAACTTTTGTTGAGTTCACCTTTAATATTTGCTGTACCTTATATGAATGAAATGGGATTCCAGAAGTAAATTTTTTTTAAAGGAATTCTAGTGCATAGCCGAAACACATTCACCGTTGTCTGTTATAAGTAGGGTTGCCAAATTGTATGTTTTTGCCGTAAGTTGTATGTTTTTTAGCATTTTTTAGGCCTATCACACAGTGTACGTTTAAATTCATATCGTAAGAGAATTTCGTCCTTTTTTCTTTTGCATCTTACTTTTGATAGTTTGAAGGGTTTTTTTCTTTTTTCAGTTTGCATCAAATTTTCATCTTTTGCCGAAAAAAAAAGCTGTACACATGCACTTCAAATGCAAAAATGGCTTGTTTCTGATCAGGATGACAAAAACTTGGGAGAGTTGTGTAATATTAATTGCGCATTCACAAACTCTTGGGTAGGCAGGATTAGAACATCTAAACGTAACATTATTATAGATCAGGGGTTCTGAAACTACGGTATGCGTATCAGTACTGGTACATGAAGCTCTGTTTACTGATATGTGAAAGTTCGATACTGGTACGTGAAACGAAATAAAAAATGTAATAACGATGGATTGCTGGAATTCACATTCAAAAAGATGAATGTAACAGAATTTTGGTTGGTGAGAAAAGATTACCTTCTGATAACTGTTTAAAAGCACTAAAATTCCTGCCTGTTTTTTGCAAAAATTATTCTTTTTAAGTGCTTTCTCTTCACTTCTTTATATGAAAAACAAATACAGGAATAAACTAAACATCGAATCTGACTTGTGTCTAAAACTAAGATTCAAGTAGACATGAGGAAGCTGTGTTTCATAAAGCAAGACCACCCTTATTATTAGCAATACAAGGGAATTAACAGAGTCACCCTAGTGCATATGCATCAATTTACGCCAATATGTTATTAAGTATTGTAGCTTTTTGTCCATCAAAGCACTGTATTTTTATATGTACATATTATTAAAATGTAATTATGATATTACCTTTTATTTGAATGTTAATATAAAGCTGTCAATATAAGTTCCAATTTAATAATGTAATTATGCAATTAAATATAATAAAATCTGTTCAGACAGAAGCAGAAAAGACTGGGAAAATATTTCTTTTTAGACATATTCCATTTACACAGGTTTTTCTGTTTTAGCTTCGGATTTGTATTGGTGGTACGCAGAAGTATGAACTTCTATTTAGTGGTACGTCGGTCTAAAAGTTTGGGAACCCCTGAACTATAAATATCTACATTATAAGCATTTTAATTTACTATATCTGTATCTTAAGTTTTACTGCTTCGTTTGATTTATTATCTCCCTTTATGCTTAAATACAAACACTTATTTTTGTAGGGTGCCCATTACTAAAATTTTCATGATCATCATTCAATTGTAAGATGTTTTGATTCATTTTTGTTCTTACAATTCAATTAATTTTTCTTTCATAATGAGATATATGACCGCAAATTTAGTTGAACAATGTTACTAGAATAATGTAAGACAAATACAGTTGGAAAATAATGATTAAATCAATTAATTAATAACCTCCTTTTAAACAAAATTATTACCAAAAACATTACTGGCACATTAAACATGGTTTAATATGATATAAAAGGATGGTATTGTGATAAAAACCAAAACTAAACTAGTGCCAATCAAAATCTTCCATTTTTTTAAAGATAAATCTGGCAACCCTAGTCAGTAAACTCGCTCAAATCCGCACAGCTTGGGACCAGAGGTTGTGAGGATTTTAGAACTTTGCAGATTTCTGGTCATTGCTTTGTTTACATTTTTTTAAACAGTAATTTGAATGCAATCATACAATCAAAATTATAATGAATGATTGTAACATAGTAAAATATTAAAATAATTAAGTAAAGTAATAAACTAAAAGAATAAAAAGTACGATAATTTAAAAACTGATTAACTCTATAAATTCACATCAAAATCATAATAATAACCAAAAAAGCTTGATTAATGCATAAATATATTTGGTAAAAAGATTGTGATTAACAGTGATATCAGCAATATCTTGAATTTTTTAAAAAATAAATTTATACTCCTTTCATAGAAAACCATGAGTTCAACCATTTTATCAAGAATTACATATTAAAATGCATATGTGATGAAATAAAACTAAAAAATTCTGTAATTTTGCCCATACATCTGAAATGAAAGTTTCATTGTTTACATCTGTAAAGATGTGTGGATTTTAGGGAGTTTACTGTATTATGACCCAGTGTTAGTCTGTCTATTTGATACAGGCGGCACTCGATCAAGTTTGGAATGTGGAATTCGGACAGGAACTTTCATAGGTTTTTCAAGGGTTTCTACCAATAGCTTTCTACCAACAATTATCTTATAAACAGTAGAGTTTGCTTTTCTAATCAACTCCTCTATATTATCTTCCGTTTGTGTGCACTTATCAACCATAAAAACTTCCTTTGGAAGGACAAAAGAATCAGAAATCCAAGAAAACCAAGGATGATCTTCAGGAAGATCCTCTTGATATTTCCAACGTTCAAAACTAAAGAAATTTCCAGAATTATATGAATATTCTGTACCATCTCTACCAGTTGCAAACTTCTGTGTGCCACTAGACTTCTTATGAAGAAGTGCATTTTTTGGAAGGGTCTTTGAAGCGGTCTTTTTCAAAGCACATTTATATAAACTGTAACCAGATGGCCACAAATAAGGTCCAATCTTATATGCTCCCCCTTCAAAACTAGATGTTAATGATGATGACTTATTTCTCGAACTAGAAAAATGATTGTCTGCATTAATTTTCTGATCAAATGAGGAATTATTCTGTTCGTTTTCACCGGGTTTATTATTTTCATTTTTAGATTTTTGGAATTGATTATTACGTCTAAGAAAAATAGGAAGAGTTTTGAATTTCTTATTAATTAATTTATTTGAAGATATCATATGCCTTTTTAAAATACGGTTCTTGAAAAAATTGGCAGTAGTTTTATGATGAGGTAATTTACAAAGAGTTGTTCTTTTAAGTAATGAGCTTGCACCTACTGATTGAGTATCTCGATTTCTGTTTCCTATAGAGCTCTCACCAACTGAATGAATGTCTTGAATTCTTTTTTCTTTTGAGATCTCACCAACTGAATCCGTACCCTGAATTCTTTTTTCTGTTGACTTCTCACCAATTGAAACAATATCTTGAATTCTTTTTTCTTTTGAGCTCTCACCAACTGAATCTGTACCCTGAATTCTTTTTTCTTTTGAGCTCTCACCAACTGAAACCATATACGGAATTCTTTTTTCGGTTGATCTCTCACCGACTGAATCAGTACCTTGAAGTCTTTTTTCTGTTGACCTCTCACCGGCTGAATTCATATACTGGATTCTTTTTTCTATTAACCTCTCATCAATTCTTTTTTCTTCTAAACATATTGCATCCTTTTTAAATGGAGGAATCTTTACAAAATTTCTTCTAATTGCATCTCTGTTAAGTCTTCCACATTCTTTAACAGATTTACTATCAGATGCAAACTTTTCACTTTTAGAATGATCGTCTACATAACTATTTGATTTCTTTTGCATTTTCCAATTTCCCTGATAATTTGCAATTGGTACCGGTTGATAGTTCCTGGTACTTACAAATAATTTTCTTGAAGATGGCTTATGAATATTACTGCTATTGAGTAATTTACCTCTAAGTGGTTCACTTTCTTTAGTGTTGCCATGTAATCTACTTGTAGATGGTTCACACAAATGTGGGCTTTCATGTGATTCGTTATCATCTGGCATGATAAGATTGGAATTTGTACCTGAAATATCCAAAGACTGTTCACTATAATAGATGCTTTTAAGTAAATTACTCATAGAAGATTCACAGGATTCAGCCTTTTTAAGCAATTTACTTGTAGATGATTTGCTAACATCTGCAGTAGATGGTTCATCAGAATCAGTGTCTGCAGTTAATTTATTAGCAGGTGATTCAGGAAAATTTTTCTGTAATCTTTCAAGTAGTTTAAATGTAGATTCATGAAGTTCTGTTCTTTTATGTGATTCATGGATAAATGGCTTAGAAATGTCAGCACTAGAAATATTTAAGAGCCTGAAAAAAGGATCATTACTTTCATAGGCTTTATATAATTCATTGTATTCATAGTCTTGAAATATTTCATAAAAATCATCCTTTTCAAATGGTAAAGTCTTATTATTTAAAATTCGTTTCACATTTGGATTTAAATTATTTGAATATTTAATTCGTTTTTTAGCTGTGTTTAAGTTATTTGAATCCTTTGTTCTTTTCACAGCTGTATTTAAATCATTTAAATGTGTAGTTCTTTTGAGATCTGAATCTAAATCATTTGAATGTGTAGTGGCTCTTTTCACAGCTGGCTTTAGGATATTCACGTGTTTAACAGTTCTCCTGACAGCTGGATTTAAATCATTTGACTGTTTAGCAGTAGTTCGAAAAGGTGGATGTATTTCATTTGATTGTTTAATTCCTTTCACAGCTGAATTTAAACCAATTGGATGTGAAGCAGTAATTCTAATACCTTGATTTAGATCATCTGAATGTTTAGCGTTTCTTTTATAGGCTGTATTTAGATAATTTAAATTCTTAGCGTGTCTAAAATTTGGGTTTACTTTACGATATGTTGGAGTAGCTCTAACAGCTGAACGTAAACCTTTTAAACGTGCAATAGCTGGATTTAAATCATATGAATATGCAGTAGTAGTTTTAACAGTTGAATTTAGATCACTTGGACAATTAGTTGTTTTAGCAGCTGATTTAAAATCATTTGGGCGTGCATTAATTGTTCTAATAGTTGGATTTAGATCACCTGGGCATATGCTAGTTGTTTTAGCAGCTGATTTAAGATCATTTGGGCATGCATTAGTTGTTCGGACAGTAGAATTTAGATCATTTGGATGTGCTATAGTTTTAACAAATAAATTTGGATTTATGGAACATTCATTAGTTGTTTTAACAGTTGAATTTAGATCACTTGGACATATATTAATTGTTTTAGCAGTTGATTTCAGATCATTTGGACATGCATTAGACGATCTAACAGTAGAATTTAGATCATTCGAACCTGCAGTAGTAGTTTTAACAGATAAATTTGGATTTATTGAACATTCACTAATTGTTTTAACAGTTGCATTTACATCACTTGGACATATATTAGTTGCTTTAGCAGCTGATTTCAGATCATTTGGACATGGATTAGTTGTTTTAGCAGTTGAATTTAGATCACTTGGACATATATTAATTGTTTTAGCAGCTGATTTCAGATCATTTGGACATGCATTAGTCGTTCTAACAGTAGAATTTAGATCATTCGAACCTGCAGTATTAGTTTTAACAGATAAATTTGAATTTATTGGACATGCATTAGTTGTTTTAACAGATGAATTTTCATCACTTGGGCATATATTAGTTGTTTTAGCAGCTGATTTCCAGTCATTTGGACATGAATTAGTTGTTTTAACAGTTGAATTTAGATCACTTGGACATATATTAGTTGTTTCAGCAGCTGATTTCAGATCATCTGGACATGCATTAGTTGTTCTAACATTTGAATTTAGATCATTTGAACCTGCAGTAGTAGTTTTAACAGATAAATCTGGATTTATTGGACATGCATTAGTTGTTTTAACAGTTGAATTTTCAGCACTTGGGCATATATTAGTTATTTTAGCAGCTGATTTCAGGTCATTTGGCCATGAATTAGTTGTTTTAACAGGTGAATTTAGATCACTTGGACATATATTAGTTGTTTCAGCAGCTGATTTCAGATCATCTGGACATGCATTAGTCGTTCTAACATTTGAATTTAGATCATTTGAACCTGCAGTAGTAGTTTTAACAGATAAATCTGGATTTATTGGACATGCATTAGTTGTTTTAACAGTTGAATTTTCAGCACTTGGGCATATATTAGTTATTTTAGCAGCTGATTTCAGGTCATTTGGCCATGAATTAGTTGTTTTAACAGGTGAATTTAGATCACTTGGGCATATATTAGTTGTTTTAGCAGCTGATTTCAGATCATCTGGACATGCATTAGTCGTTCTAACAGTAGAATTTAGATCATTCGAACCTGCAGTAGTAGTTTTAACAGATAAATTTGGATTTATTGGACATGCATTAGTTGTTTTAATAGTTGAATTTTCATCACTTGGGCATATATTAGTTATTTTAGCAGCTGATTTCAGGTCATTTGGACATGAATTAGTTGTTTTAACAGTTGAATTTAAATCACTTGGACATATATTAGTTGTTTTAGCAGCTGATTTCAGATCATTTGGACATGCATTAGTAGTTTTAACAGATAAATTTGGATTTATTGGACATGCATTAGATGTTTTAACAACTGTTTGTAGATCACTTGGAGATGCTTTAGATGTTTTAACAACGGTTTGTAGATCACTTGGAGATGCATTAGATATTCTAACACTTGAATTGAAATCATTTTGATGTGCATTAATAGGTCTTACAGGTGGATATAAACACGTTTGATGTGGAGTAGTAATTCTATCTGCTGGATTTACATTTTGATGTGAAGTTGTAGCAATTGTAACAGTTGAATCTTTTATAAATGTATAATCAAGTTTAGTAATTCTAACAACTGGATTTAAATAACTTGGACATGTTGTAGCAACAGCAGGACATACATTTTGATGTGTAGTAGTAGCAACAGAAACAATTGGATTTAAAGCAGCAGAATTATTTGGATGGGCAGGACCTCTTCTTTGACGTGTAGTCGTAGCAACTGTAACAGGATTATTTGGAAGCCCAGCACCTCTTCTATGATGTGTAGCAGAAGCAACTGTAACAGTTGGATTTAGAGCAATAGGATTATTTCGATGTGCAGAACCTCTTCTAGTAGCTGGAATTTTACGCTGACCAACAGAATTTCTATTATAGTTCATTATAACAGGGTGTCTCCTAATAATACCTAGTTTAGTACTACAATAAAAAGAATCAAATCTCTTTAAAAATATAGTTGCATCGCTTAAAACTCATTGCCTGACATGTTCAGTATTAGACCCTTTTTGTCAAAATTTTCCATTCAGGATATTTATTTATCCATTACAGGCAAAAGTGGAGCATTTTTCAGCAATTTTTTTTAACTTTTCTGAAAGTTTATCTATTTATTTATAAATACAAAGATGAAATATTATCAGACATTTGCTTATTCCTTGTACTTTGGCTGACTGAACTAGAGATTTCAACATTAGATGCCAAATACCCCTAAAAATAGAAAAAATAAATTAAATTAATAGTAAAATATTTAGCTTTAGTGACAAAATTTCATAATAATTAAAACATATATTAAATTGCTTAGTAATTTTTTTCTTAAGACTAATTATACAAAAACTTCTTCCATTATTAAAAAAATAGAACAAACAAAGTAATGGAACTTTGTAGAGTAGCAGAACAGACCAAATTTTTGCCACCTCTAAACATGTTTGCATTACTTTTACTTTCTCCTTTTTGCAGTTTGTTTTTTTCGGAATTTTTTTTTATTATGACTAATTATACAAAAATTTCTTCCATTTCTTAAAAAAAATAATAGAACAAACAAAGTGGGGAAAATTTGCAGATTAACATGAATCAAATTTTTACCTGGATTAACTCCTAAAACTGATGGTCTTACTTTTATTATCCACCATTTGCAGTTTTTGTTTCGAGCAATTTACTTCTTGAAGAGCAATTTTTTTTTCTCGTGACTAATTATACAAAAACTTCTTCCATGTCTTAAAAAAATAATAGAACAAACAAAGTGGTGAAAATTTGCAAATTAACATGAATCAAATTTTTATCTGGATTAACCCCTAAAACTGCTGGCCTTACTTTTACTATCCACCATTTGCAGTTTGTGTTTCGAGCAGTTTACTTCTTGGAGAGCAATTTTTTTTTTCTCGTGACTAATTATACAAAAACTTCTTTAATTTCTTAAAAAAATAACAGAACAAACAAAGTGGTGAAAATTTGAAGATTAGCATGAACCAAATTTTTACCTGGATTCACCCCTAAAACTGCTGGCCTTACTTTTATTTTTCACCATTTGCAGTTTGTGTTTCGAGTAGTTTGCTTCATGAAGAACATTTTTTTTTCTTGTGATTGTCACTAATTATACAAAAACTTTTTCCATTTCTTAAAAAAATAATAGACAGGGGTCGATGCAGGTTTTTTTTCTTGGGGCCCATTTTGTGAAAAGTAAAAGTTATTTTTGTGAATTTTATTATATTTTTTTGTGAAAAATAACATTTATAATGAAAGTTGAAATCCAGTTACTCAAATTCGAACTAAGCATTTATTAACAAAAACTTTTAAAAACCCTTTTGCTAAAGTTTTCGTTTCTGGTGAACTGGTTTTATTTACAAATCACACCTTTTAAAACCTAACAAAATAAAAATAGTAAATAATAGTAAGTTTTTATGGAAAGGAATTTTGTGAAGTTTATTTTATTAACAGGAATTTTGTGAAGGGGCCCACTTTATTAAATTAATTTTTGTGAAGGGGCCCATTTTGTTAAATTTATTTTTGTGAAGGGACCTGATTTATTAATTAGATTTTTGTGAAGGGTCCCTAAATAGGCCCCAAATTTTGCCTGGATCGACCTCTGATAGAACAACCAAAGTGGTGGAATTTTGTGAAGTAGCAGAACAGAACACATTTTTACCAGGATCGACCCCTAAATCTGCTGACATTACTTTTATTTTTCACTTTGCAGTTTGTTTTTTAAAGAACTTTTTTTTTTCTTGTGATTGTCACTAATTATACAAAAACTTTTTCCATTTCTTAAAAAAAATAATAGAACAACCAAAGTGGTGGAATTTTGTGAAGTAGCAGAACAGAACACATTTTTACCAGGATCGACCCCTAAATCTGCTGACATTACTTTTATTTTTCACTTTGCAGTTTGTTTTTAAAGAACTTTTTTTTTTCTTGTGACACAAAAACTTCTCCATTTCTTAAAAAATAAGAAAAAAGAAAAGAACAAACAAAGTGCTGGAATTTTGCACAGTAGCACAACAGACTACATGTTTACAAGGATCGACCTCTAAACCTATTGACATTACTTTTACTTTTTCCTATTTGCAGTTTATGTTTCTAGCACTTTGCTTTTTAAAGGGTATTTGTTTTTTAAAAGCAATTTCATGTAATAGATAAACTTCAGACAGGAAAAGTTAAAAATATCCCTCACCTTGCTTTGCATAGTAAAAACTTAAATTGTCATAGAAAATTGAAAACACGTTGAATAAAATTATGTAAAATGCAGCACTATCAGGAAAAACATTTAATGAATGTTCTTCTTGTTTGGAAACTTTTCAAGTTAGAAATGACCAGTAAACATGCAAACTGACCATACAGGTTCAAGGAAGGATAAATTTGTGTGAGTAGATCAGAAAGATAAATGGTAATTAAATTTAAAAAATCAAAAAACCCAACTGCATAAAAAGCGAACTAATTAATTATTTCTCATCAATGTGAAACTATTTTTTATATTATTTACCTATTTTTTTTATTTACTTGTATTGATGACTTTTAAGTTGTGTTTAAATGTTAGTTCCTATCTATAAACACTGTTTTGATGAGGCCTATAGATGTCTATGATGGTCAGAATTGCAGTAAAGCTAGAGATCCTACCTACACAACTTCCAGGTTGTGTAATATTTAAACGGAACTTCTGACTGTAAAATAGTCAATGAAACATCGTCTTCATTTTGAAAGACCTATCCAGTGATATGCCACTCAATAGGGTGCATAAAAAAATTTTCTCGTCTCTACCGCCATTTTGAATTTATAAAGACAAAACCTAGCCTATAACCATCGGACGGTTAAGACGAATTGATAAAGACCTCATTCATTAAAATCCATCCAGCCGTTGGGATGTTTCGAGGGTATAAAGAAATCCACATACCCAGATACACATGAAACACATAACCCTTCTTGGTAGCCGGGTAAAAAGTGGAAAAACTTCATTGGAGGAAGTAGTTAACTAGGGATGCCAGATTGCTTTTTTTCGTAAGTGAACAACTAACAAGAAAAACATACAATCTGACTGGCATCCCTAATTGGCTACTATACTTTTTCCAGGTTTTTTGACTTTTTGTTATGTTTAAAACATTTCCATATCACAATTTCTTCTATTTTTTCCAACTTATCAGACTTTTAAAATTTTTGAGTATTTTCTCAGTTTGCTTCAAAAATTTCACTTTTTGATTAGAAAACCTCAATGTCGAAGACACCATATTTTCGTGCACAGTGGCACAATATTTCACTCAAATGATGATGGGAACTAAGATTGATATTTATTTCATTCTCTCATTATCTAAACTTGACATTATTGTATGCTAAAAGCATCTCTGCATTATAAAATTTTTCATTTGGGTATGTTTATCTTAATACTTTTTTTTTCTTCTTCTTGTTTGTTTAAACACCTTACTTTGTTTCTAAATACAAACTTTTTTGTTGTTGCTGTTTTAGGATATTCATTACTGAAAAAAATTTCTTGATTATAACTGAATTTTAGGGCATTTTGATTTAATTGCCACCAGTAGCACCAACTTTTCAAAAATACTGGGTGGGCTCAAAAGTTTTTTAGTAAAATAACACATATAATTTCTCCCCCCCCTCCCCCCCTTAGTGTGTATGTGTGTGGAGAGAGAGTGGGGAGAAATGAATGACTAAAGATGATAATTCTTAATTGAATTGTTTTTTTAAGACAATTTTTAAATTATAATTTTATAAATAATTTTAAAGTGCAAAAAACTAAATGTCAAGAAAAGCATACATTTTAGTCACCTAAGTGCCAGGGATGTAGTGGAGGGAATATGAAGGTATATGCCACATACATTATGGATTTTTTTAAGAATCTCCATATACCCTCTGTTTCTCAAATAAAGCTATAGGGTATACTTAAGGCATGACGTTCATGCCTATAGCGTATACTCTCTGGTTTTCTTACAACTACAACACTGCTAAATGCTTTATCAATTCAAGACATGAAAACAGATGGCAAAATATGCCGGAAATTTGTTTTCATGAGAAATTTTTACATTCGCTGAAGGGGTTTTCAGTGCTCCTGTAAGTCTAAATGATGTCCTTACTATTTTTCAAACAAAACTCTTTTGAGAATGTGGTATCCCCTGCAGTAAATAAACATGTTTCAGACCAGAAAAAATATTTATTAAGTTGTGTTTTAGTTCACTGTGTTCCTTATATAAATTTCAATAGAAATGATAAATCAATTTAGTTAAATTAAGTAAGTTTTTACATGCTGTTGAGCAGATAATGGAATTTGGTACTTTTCTGTTATACCAGCACCATGCCAAAATGTAAGCAATGCATTATTTATTTCAACCCTGATCCAGGACCAGCACAATGTTGCATGGGGCCCTAGCAAAGCAGTTAGTGGGGCCCAGGATATATACTGCAATACTAGACTAATAAAAGTTATTTTTAAATTATATATATTATAGAATAATATATGTTTAAGATAACAAAACATATAAAAAATACCACTATTTTCACATTAGGTACTTATTTTCTATTTTGCAAAATCTTCTATCCTTTTCTGTATTTTAAATATTTATTTTTTGTGTGCACAGTTACTTTCTCGATCAGGATCATCAAATCTATACATTCACCAACAATTATATCAACTTTGCCTGTAAGAAATAAAGTTAATACAGTAGCCTCTCAATTAACCAGGATGGTCGGAAAATGCCTCGCTCCAAATAATCCTATTTGTGCAAATTTTTATGAAAAAATTTGGAAAAAAAATAGAAAATGTTAAATTATTATACAATAGGACATTAATAATTTAATTAATAGAAAAGAAAGAAAATGAACACAAATTTTAATGTTATTTAGATTTACAATTAATACAATAAAAAAAGAAAATAGAAATGTAGTTTACCTCACTGTTTTGAGAAGAAGGAAATGATAGTAGTCTGTTTTCATTTTTCATTTACTCTTCGACGAATTTTACTATGCAAAATTCTCAACATAATTTTTTCAGCAGGTATGCTTTCATCTTCTTGCTCCAAGTAATTACATAACGCCTTGGTGTGTACTAATGCGTCATCATGACTTAATTTTTGATGAGCTACACGATTTCTTCAGAACTTTCAGGACATTGTTCAAAAATTCCTTATTTCTTCTGAAGAACACGCAACACAATATCATCGTCACTTAAAACTTCGTAACATTCTAATTTCGAATCTTCGTTAATCCATTGTTGCATTGCTTCTTTACCCACATTTTCAGAACCTTTTAACTTTCATAAATCTTCTAAGATTTTTCTCTGCACATCAGTATTTTCGCCATCTTCTGTAGAAATTTAATTTTCTTCATCCAATAAAATTACCTTCCATCATTTCTTAACCGTGGTGCTTTTTACTAATTTCCATGCAGCATCAACATAATAAATTGCATCCAACTGAGAGGTTTTCACCAACCCGGTTAATCTGATCCCGGTTAATCGAGAGTCTACTGTATTAACTTTCTTCTCGGAAGAAACATTTACAAACAAATCTAGATTAATCATATTATTATTTTATAAAGAGGAAACGTTATTTCAAATTGTATAGAGAGTTTTGAGGTCCCTAACAAGGTCTCAACAGACATGTGGCCCTGGGCAGCCACCTTGTTTGTCTGGCCTGCCCTGACTGTGCAAAAGATTTTTATTGCGAAGCATCCCAAACATTGTGACTCACTACTTATCGAACATTAATCCTTTTTATTATTATTATTTACTCATATAACCATGCAAAACATCTTAATTTTCTATTTTATGAATCAAATATTTTTTATTCAGTTGTAATTTACATTTTTTGCTGATGCCAAGATGGATTTTACCATTTGGTAATTAACTGACGATGAGGAAGCTGTTTGTCATTATTTACAATTCTATATCATATAGAGTTCACATGGTGACAACTTTATTTTAAAAAAAAAAGAAATGTTTACTGCAATGCTTACATTTAAAATTCCATACATGCAACTTAAATTGAGTTTTATTTTATTGTATGATATTTAATTGTTCTCTTATTTTAAGTATATATTTGTATTGATGTAATAAAATAGTTCATGAAAAGTCTATAATTTTGAAATGCTTTATTTTTTAAATGATCACTTTGACACCAACAATGTTAATTTTTTTCATTAGGGGACAACTGTTACACCTGGTGACCAGGGCTGGCATAACCATCGGGCAAATGGGGCAGCTGCTTAGGGCCATGTGCCAATTAAGGTTTTCTTAGCAGCCCCAGATTTCTCTATACAATTCGAAGTTAACGTTTCTCCCGTATAAAATACAGTCGAACCTCTATTTAACGAAGTCGCTAAATCCCGAAAAAAAGTTCGTTATATGGAAAATTCGTTAAATAGAGATTCACCTTTTAAAATACTTTAAACTACATAAAACAGATTTTAAGTCCATAAACACTAAATATTTTTACTAAAAGTAATTAATCACATTTTTTTTTAATAAATTATTTCGATTTGTTTTATTTATTTTACCCACCACTTTCCACCATCAATTATTTTTTTCTATGTATTTAAATCTTTGAAATCTGCAAGGAAAACAAAACATTGTCCGGGAATACACTGTAATTTCTGTTTAAAGTAAATAGTTTTACATTAAAATTAACTAATTTTAATGAGATTATAGTATTTATTATTATTGTACCAAATAATTTTAACCATGCATTAACATATGCGTCCTTAAATTTAGTTTCTGAAAACTCTGTTAATTTTGCCCGAGTTTTTTATTTAAAAAAGTGATTTCTCTCATTATACGTCTTTCATCTTTGCAATGCACCAAAAACCCCTTCATGCGTATTTTCTTATTACTATAATCAGCGTCGGATTGTTTCAAATGATTTTAGCATTTCATCATACGCATTCCTGCATAATGATAATTTCCATCATCATCATATTCGTCTTCATCGCAATTCATTGTTGTATCATTTTTATTTTTCACACTGTTGAAAATATCCAATTCGGATAGTGTTTCCGAGGTCTAAATTTCAGAATTAAGTGAATACAATCATCAATCAGCACATCATGGACCAATTTCTTCTTTTTTTCTCACTATATCCACATTTTTTTAAGTCACTCTAATTAGGGATTATCCTCCGTACTTACCGAATTCTCACTGCTGACTAAGAAGACGCCTGGTAAAACCAGTTCAAGGCCATTGGGCATCATAAAATGTGTTTAAAGAAAGAATAAGTTTGAAATGTCCAGAAATATTTTGAGAAATGGGGAGAAAAAAAATTTTCATCACAAGAAAAAGTTCGTTAAATAGAGAATGCACTTCGCTATTTGGAGGTTATTTTACGAAGAAATTTGCAAAATGTTCTTGGTTCCAAGGAAAAGTTCGTAAAATAGAGAAATTCGCAAAATAGAGGTTCGTTAAATAGAGGTCCGACTGTAATATTTTTGCTCTAGATTTGTTTTTAAATGTTTCTTTGTGACAATTTCTTACAGCCAAAGGTAATACAGTCATTGGGAATGTATATATTCGACGAATCTGAAAGTAACTGTGAACAAAATAAATAAATACTTAAAATATTGCAAAGGATAGAAGATTTTGTGTAATAAAAAATAATTATGCACATTAAATGTGAAAGTAGTGGTTTTTTTCATAGATTTTATTATCTAAATTATGTCTTATTATTCTATGATACAGTACTGGCCACATTATTATGGTAACAGGAAAATTTACTGATAAATCAGCCCAGAAGTTACGTTTATTGTATTACATTTAATATTGGGTGAATACATATGCATTACTTACAATGAACACAGATACAGATAAGAACAAACAATCTTCTTAAAACACCATCAAAAATTTGTAAATGCGCTAGGCCTTTCGAAAGATCTGAGTCTTTCTTCGTCAGGTGCAAAAAAGACGTCTTTTTTGCGCCTGACGAAGAAAGACTCAGATCTTTCGAAAGGCCTAGCGCATTTACAAATTTTTGATGGTGTTTTAAGAAGATTGTTTGTTCTTAGTCATTCACACCAGTTTTAACTTATTTTCTACAGATACAGATGTCCACTCATGGCTTTTAGTACTTTGCATGTCCACCTTTAGCAGCTATGACGGACTTTATACGTCTTGGCATCCCTTGGGTGTACTTCTGAATCAGTTGTTCCATTTCATCAATGATGCCATACACAAATTAATCGCTCAATTAGATGAACCTTGTTTGTTTCTGCAATTTTGTTGACTCTGATCTTCGAGACAAGCATGTGTAAATTTTCCTGTTACCATAATAATTTGGCCAGTACTGAATATATGCAATTTAAAAATAATTTTTATTAGTGCAGTATTGTAGTATACGTTGGGCTCCCAATTTAACTGTCTTGCCAGGGTTATGCGCAAAATAGTGCCAGCCTTGTTTTCGACAATGGTGTTTGTATAGCAGAAAAGTAGCTAGATTTTTTTTATTTTATGGTATTTTAAAAACAGAATGTAATGCATACGTGAATAAATATGTTAATACAATACGAGATTTTTTTCTAAAAAAAAAAAAAAAAAATCAGGATTTCAATAGAGCTTTTATTTAAACACCTGAATTTTCTGATAAGTTGCATCTTACATGTGACACAAAACATTTTTTTTTTCCACCATCAGAAACAGGATGTGCTTTATATCCGACTAAATACAATGTTACATTTTAGGGGCTGTGCATATATAACGTTATCACTTTAGGAGGGAGACAGGGTCTGTTACTTAATATCCTACGGTATCTCTGGGGGGAGGGAGGAGGGGGTTGCTTTTTGATGTTGTTATCATTTTTAATCCAACCAAACTTTTTGTTGCATCCAAATAGTTTTTACCTTTATTATTATTACTGTTTTATGAAAATACAAAGCTATTATTAAATCCATTAAATGTTTATAAAATCATTTCATTCCAAAATTTGGAATACCCCAACATTTGGCATTCCTGTTCTTCTGCCATACGCACATATAATTCACTGTTAGATAAATCAAGAGCATAATATGTAGGAAATTATGCTTGCATTTACCAGTAAAGAAAGACAAAGGATGTTGTCTACTGTTTTGTTGATAAGTTCTGCTTTTAACTTCTCTGGGCAGGGATCAAGTGCAAGAAGACAATATAACTGTTGAATACATTATGTAACAATAAGCTATTATTAAATATGTTTAAGTAGCAACTAACTCTTTTAGATGTTATTTAACATAAATTTACTTCATGTATTGAATCATGTATTATTTTATTGACTTTTTGAATATGTAAACTATGTGACTAATAAATGTATAGATATCTATATATCACAGCAAGTGTATAAAAAGAAAGAAAAACAATGAAAAATAAAATAATTTTCAGACATTGATAACTATCGGGTGTGGGGGGGAGAGGGTGGAAGAGGGGTTCAACAAATGATAACGTATGATATCGTAAGGAAGGGAGAGGGTTCAAAATTAGCAAAATGTTGATAAAGTTATATACCCGTAAGGCATGGTGACGTCACGGCGACGTCGTTGTGAAGTCGCACTGTGATTTTGTGACCGTCGATGTGACATCACGTGACGTCATAGTGACTAGAATGCGAAGTCGTTATGGTCGTTTTAGAGGTCGTTTGTGACGTCACATTGTGACCACTCTGTGAAGTCACGGTGTGACTAATTTGTGAAAAGTGTGTCATTTGTGACTAATTTGGCATTAACTTTGTGACGAACCTGTGACGAATGTGACAATGTTTTGAAGTCACATTGTGACCAATTTGTGAAATATGTGTCATTTGTGACGAATTTGTCATAAACACTGTGATAACTTCAAATGAAAATCAAATTTCAAATTAATTGCTTAAAAGACGCAAAGGCCAACATAGTGAAAAAGATTCCATGCTGGGACTCCAACCCGGGCCATCAGTATAGCGCACTGACATTCTCCCGACTAAACCACATGGAACGATACCCAGCCTGGAAAATTTCTCACTATTATATGTTGGCAAGGCTACAAAAGCAGCACAAAATGGGATATTTATCGTGAGCCACCGACATGGGGCAAACACGAAACTTAATTAAATCCAGCATCGATTGAAACTATATTAATATTTGGAAATTTTTCCAGAGAGAACCATTCGCTTAGCATACAATATTTCAAATGAAAATCAAATTTCAAATTACATGCTTAAAAGGCAGTTTTAATTTGAAATTTGATTTTCATTTTAAATATTGCATTCAAGGCAAAGGTTTCTCTTTGGAAAAATTTCCAAGTACTAATGTAGTTTCAATCGAATCTGGATTTAATTAAGTTTCGTGTTTGCCACATGTCGGTGGCTCACGATAAATATCCCTTCTCGTGCTGCTTTTGTAGCCTTGCCAACATGTAATAGTGAGAAATTTTCCAGGCTGGGTATCGTTCCATGTGGTTTAGTCGGGAGAATGTCAGTGCACTATACTGATGGCCCGGGTTCGAGTCCCGGCATGGAATCTTTTTCACTATGTTAGCCTTTGCACCTTTTAAGCAATTAATTTAAAATTTGATTTTCATTTGAAATATTGTATGCAAGCCGAATGTTTCTCTCTGGAAAAATTTCCAAGTTTTAATACTGTGATGGTTCTTGTCATAAGCACTGTGATGTATTTTAAAATGCACAATTTTGAAATAAAGTTTTGTTTGAAATGTAAAATCTTATATTTTTACCATACTTTTTAGCAAAATATCGCTATTTTGGAGTCCTATTCTTCTAAAATATTTTAAATTTTTCCACTTAAAAAACAATGCTTATCAACTGACACCTTTTTTTTATTAAATTCCAAGCTTGATCTTGAGTAGAAGCTCAATATTAAGAATGTGTAAGATTTTAATGTGTTATGATTAGTCATTGCTTTATTAAATACGACATTATAAGCCATATTTATTTAAATTTTTTATTCCCGTGTATATTGTATTTTGTGAATATGACCTAAATAGATTTTGTATGTTTTATAGGAAAAGACTGATCTGCAAAAAAGAAAAAAACAAGTAAGAAAAATCATGCGTTAAGCATAGATTATAAAACACTTTCCAACGCTTCCTGAATGCTTTAACAAGACATCGTAATTTAGGGAAATAACGTAAATAAGATAACTAAGTAAACATTTTAGAAAACGCATAAAACATTTGAAAAACTGATTTCAGCAGTTACCGTCCATAGCCAAATATGTTTTCTAATTCTTTTGAACAGTCCTGTATTTGATCTGTAGGTTTATATATATACTATATAATGGGGAAATTTAGTTTAGCAATTGAAACATAACAGGTTGAAATTCTCTTTCAGCAATTTATACTAATAAATGGAAAGATACTTAAATACTTTTGTACAATCCTGTAGTTTACCTAGAACCTTTATTACACGCCACTATTTAGTTAAAATTTAATACAAACTAAGACACTTTTAAAACTGCTGAAATCACATTTCCAGAAATTATGATTTACAGACGGCCATGTATCCAATTCTTTACGTGACCCTGTATATCATTTTATCTATATTCTACAAACATTTCTTAGCAAATTAAATGCATTTCAGCGTAAAAAAAACAACTCATTTAAAAACCACCTTTAAACAATTTGCGCCCATACGCAGTAACCCTTACGAGTACTTTTGTGTAGCCCTGTATACGAATTGTAGCATTTATATACACCATATACTGTGCATAAATATAGTGAATCATAAAAGCACATATCATAATTAAAAATGCATTCCCAGCAATCATCGCTAATGAACAGTACTTCGGATACAATATAGTATTGAAATATTTTGTATGTCCCTGTAAATGCTATATGCACTTCGTATTATACATGAAATAATTTATAGTATGTAAACTTCAGCGACGTATATAAATTTCATTATATATGAAATAGATTAACATAATTAAAGTACGCCATAAACAATTCCCTCCACCCCTATATCATTATGTATTGGAATTCCTTTTTTAGCCCTGTAAATGAACAATAACTATTCTATGCATCGCATATTCAGCAGAATGCATATTTAAATGCGTTTCATAAATGCATATCAATTTTATTCTGTTTGAAAGCGTGTAAAATCATTAAAAATCCTTTGAAACGATTTTTTTCCATAGGCCGTAATGTAACGGAATACTTTTGACTGTCCCTGTAAATGAACTAAACATGCTACAAACTTCATTAGAAATAAGGAACGTGTTATGGTAAACATTAATATCTAAATGTTTCAGGGAAATCCGAGTTTAGTTACGAGAGTTAGAGCGCGGACAGACAGCCATACAGAAAAACGGACAGGCAAACCGAAGTTAAACACTGTTAATCTGTTTAAAAAAATATTCACTCCTACATTATGTAAATAAATATGAACTTAAAAAAATATATATATATACTAAAGTAATTTATAAACTTCCTGTTAGACACGAAAAACTTTTTATTTCAATGTTTAAATATCATATTTTACTTTTAGTGCCAATAATTACGTATATCATAAACTTAGAAAATAATTTTATAATAGACGAAAATTTAATAACCGCTTCAGAATGTCCATAATTAAATGTTAGATTAAAATCACAAACAAAAAAAAATGCTTAGATACAATTAAAAAAAATAAATATACCAATTTGAAAAACACTAAAAATAATAATTAGTATTTATAATTGTACTATTAAACAACAATAAATTAGAATAGATGAATTAAATGTATTATTAGATTTAACAATATCTCAAAAATCTTTGCATATGTTATAGGGTCAGGTGGGGGAAAGTGATCATAAAAACAGGCTTTTCAAACTTTCAGAGGATATAAACATCAGAATTTCTGTGATGTTTTCTAAAATTTTGGGTGTTATTTTACATTACATTACTCTAGAGTACATCCATATCCATTTCAGAAATATTTTTGGGGAATAACACCTTTTTATAACATATTTTTCCAGGCATGTTTTTATGACCACTTTACCCCAGGGGGTGGGGTAAAGTGAGTAGTGCATGGGGTAAAGTGGTCACATTGAAAAAGTGTAATAAAAAAATAAACTAATGAATAAAAAGTGACATTTTATTATTTACAAACATTTTAAACAGCCTTTATCTGCCTTATCTATCCTGTTATCTGCCATTTTATTTTATTAAAGTGTAAATTTGTAATGTTAAAATTGTTTGTTGTTAAAATTTGGTTCTTCAAGGATTTTGATCACATCTGATTCTGGAAAAGTATAATGATTGCCAAATTTGGATTTTTTTAAACATATACTTTAAGAAAAATAATCATGTTTTTTCCCAATAAATTGCTTTATTAATTTCTTCATTTCATATCTTAGCAACACTCAAGGATGGGTTGGATAGATATGGTTTGAGATGTCATGTTTAGTGATTATAAATGGATTCAAAAGAGAATGTTGACTAGGGATATTTTTTTGTTGTTTTTTTCCTCTTGGAAATTTAAGCAACTTTTAAGTATCTCATTCCTCTTGTTATTTTTGCAGATATAATGCAAGTGTTTTTTTTGTCAATACTACTCCGATCTTGGACTGGACACATTTCCTTTTCCTTTAAAACTATGTCTAACAATTCTATTCACATCTGAAATGAGTGTAGATAATGTTGCCAATGTAGCTTGTTTTAATTTTTTTTTTTTACATATTTTGCAGTCGGCTTTCTTGATAGTGTTTCTTTAAAATTCCTTTCCAGGCTTTTTTTAATGGGAAAACACACCTAGATCTAATGGTTGTAGACTATGACTAGTATGAGGTAGCAGGCAGAGTATTATAATGTGATTGTCGATAGCTATTTTTCACAGCGTCATAATTCATTTATGTCCATCACAATCATAAATAAAAGGGCAGGCTTTTGTAAGCTTTCGGTGTACTATCTACTTAATAAAATGATCCACCCAAGATTCAAGTACAGAATCCTGCATCTATCCAGATTCCATGATTCATACAATGCTCCTGCATGACCACCCTTTATTCATAATTCATATATAATCACTCATAAAATGCGAATGGAAGAATGTAATAACCACTAGCTGATATACCAAAAGGAATACTAAACATTATCTTTCCTTTGGTTTCTGAATTTTATATAATGCATTGCATTGCGTAACATTTTTTAAACTGGACTATTTTGGCTATCTATATCCATTCCAGCCTCATCAACATTAAAAATTCTTTCAGGACTTTCTTATGAACCATTTTCTTATATAATAAAGTATAGGTATTAGAAAAAGTAGTTAATGTGTTGGTTGTTAAATTAGTTGATGTAACCTTTGCAAGCAATTCGGATTTACACTTAGTTAATTCATTCACTATTCTGAACCTATTAAAAATTAAACCTAACCTTTTTTAACCCCCATATTATAAACTATTATTAAATAATAACTATTTACAGTTAGTTTTTAATCATTATTAGTATTTAATAAACTGGCATTGTATATAATGAATATTTTAACTCAGATCAAATATCTATAAGTTAAGCCTAACCCTATGACCACTTTACCCCATGTAACTAAAACTATTATAAAATAAAATCTGTAATAAATATAACTTAGCTATAAATGAAAATATGTTCCTGAGATATGTGAAAAGCTTTCTGAACTGCCAATTTAACAAAATTTGGGATAAACAAAATGCAGCAGAAAAGTTAATTAAAGAGTTAAAAGAACAAGGTGTAACAAAGACAGACAAAATGAGTGCTCAGTGGCTCAAACATGTTACTAAAAATGTTTTTTTGAGTGAGAAACTTTGATCAATACTTAATAAATCTAAAATTAAAAGAAAATTATTCAAATTTCTGTATTAGTCAGGATTTTAGCTCTTTTTATGTATTATGACCACTTTACCCCGCCTGACCACTTTACCCCACCTGACCCTAAGAAATTTCTATTATTTTATAATTTTGGCAAATGCTAAATCTGAAAACCATTGGTATGAAGATTTATGATTTTAAATAATAATTTAAAATATTATTAGCACTAAAAGAAAAATCTTTGAAAAGTTTCACTAGTGTAATACGTAAAAATACATTTTCCCAAAATAATGCTAATTTCTAATCTGAAATAGTTTCGTAATATCATAACAATCGAAAATCATATTTAACTCCAAAATAATAATGTCTATAACTCATGTAAGTGTTAGTAATCAGGAAACACAAAACAGTAAGAAGCCGAAAAAAATTCCAAATCATTATCTCAACAAATTTTCAATCTCAAGTAACAGCAAATTAATCTTTAAATTAATTCCACTCTGAATGCAGTTATGAATCAGTCTCTGCGCAGCTGTTTTTTTTTCTTTTCTTTTTAAGTGATCGCAGATTAAGATATTTTTCAACGCAGCATCGAATAGGAAAATGTTTCTGAAAACAATTGCAGAACAGTCCCTTACTAATATAACATAAAACTATTTAAGTCATCATAATATACAAAACAGGGATAAAACATTTAAATTAAATAAGACTTACATTTACGTCCCATTTATAATATCCGTGTATTTGTAATATTTTAAAATGGCGGGCTTCTTTCTCTTATTTTATAAAAAAGTGTTGTAGACTTCGTGATGTTCTAAACAGAGTAAACTTCCGGCATCTTCTCTTCTGTGCGCAGACGATTTTGATTTTCAGCAGATGTTCTTTTTTATCGTTATTTGTTTTTGAATACAAAAGATTTCGAACTCAGATGCGCAATAATTTTATGAGACTGTCTTTAATTAAAATTTTCTTTTTGGAGAATCTTCCAATGTATTTTATCTTTTCTTTTTATCGGTTCCAAACAATTTAAGTTACAATGGATTGTAAAGGTTCTTTTTTGTAAATAATAATAATAATAATGATAATAATAATAATTAGAGTTTATTAGATAAAACTTTGTTTAAATTTTTAAAATGAGTAAATATCAATTTAATGGTAATAATGAACCCCCACCCCCCTTTTCTTAAAGTAAAATTTGTTTCACACGTAATAAATACAAAATATCGCTCACCCGCATGAAAAGTGACACATCTCGACAAAAGTAAATTTCACAGGAGAGGCAAAAGAAAATGTGCATGATTTTACTGTAACATGAAATTATAGCACTTAGCTTTGCATGCAAGAATTAAAAAGTGCATAAAAGCGTAAAGCACATAAGAATGAAAACTTAGGATGTGGTTTGGAGGGTTGGATAATTTTACCTCATTACATAATCCACCCCTCTTCTTTGGTTACAAATGGACATATAGCATAATAACGTGATTTTTCATGTAGCTAAACTTATGAAACTGTTTGTGTAGCAAGACGCGCCTATGACAAATCTTTTAGTGGAATAAAACGCAAAATGAATTTCTGTGAGATGTGTCACTTTTTTTGCGGGTGAGCGATATGTTCTTAATAAATAAAAAAGGATTATCGAGGATAAAATAAAAGAATCCTTTGTCAATCTGACAATCTTTTCATATTAATTTTCTGTAAAATAAAACAATTTGTAAAATAACTTTTTTTTATAGTCATATCTGTAAAATACAAATTTGAAATACGAATAATTAATTATTATCATGCGTTTTGCATAAATTGTGTATATTTTTTTTATTTTCAGAAAATGTTAATTTATTTGAAAAGTCTGAAAGAAGTAGAATTTTTTCAAAAATAGTTACTTAAAATAGTTAAATAGTTGTCAGGAAAAAAAACTCTCTCAAGAAAAAAACTCTGACTAAACTCTGAAGACTCTTTCTACGTGCTCATTAAAAGCTGCAGACTTAACTGTAATAGAAAAATTTTTAGTTTGAAACCACAGAAGTGTTTTGAATACCACTGGTTGGCAAAAAAAAATAAAATAGTTTCCTCTCTGCAAACTAAATACTGTACAGATTTAATACTTCTAATTCTTAATATGCTATCCAAATTGCTTTAATGCTTGTATCGTGCACTGTATATATTATGTCCCCCCCCCCCCCCCTTCGTGACAGAATTTACCATTTGCTATCCACTAATATATTTTCATTCCTCATGCCGCTGTAACTCGGGACTGTTTAAAATACTGTTTAAAATATTTCTCTTCATTTTCAAAGATTTTAAAAGTTCATATTTTTTTCACACTGTGACTTACAATATGGTGGGTTTTTTTTTTTTGGTTTTTTTTTTTGTCACATATATGACATGATGTACGTTACATGCAATGACATAACAATGACGTCTCAATTTTTTTTAATTGATAGAAAAATATAATTTTACAGTAAATAACATGTTTTGAAGAATTTTTGTAATTTTTTAAAGTTTTCTAAGAAGTTCACATCTCAGTCACAACGTGACATCACTGAGTGGTGGCATTTTGGTCACAGATGTGACATGACCACAGTGACTTACAGTGACCATGCATGCTATGAGGGTATGCACAGCCCCTTATGGTGTAGTTCACAATTTATTTTTCTTGTACAGTAGACTCCCTCAAATATGCAACTAGGGATGCAACGGATATCCGGCATATACAGCTGATTTTTTAATATCCGAAATACCGTCAGATATCCGAATCACAATCACCGGATATCCGACTTCTCTGCCGGATATCCGGCAGAGTGCAGCAAAGCGAATATATAAGGATAACAGAAATCGTTTGACCCCAAACAATGCCAAACAATTTTGTTTATAATGTAAAATATGAAAGTAAGTTCACTATTCATGAGTAAAAGGTAATTCTCAAAAGTTTAAAGAATTGCCAGCTTTCCTAACATTGATATTTGAACTCTTTATAAAAAATTTAAGAATTTACGTTTACTTCGTTTAGAAAATTGTACCTTTACTTTCAGAGTGTAAAACAAAATTTGAAGTTGTTTATTAAAGTATGACTTTAATTTTCTTTCTTTCTTTTAAGTTTAACAATTAAACAGGCCTATTTTTAGAAGAAAGTATTGTAATAGAATTTTTTTCTATTTCTGGTTTTCGACGGATTTAGATGTTTTAGGGGTCAGATATCCCAAAACATGTTTATGCAAAATGTCTGTCTGTCCGTATGTCGCCATCGTACCATCGAAAAGTGAATGAAGTTATGCATAGAATTGAACCATGTTTTTGGCTATAGCCAGGTGGCCCTCCTTCAATATGGAAACATTCCACTGGAAGGGGGGGGGGGGGGGGGGCATGGTAATCGCGATTTTTGTGCCATTTTCATTATTGTACCATCAAAAAGTGTATGAAGTTATCCATATAATTGAACAAAATTTTTTGTATTTGTTTTTGGCTATGTCCAGCAGGTTCTCCTTAAATAAGAAATATTCTGCCAGGATGGGGATATTTCCAGTAATAGCGATTTTTGCCATCGTAATGTAGTTATGCATGGAATTGAACCAATTTTTGCGAATGTTTTTGGCTATAGCCAGGCGACCCTCCTTCAATATGAAAATATTCCACTGGAAAGGGGGGGGGGCACTGTAATAGCGATTTTTGTGCCACTTTCATTCTTGTACCATCGAAAAGTGTATGAAGTTATGTATAGAATTGAACCAATTTTTCGGGGGTATGTTTTTGGCTGTGGCCAGCAGGTCCTTCTTCAATTTGAAAATATTCTGCTGGAAGGGGGTGCTATAATCCGGATTTTTGTGTTATTTTAATTATTTTACCATTGAAAAGTGCATGAAGTTAAGCACAGAATTGAACCAATTTTGTGGTGTATATTTTTGACTATGGCCAGCAGTTTCTCCTTGAATTTGGAAATATTCTGCCAGAAGGTGGCACTGTAACAGAGATTTTTGTAAAATTTTCTCGATTTTTCGATGTTTTTTTTGTACTGTATATTGGCGGCTCATGAAGCGAAGGGAACTTCGCATCCTGCTAAGCTGGCTATTCACAAACAGCTGATGTACAACAGAATAACGAAAAAATTTTTGATTTTAATAAATATGATCGAGATTAACTTATTTTTATTCTGACTGAAATTGACTGAAGCAGAAATTTTAGACCAAAATCAAAGTTGGTATAATATTGAACTAATAATATTGAAGTATTAATATTTAGAACTACTTTTTGAAATATTAAGATGTATGAGATAGAAGAAAGTTTTGTGATTGGCAAATCCAACTAGTTGTTTTTGTAACTTCATTATAAATATTTAAAATTAAAAGTAATTTTCTTTTTAAAATATAAAAATAATTTAACTTAAAATAAAACTAAACGTGACTTAGAGCAAAAACAATATTAAATAATTAAAACAGAAAAAGAGCATCAACTAAACCTATGTTTGGAGAAAATAACTCTTTAATCATGGGTATATTAGTAGATATTTTATGTTTAAATTATAAAAAGAAAGTATGTAGTATTTCTTTGTGAAAATACTCTACAATTATACACATATTAATTGATTAAAATTTGTTGTACAAATTAGCAGCATTTCATTGTACAAATTAATTATTAGCAATTATCGATATAGGCAAACCTATATTCAAATCCAGTAGCAATTATCAGCATTTCATTGTACAAATAAACAGAATACTTTAATGTTTAAATTACATTTTTTATGCAATATTATTAATATACATTACTGGGTTTGAATTTTGAAGCGGGATGGCAGGATTTGTGTCCTATTTATTATGCCCTATTGTGAGTGGGCGGCTCCTGTTTCCAAAAAATCATTTCTCGAAAATGTTTCTTTGTAAAACGACGAGCAAGTCTCAGGACCGGCTGACAAATTTCGTGATATTTTCTACTATCGATGGGCAGATTTCACAGTTTCTTCTTTCGACAGATTGACAAAATTCACGGTTGTTTTTCTGCATCTGACTGAAAAATTTTGCGCTTTTTCTCCACGACCGACTGACGAATTTCACAATTTTTTCTAGAGACCGATTGATGAATTTCATAATTTTTTTTTCTCGAGATCAATTGATAAATATATCAATTTTATTCTGTGACCGATTGGCAAATTTCCCTGTTTGTTCTTGCGACACACTGATGAAAGTAAACGATTGTTTTTCTGCATCCGATTGAAAATCTTTGCGATTTTTCTCTGTGACCGGCTGAGGAATTTCACGATATTTGCTCATGACAGATTTTGTGATATTTTCCCACTGCCGATTTCCCCTGCACTTCAGTTTTCTTCTTGCGACCGGTTGACAATTTTTTTTATTTATTTTCACCATGATTGATGAAATTGGCGATATTGTTTTTTAATGACCGATTTATGTATTTTGCGATGTTTTTTCCCTATGCCCAAAATAGCAAATAACTAAAAGGGCAGTATGGCCACCGGAGATCGAGTCCTACCAAATTGGCCAATAGTCAGCACTCAACAAAATGAGATTACACTTGTGGTGCACATGAAGAAAAAAAAATTTGGTTGAACTTAAAAAAACATGTTTAGAAATAACAAACTAGTTGATTCTTGCAATTCACAGATTAGGACATGACTTTTTGAAATCAACCTTTTATCGTGTAATAGAAAAAATCAATGACTATTTCCTTTTCAAACTTTGGATATGGATTTAAAATTCCAATGCATAGAACATAGTTCAATTAACAAAAATACCAGGGACTACAGTTTTGACTATAATTCCATTAAGGATATAATAAAACAAGTTTGTTCAGAAGTGACATACAATCACTGTAGGATATTGACAATAGAATCACCGATATGCATTATTCATGCATTTTTAACTTACTGTTAAAAATTAGTGCACATTAGATTTTGCAAAGTTTTCTAAAATTTTTTAACAGAGCATAACCATGCGTTTCAGATAATTTCTAAAGTTATAAAAGTTGGTCTGTGCTGTTTGTCAGAAGTGTAACTTGTGAAAGAGGCTAAATCACGCAAAATGGAATAAAATCTTAATTAAGAAATTCATTTAGGAACCCAATTGTTAATTGCCCATAACATTAGGTGAAAGTTGAAAGATAGACATGGTATATATGTATATAAATTGATTCTGTTCCTTTGTTTTAATAAAAATAAACATTTTGGATAATTATCTTGAGTTGTTAATTTAAATTATTTTAATGGTATTTTGTCATGTCTGTATAAATGTAATTCTTTAAGTGGCACATAAAAAATAACGGGGTTTAAAGATTTTTTTCCCCTTTCTAACAGTTCAACTCCCCTGCATTTTTAAATGTTGGGTGGGAAACTCTCCTCCTGGGGAAAATTTGAATTTCAAGCCCTGATATTCAAAGAGATATAGTTTTTATAAATTATATTTCAATACATTTAAAATGTTTTAATGATGTGTGAAACATGCTTGTAATTTATTGTTCTGAGATGGCGTTATATAAGGAAATAATTCACCATATAACTAAAAACATATCTAGTGCCTGATATCCGAATCCGGCAGGCAAAGGAGCTTCGGATATCCGATATCCGGCAAAATCAATATCCGGTGCATCCCTATATGCAACCCTAAAATCCGCACATCATCACAGATTTAAACAATGAAACTTTCAGTTTAGATGTAGCGGCAAAATTACAGAATTTTTTAGTTTTATATCATTCCGTATTCATTTTAATATGTAATTTTCAATAATATGACTGAACTTGTGGTTTTTCATGAAGGAAGTATAAATTTATTTCTGTAAAAAAAAATTCTAGATATGCTGATATCACTGGTAATCACTATCTTTTTACCAAGTTTATATTGTTTTTTGGTTATTAAGACTGGCTAAACCTGAAATAAAACTTCCTTACTTCATGATTTTGATTGGAATTAATGGGGTACCTTTAACAGGAAAATTTCATTAAATAATTCAAGAAAAATGTATCCCATCTTAATTATGCATTTTTAATTATACATTATTAAATTATTTACTTGACTTTTACTTTTAATAAATTTAATCATTTAAAAAATTACCTTACTTTTTATTATTTTTGATTATTACTTTACTTATTTTAACATGTTGAAGTATTCATTATAATCATGATTCGATTGCATTATTATTACATTCAAATTACTGTTTAAAAAATGTAAACAAAGCAATGGCCAGAAATCCGCACAACCTCTGGTCCCAAACTGTGCAGATTTAAGGAAGTCTACTGTATTAAAATAATCTGATTCCAATGCTGAATATGAACACCTTCTGTGTTAAGCATAGGTATAGAGTTGCAAGATTTCTCTCTTTATAAAATGGAAGATTTTTATTGACACAAGGTTGTTTTTGTTTCTATCAAACTACTGCCATTTTCCAAACTCTATTGAACTATGTCTTCTTTAAAGAATTTTTCTTACAAACAAAACATTATACAGTGTAACATCTTTAATCCGGAAACTTCTGTAATCCGGACATTTTGGTACGTTTATTCGTTTTTATTTTCAATTAAAGATGATAGATGGCGCCTTAGAACATATGTGAATAAATGCCGAAAATTATAAAGAAAAATGGCAAGACTGCCTAATTTACTACTTTTTTCGGTTTTAAAATTGTAAGAATTTTCGAAATTAATATGCAATTAATATAGGTGAATTTTTTTAATATTAATTTGTAAAAATTCAGAATTAATGGTAGTTTTACAATTTTTCTTTTTCCAAAGATAAGAAGATGGCGCCAAAACATCGAAAATCGAATTTTATTATTATTATTTCTTCTAAGTATTTAATTTGTGACTTACTTCGATATTTGTAGGTTCTATGTATTTAATTTTTTATAACATTAGCCTTATATATCACTATTTTAAATATGTTGATGTAATTAAAAGGTTATTTTTTAAATTAATTGTAAGTCTTATTTTAATTTTTACTGTAATTTTTTTTGGTTTTAGAATTTTTTTTTCAATAATTTTCATGATATGTCTGTTATTCTTGTGTTTTGTATTATTTAATGAGTATTTATAAATCATAAATCGTAATTAAAAAAAATCGTACAGTTATTGTTTTTTGCAATTTACAACAGATGGCGACACTGCATAATATATGTATATATATATATAATTATTTTGAAAATATATACATTTTACAGCCTTTTGAATTGATTTTTCTCAAAGTTTTTCAGTTACTTTAAATTACCAAGTTCTTTGCATTTTTGTATTGCCATATTAATGAAAGATATTAGTATTAATATTTAACTAAATGCATTCTAGTTTCAAAACTTCTGTAATTCGGAATCGCTGTAATCCCAATGATTCCGGATTAAAGAAGTTATACTGTAATTAATTTTTATAATTATTATTTTCTAACTGTATTTGTTTTACCAGAGTTTCCCTTTGGTTTAAGAAAAGGCAGAATATTGCTGCCGGGAAAAGGACACTTTATGTTCATAATGGCACTTTTTTTTAAAATCTTTAACCCTCTCGCTCTATTTTAAAAATTTTTTTTATCAAAATAGGTTAAAAAATTACGCATTTATATTCTTACATATTTCAAATCTACATATATTTTAGAGTTAAAATAGGTAAAAAATTTTTGTAAAAGAGTTTTTTTTTTATTTTACGTCATCCGGGGAAATCGCAGGATGCGCAGCGAGAGGATTAAAGGTACTCTTTAGCTTTCTAAAACACATTTAATATTTAAAAGTTAGGACACTTTTTTTATGACATGACGATAAATCAAGTTTTACTATGCAAATTATTTTTTAAAATTAGATCATTAAAAAAATGATTGCGGAAATCGTGGGATGCTCTAATTTTATTATTTTTACGTTGTCTGGGGAAATCACGGCATGCACAGCGAGAGGGTTAAAGGTACTCTTTAGATTTCTAAAGGCACTTTTAATATTTAAAAGTTAGGACACTTTTTTCACGACATGACGATAAATTAAGTTTTACTATGCAATTAAAAAAAAAAATACAATGGCAGTAAGGGCACCATCTTTCAACACCGGGACAAGAAGGATGCTATTTTTTAGATGAGAGGCAAGAAGAGTGCTAATTTGTAATCCAAAGGGTAGGTAGGGTGCAACACTCTCCTGAAACTGCCTGGGGGAAACTCTGGTATTAGATTATTCTAATAAATTTGTTTAATTAATTTTGAAGTCACTGTTTGGAAGGAAAACAAGGGAAAATGTTTAAAGAAAATTGGAAAGATAAACTGATAAAAAATTTTTTAATTATAAAAGTCAGGCATGTTTTGTTTAATTTTTAAATGGAAGAAATCATCAACAAGAAAGGTTTAAGTGTACACCGTACACTAAACTAAAGGTTTAAGGGAAAAACATATAGGCAAGAAGAAAATGTAATGCTCACCTAAAACACTGTGCTTGACTGTATACAAATGAGGTCATATAAAGCAGTTCTCAGACATCCAGGCCCATAATCAGATGAGAGCAGTGTAGGCTGAACCCAACTTAGCAATCATTTAGAGCCTTGTCTAGCCCCTGAAATGTGGTAATTGAAAATGACATACCTTTAAATTACAAAAAATAAAAAAAATGTTACAGTAATTTCAGTATTGCTTTGTTATAGTGACCCCAGGGTTCGTAAATATCATGATATTTTCGAAAATATCAAAAGTATCCGATATTTTGAATATACAGTCGAACCTCTATTTAACGAAGTTGCTAAATCCCGGAAAAAAGTTCGTTATATGGAAAATTCGTTAAATAGAGACTCACCTTTTAAAATACTTTAAACTACATAAAACAGATTTTAAATTCATAAACACTAAATATTTTTACTAAAAGTAATTAATCACATTTTTTTAAATACATTATATCGATTTGTTTTATTTATTTTACCCACCAATAGCCATCATCAATTCATTTTTTCTATGTGTTTAAATCTTTGAAATCGGCAAGGAAAACAAAATATTGTCCGGGAATACACTGTATTTTCTGTTTAAAGTAAATAGTTGTACATTAAAATTAAGGAATTTTAATGACATTTATCACATTTATTATTATTATAACAAATAATTTTAACCATACATTAACATATGCGTCCTTAAATTTAATTTCTGAAAAACTGTTAATTTTGCCTGAGTTTTTTATTTAAAAAATTGTTTTTTCTCATAATACATCTCGCATCTGTGCAATGCACCAAAACCCCCTTCATACGTATTTTCTTCTAACTATAATCCGCGTCGGTTGTTTCAAATGATTTTAGCATTTCATCATGCGAAGTTTTGTTAATTCCTCCATAATGATCATTTTTATCATCATCATATTCGTCTTCATCGCAATTCATTGTTGTATTATTTTTATTTTTCACACTGTCGAAAATATCCAATTCGGATAGTATTTCCGAGGTCTCAATTTCAGAATTAAGGGGAATACAATCATCAATCAGCACATCATGGTTAATTTCTTCTTTTTTTCTCACTGTATCCACATTTTTTTAAAGTTACTCTAAGGGATTATCGTCTTCGTCCTCCGTACTTATCAAATTCTCACTGCTGAAAAAGAAGACGCCTGGTAAAACCAGTTCAAGACCATTGAACATCATAAAATGTGTTTAAAGAAAGAATAAGTTTGAAATGTCCAGAAATATTTTGAGAAATGGGGAGAAAAAAAATTTTTGATCACAAGAAAAAGTTTGTTAAATAGAGAATGCACTTTGCTATTTAGAGGTTATTTTACGAAGAAATTCGCAAAATGTTCTTGGTTCCACAGAAAAGTTCGCAAAATAGAGGTTCGACTGTATATTCCATATCATCATAATAACTTACTGTTGATAACAAATATTTTCAAGTATGATATAAATTAGAAACTAAAACTTATTGCATTGAACATGAAAATTTAATAAAACAATATTTTTAAAATGTATTTCTTGCTTAAAACAAAATCAAATCAATTAATTGAAAACAGAAACAATTTGTATACACACACAGAGCAACAAGAACAACAACAACAACAACAACAAAAAATATTCAGACCAAGCATCAAGAAAATTTTATATTTTATAAAACAAAACAGTTTTTTTTAACTGAAAAATTAACATAAATGTAATCTTGTCTTCTTTTTTATTCCCTAAGTACAGTTTAAGCTCAACTAAAACCAGATTTTTTTTTTTTTTTCCAAATGAAGCTATAAATAACGGATTATCTAAATTAGACAATTTAACTTTCAATGGCTGTTCTGAATTAATTATGTCACACATAATTGTTAGTTCTATATTTCAAAATAAAAGCTTTAAACATAGAGCTTGGAAAAGATATTACAGTAGACTCCCTCAAATCCGCACAGCTTGGGACCAAAGGTTGTGTGGATTTTAGAATTTTGTGGATTTCTGGTCATTGACTTGTTTACATTTTTGAAACATTAATTTCATTGGTAGTTAAGCAAGGGAAATTATAATGAATGCTTACAATAAAGTGAAACACTCAAATAAGTAAAATAATAAAATAATTTATTAATTTAAAAGTAAGTAATTAATAAAAATTTAGAAAAATATTAAATTATTACGAATGAAATCGATTCAATTCGATTCCAAAAGTCCTATGCTGCCATCTAGTGATAGCAAGGAGAACAGTGTTAATGCTATTATCAGTATATATAGCTTATTGCACTCACTGTAACTTTTTTCATTGTTATCTAGAGTCTTGAATGCTTTTCTTATACTGTTTTGTATGTTTAGAAATCAATTTGTCTATAATTTTAAAAAAAAATTCCGCGAAAAATAATTTTAAAATAGCATTCCGGTTCGTGGATTTTTCCATTTCGAACCCTGGAAGTTTTGATATAGATATGCTAATTTATATCAAAATCAAAAGTAATGTAAATTTATGTAGTAAATAAACAAGCTGTAACAGCCAAAAGAGAATGATTAACAAAAAATGTAGTAAAAAAAACACTGCGGTAGTCGCGATTTCGGCACCATCTTGAATTTTGTTCCTGCAACTTAACTGTAAATTTCATTGTTTACATCTGAAAAAATACGCGGATTTTAGGCGTTCGCGAATTTTAGGGTCGCGGATTTAAGGGAGTCTACTGTATTTCTCTGGTTAAAAAAGGTCACTGACAGAAACAACAGTTCTTTATGATCAGATTTGTAGTATTAGAACAACAGTCAATAACAATTGAAACATTCATTTACACTTGTTTTGACTGAAAATATCAAAAATATCTCGCACAGTGAGATTTTGAAAATAAATATCAAAGATAGGAAATTATAGAAAATATAAAACATCTTTATATTTTGAAAATGAATATCAAATATATGAAAATATCAAACATCCTGATATTCTGAAAATAAATCAAATATCTTGATATTTTGAAAATAAATAGTGGATATATATCATGATATATTTCAAGATATATATCCATTGATATATATCAACAAACCCTGAGTGGCCCCAAGCCCAAGGATGAATAGACGCTTTCAGTGTGACGTCAGTCCTAATGTTTTCCTTGGAAACTGACTCCAAACAAACGGTAGGTATGTTGTATTTTCTATTTCATTTGTAAATTACAGCTAAAATTTATTTCTATATCTCACAGCTAACTGTTTTAATACTTTGTAAGCAGCGGTAACATTTTCTACAATTTATATTAAATAAGAAATGTAGCATAGCAACCGTTTGTTTAGAGTCAGTTTCCAAGCAAGATGTCATGACTGAAAGCGTCTATTGTGAAGTGACAGAGATTTGCCGCCAAATAAGGTTGTAAAATCGCAAATGGTATGCAATCCTAAGAACTCAGATTAAGTATCAGATCCAATCAGGATCAAACGTTAATCGAAGTTTCAAAGAACACAATTTCTGGGAATCCCTTGGAAACAAAAATTCTGTATAAAGGTCAAATCACCCATTATCTAACTAAATGTGTTTCTCTTTCAAATCCTAGATGTTGGCATCAAGTTAAACTATGCATGTGGTACTGTACCAAGCAATGCTTATTCCAAATTGGACTTGTGAAACACTTTCTTCTGGAAAGATTCTAAAATCAATCAATTGGAAATATTCTGGAAAACTGGACTTTGATAAATAGTTCCATACTGTACATTGAAGTCAGTGTTGATGTTGTTTATGACGTCCAATTATCTACACGAGGGATACTGGCCCAAAAGAGGGGGACTGCCCTCCGTGAGGGTCTTTCTATGGGAACCTAACCTATATTTACGCAAGGAAATCCAAAGTTCGAAGAAAACACAGAAACTCTGAATGATTAGGCCAACAGACACAATTGGGTTCAAACCTAACACCTCCCGTCTACCAGCTTTGAGAGCAGAACCTGTCGGCCACTGGTGGAGCACATACATTGAAGGCAGTAAATATATCTTTATAATCAAAACAATTCACCAAAAGAAATATGTAAATAGATGAAGTTGAAAGAAAGGGCAACAAAGATCAACCAGCAAGAAACACATATGAATTAAATGTTGGCAACTGGATATAAGCACATTTTCAGGAAAATACAAAATTAAATAATTAGTAGGTCAGGTAGTGTTGACTCTAAGCCGCTTCAGCAGGGTGCAGCGCCCTGCGGCCCTTTTTATTTCTTTTTTGCACCCCGGCGGCTCTTTTAAACCTTTCTGATGTACCCGGCTGCCCTTTTTAACACTTCTTAAGCGCCCTGTGACAATTCAATTGATCCCGGGAAAATATCGTAAATTCTAGGGACTCTAAACAAACCAGTTCAAAATATTTTTTGTGAACAAGGTACAAGTGTGCCCTTTTTTTAAAATAGTGTTCCCTTTTTGAAAAAATGTACCCTCTTTTAGAATAGTGTTCCCTTTTTGAAAAATGTACCCTATTTTTAGAATATTGTTTCCCTGTTTGAAAAATTTCCACCCGGCAGCCCTTTTTTTCTAGAGTCAACACTATCAGGTAATTGACATTGAGAAAAAGAAACGGAACAGATGTGTCTGTGGTCTGCACCATAAGCTTGGCGATTTTTTTCCACGCCAAAATGTTGTCTTCGAAAGTGGTCACCAAACTGAAACCAGGAGAGAAATTTATTTTCAAATTTAGCAATCACTTTAAATACTCATGAAAATCCGCGTTTTTTTTTTTTTTTTTAACGAAAATATTTAAAACTAATAAATATTCACACTACATCACTAATAAATACTAATAAAACTCACTAATAAAAACTAATAAATATAAACTACGTCAGGGGGGAGCAGCCCCCCTGAACCCCCCGTTCAACAACAATTTTTTCAGGAAGAAAAATTTTGCTGACATATATTTCATTAAAAAATACATAAAAACACACAATTTTAGCAGATAAATTTAAAAGCTTTTAACTATTTAAAGTAATCGCCATATTTGAAAATAAATTTCGTTGATGCTTCAGAATTGCATTCACTTTTGAAAACACATTTTTAGCACGAAAAAATACAAATAAAACAAAAATAGTACTTACATTTTGCAGATTCCTTGAAATTTTGAAGAATGAAACAAAAAAAAGAATAAAAAAAAAACAGAACAGAATAAAAAAAGCAGAACAGAATAATTTGGATTCTAAAGAAAAAAATCTATATAGGGGAGAGGGGGGCACATGTGAACAATTTTCACATTTTTGACTATTTCTCAAAATTGTTATGAGTTATTGAAACAAAAATTGATTTATATGAATATTTACAATTTGCTTGTTCTTTTGGTGAAACTTTTGGATGCATTTATCAAGAATTTCTAACTTATATCATCATTCAAAAAATTGTCTAAATTTGTTCACATGTGTCCCGGTGGAGGGGTAGTTGTGAACATAGCTGGGGCACATGTGAACACATGCATAAATATGATAAAAATAATTTTTTGTGAATAAAACTGTGATATAAACTAATTAGATGCCCTCTTTTTAGTTCTGTGAATCAATCAATAAATGTTTCACCATAGATACAAGAAGTTATTCGTAAAATTGTACACTAATATGCCTACTCCTTTTGAGTCTCTTTTAATTGTTATCTAACTTCCTGTAAATTAAAACTGTGAAGCAATCCTAAAAACATTTAATAGAGCTCAATTTTTGACAAAGGTAATTAAATTTTAAACTAAAAAAAAAAAAAAAAAAAAAAAAAAATGCATTCACAGACAAAAAATACACTTGTGAACTGTTCACATCTGCCCCCATATGTTCTGTTCACAAGTGCCCCATCTACCAACTTCAGCCTAACTTATAAAAAAAATATATTTTTAATTGAAATAAGGAAACAAAACTGTTTGTAAACTTACCCAAATAATGCCACTATAGAATGCAATGCTGATATTCTTCTTTAAAAAATGTCTTGAATGAATTTTTACTTCAATAACTTAGAAGATTTTTTTACTTCACACCTTTTAAAACAAACAAATTACAACTACCAGAAATCAAACTGGCCTATTGTTCTGAAAATTCAGCCAAAAGATGGTACCAGTACTACCATCAATTGGTAATTTTTTTGAATTTTTTTATTTCAAATTAACTGAGTGAAATGTGGAATGTTCACATGTGCCCCCCTCTCCCTTACACCTTGTGTGCGGTAAAAAACAACCGAAGATTCATTCAGCTGCCTTTGTCAAAACAATATGCCAATCTTTGCAATCTATATCGATCCACGTTTTGTGAATCATAAATCCACCTTAACATTAAATGGGCATGAAGCCCAGGGCTCGCAGCGTTCCTAAAATTTTCGCACTTCGCTACCAGTATTTTAAATAAAAATTGTTCGCAGTAGATTCCTTTAAAATTTACAATAGAATTATACAATAAATATTTTGACAAAAAAGGAAACTCGGCAATATATTTTCTGGCAGTCTATTCAACTGTTTCATATAGACAAGCAATTTTTTAAAATATTTATACAAATTTATAATAAAGAAACCATTTATCTATTTTTATATACATGCAGAAGTAATTTGTATATTAAAAACGACAATATTAATGTTTAATATGCATATAAACAAGCATAAAAGTTCAACAGGTTTGTTTCCACAGCTGCTTACATCATTTGGCTACAAATCTTTTTGAAGCCCAATTTATGCCAAGCCCTTTAAGAAACGCCAAGTCCCCTATACTGGAAAAGTATCTATCAAATAAACTACTTAAGAAGTTTCTTTCAGTGCTAAAAATAATATGCATATGGCTGAATCCATATCAACTCAGGCAGGGGGTTACCTTCATAGTCTCAGAAGTTTTTGAATTGAACATATGTTAAAATTTAAGAAAAAGTAAGATACTTGTATATTTTCCTTTTGCCCAAAAAAATTCCTGGCCCGAGATACAGGCCGCCAAAGATGGCATCCCCGGCATCCTTTTTCATTCGCGATTTTCGATAAAAATTTTAAAGTGCTCTATCTCTAGAACGGTGCAAGATATTTTGTTGCGGTTTATTTTATTTTAAAGATAATATTCTTCTGTTTAAAGTGATATACCCAATTTTGAAAAATGTATTAAACTTTTCTTGTGGCAATCTTTTGAAAAAAAAATTTTTTTTTCAAAAAAAATTTTTTTTTTTGAAAATGCCAATCCTAAAAATTTTGATTTTTTTTGCTGTTGATCAATACCATTGGGAACTATCTTCACTGTAAAGGAGAACTTCCACTTTTGAGTTTAACAAATTTTAGAAACATTTGAAAAATTCAGAGAATTTTGCAGGAATTGTATACATACAATTCCAGTAAAAGTCACTGAATTTTTGCTTATTTGTATCATATTTGTAAGGATAAGCCTACTATATATCCTAAACAAGTTAGAAATTGCAATATCAAATGTGGCAAATGAGGTGCGTGCATAGTATTAACTAGTTTTATAAATATTCAGATCTTGGTGCAATAAGTGTTACACTCTTGGGCAAAAAGGCATGAATACAAAATTTACTATAATACCATATATTAAATTCAGTAATACGGAAGTAATATGAATTTATCTTAAAAGGACTTAATCGCCATGGCAACCTAGAATCATGGCCTATCATGGTATATCATTGAATCAATTATGTATTATAGGATTTTTAAATAGAATGAAGAAAACTTTTATTAATGTCTTTTATGTTTTAATTTGATTTTCATAGCATTTGAAGCAGGGTTCGCAAAGCTGGGCCCAGTTCGAAAAAACCCGGTGGGTTTTTTCAGAATGGGCCCACTTGAAAAAGCCCACTGAAAAACCCATAATGTGGGTTTTTTCAATTTTCAAAAATATTTAAAATTTTAAACAACATATACATTTAATGAATTAAAGTCATTTCAGTAAATTTTGAAAAAAAATTAATATATAAAAGCAACAACATTAATACGTAAACACCCGAAGGAAAATAAAAATGTATTTTAGCACACTGAAATACTTTACTAACATAGAACTTAGTAGCCAACATACATAGTACATAACTATAGGTAAAGGCAATAATATCACAAGAATGTCTTTATATAAAAAATTCAAATGAGCTATATTCATGAAAATAAAAGATATGTATTTTTACTTTCTTCTATCTTTACAAGAAGAAAGTATTTAATTTGTAAAAAATTTCGACTTCCAGTTTACGACGGATTTATACGTTTTAATAAGGTCCTGAAGACGATTTGACAGTTTTTAGAAAATGTTAGTCAGCATGTGACAAATATTTTGTGGGTGCTCTATCTCAAGAACTAATGCACAGAATTTCACAAAACTTTAGCTTCAGTTAAAGCTTGATGTAAGCTGATGCTGATAAGTTTTTGGTGTATATTGCCCAACAGGTGGCGCTGCTATGCTGCATTTATCTCAATTTTTGCAATAGCTTTATCTCAAGAACTAATGCACGGATTTTCATCAAACTTCAGATTCAGTTACAAGTTAAGTTGTTGCTTATCAAGTTTTGGTGTATATCACACAACAGGTAGCGCTGTTATGCTGCATTTTTTCACGTTTTCAGCAATAACTCTTATCTCAAGAACTAATGTACGAAATTGAATAAAAATTTAGATTCAGTTAGATCTTGATATAAACTGGTGCTGATTGGTTTTTGGTGAATATCACCCAACAATGGCTCTGCTGTACTGCATTTTTTATGATTTCCGCAATATCTCAAGATTTTCATCAAACTTCAGATTCAGTTAAACATTGACGTAAGCTGTTACCGATTAGGTTTAGGTGTAAATTGGACAGCATGTAGTGTTGATATGCTAAATTTTTCATGATTTTTGCAAAATCTATATCTCAAAAACTAATGCACGTAATTTAATCAAACTTAATATTCTGTTTCACTTTCATGTAAATAGATCCTTATTAGACTTGGATGTAAATTGAATACAACAGGTGTTGATTTTATACTGTTTGGGTTGGAAGTTTTGGTTGTGGACATCTAAGAGGATGGGTTCCAAAATTCAATGATTTGTTTGAAACAATGTGATACTTTCATATCCTTGTTAAATGCATCCAATTCAATGAGCCTATATTTTACAATCCTCGTGATGAGCATAAATGTGGCACTGTGATAGCAAATATTGAATTATTAACATGTATGAGATAGAGGAAAGTTTTGGGATTGGCACATCTGACTAGTTTACCCCTTTTTTTCTTTTACTTATAAATTTTAAATATTAATATTCCATACATTATTTTATTTTAAAGCAAATTAACAATTCTTTATCTTCTATTATATTTAAAATTAATTTGTGAGACACACTGACAATTATTTAAATTCATATAATATATGCAATTTATGACACTTAATTTAAATTCATATAATTTACAATTTATAACTTGTAAAATAGTATTACAATTATTGTATACAAGGGAACAATGTATAGTATATATAATGTATAAATAATATAGAATACAATAATGTAATATCGCATACACTGTACTTTTGAAAAAACCCGATTTTCCCCGGGGAAAATTGGGTTTTTCATGAAAAAACCCATGTGAGTTGGGTTTTTTCAAAAAAACCCGGGTTTTTGCGAACCCTGATTTGAAGTGATACATACTTTATTTTCAATACCGAACATAGTAAAACAATCTCAATAACATATATCAATTACACAGCAATACAAATTATATTAATACAAGTTAGAGTTCAGACAGATGGGCAGACAAATCAAATCCATAAAGACTTTCAACTATGTTGGAAATTGTTAAAAACACATAAATAGGTCAGAATTTGACTTTTAGAAATTTATGTCAATAGACGGAAGCATACTTGAATACTTTCATACAACCCTGTATTTTACCTACTATCTTTATATACATGTCACTATTTAGCTAATATTTAATTAAGATTAAAACATCCTTAAAACCAGTGAAATCGCACTTCCAGAGATTATCATCCATAGACGGCCATGTATCTAATTCTTTGCGTGGACTTGTATATCATTTTATCTATATTCTCCAAACATATCTTAGTATACTAAATGTAGTTCGGCGTAAAAATGCATAACTCATTTAAAAATCACCTTTAAGCTACTTTCATTCATACTCAGTAAACCCTTAAGATTTCTTTTGTGTAGCCCCGTATATGATCTACAGCATTTATGCACACAACGTAATATGGAAAAATTTAGTTAAACTTAAAAACTCATATTGCAACTAAAAATGCACTTCCAGCAATACCCTTACGATTTCTTTTGTGTAGCCCTGTATATGATCTACAGCCTTTATACACACAACGTAATATGGAAATATTTAATTAAACTTAAAAACTCATATTGCAACTAAAAATGCACCTCTAGCAATCATCGCTAATGTACAGTATTTCCAATAAGGTAAAGTATCCGAAATCTTTTGTGTGCCCCTGTAAACACTATGCACTTTCTATGACACAGGATATAGGTGAAAACTGGGAAATTGAGTTAGTAGCCAGTGGCCGGTAGACTCAGTTTCATTAGTGGCCACTTTTTAAAGTTAGTGGCCACTATAACGTTTCAAACTTTCTTGGCATCTAGATAAACTATAATCGTTGTATATATACATATTTTCTATAAATCAGAGTTTTATACCAGCCAACTATTCATGATAAGAATAGGGACACAGTTGAAATTCAAGAAAATTACTTTAAAACTACAAAATTTTTATCATATTAATTTTTTTAGAATATATTTTTGGATTATTTGTAAATGTTCATAAACACAATTATCAATCAGATTACTGTTACTTTCTTTACATAAAAAGTTAGTAACTAAATCAAAATTCCAACAACTAAGTGTATACACACAAAAAAAAAAAAAAAAAAAAAAAAAAAAATCAAACAAAACACAATAAAATGCTATTTCGATTTTATTTAATGATTAAATGTGTTATTAACATACCATATACATTACATACAGTTGAAATCTAAGCTGGTGAGTGTATTTCGCAGGATTAAACAGTATCTCTTGCAGAAAAATGATCAAACTGATCAAACACATTGAAGATATTGTAATGTCCTTACCCTTTAGGGTCCAATTTTTTTTTCAATTTTGAGAACAAAATTACTTTTATTTTAATAATCTTAATCGTAGCTATCCAAATAGATTTACTGATATGATAATAGGTTAAGAGTTTTTGGAGACGTTTGGAAAATCTCGTATTACAAGAGGGTTTAACAGATATTACAACTTTATAATCTTTTTTGTGTTTTACCACACGATTCGTTCAGAAAAATAACCTATATTTTAAATTTAAAGAGTGAAATATATGTATAAAATAAATTACTAAATGTCCAAACATAAATGAACTCATAATAAGAAAAGCATAGCCATATACTATCATTACTATGTGTAGATAGTAACAAAAGTAATTTTTAAGACAAAATAATACTTGATGAAAAGACATGTACTATTAGTAGTAAACCAGACCCGAAAGGGTTAAAATCCACTTGCATTTGCATCCAGTGAAAAAAAAAGGAATAAATAATTTGAAATACATGTAGAATCAAAGCTGATGAATATATTTTGCATAAAACTATATTTCTTAAAAAAATAATCCAACTGAAGAGCGAGCATGGCGAAAAACTGAAATATTGAAAATACAGCTAAATCGCCGCAATCTGCTTGCATCCGGTAGGAAAAATAATTAATCAGTTTGTTAATTAGATGTAATCAAAGTAGAGATGCATATTTCCATGAAAAAAGTTGTATTTCAGTTGGTGATCGATAACAGATTTTTTTTATCGCCACTTGGCGAGTGGCGACTACAGTGGCGATCAATGGCCGATATTTTAATCGCCACTTTTACAACTTTAATCGCCACATGGCGAGTGGCGACCGCTAATTTACACCTATAACACAGGAAGTAATTTTTTGTAAACCTCTGCAATAAAGTATGTATCACTTTAAATGCTATGAAAATCAAATTAAAACATAAAAGACATTAATAAAAGTTTTCTCCATTCTATTTAAAAATCCTATAATACATAATTGATTCAATGATATACCATGATAGGCAATGATTCTAGATTGCCATGGCGATTAAGTCCTTTTAAGATAGATTCATATTGCTTCCGTATTACTGAATTTAATATATGGTATTATAGTAAATTTTGTATTCATGCCTTTTTGCCCAAGAGTGTAACACTTATTGGACCAAGATCTGAACATTTATAAAACTAGTTAATACTATGCACGCACCTCATTTGCCACATTTGATATTGCAATTTCTAACTTATTTAGGATATATAGTAGGCTTATCCTTACAAATATGATACAAATAAGCAAAAATTCAGTGACTTTTACTGGAACTGTATGTATACAGTTCCTGTAAAATTCTCTGAATTTTTTAAATGTTTCTAAAATTTTTTAAACTCAAAAGTGGAAGTTCTCCTTTACAGTGAAGATAGTTCCCAATGGTATTGATCAACAGCAAAAAAATCAAAATTTCTAGGATTGGCATTTTCGAAAAAAAAAAAATTTTTTTCAAAAGGTTGCCACAAGAAAAGTTGAATACATTTTTCAAAATTTGGTATATCATTTTGAACAGAAGAATACTATCTTTAAAATAAAAAGAACCGCAACAAAATATCTTGCACCGTTCTAGAGATAGAGCACTTTAAAATTTTTATCGAAAATGGCGAATTGGAAATGGAGCCCAGGATGCCATCTTTGGCGGCCTGTATCTCGGGCCAGGAATTTTTTTGGGCTAAACCAAAATATACAAGTATCTTATTTTTTATTGAATTTTAACATATGTTCAATTCAAAAACTTCTGAGACTATGAAGGTAAGATTTTTTCTTTGGCTGCCTGAATTGACATGGATCATACCATATCTAGAACAATATTGATACACAAAAAGATTTTTATGTGTAAAAGATATTATGTGTTTTATTCAATTGTGAAATATCTAGAAAAATGTCCGATTTACTGTAACTCAGGAATGGAAATAACCTCATAATTCATATGCATTAATAATTATAACTTACTTTGTATCTGCAAAAGTAAAATGTAAACAAACAATGACTTATAATAGGCAAAACCTTTGGTCCAAGCTTTGCGTATTAGAGAGAGTTGATAGTATATAAATATGCATACATATTTCTTTCTTATTTATTTGTCTGTAGCTTTTATCCAGTTCTTCCCCACAAAATTGATTTTGTCTTAATATAAGAAGTAAAAACGAAACGATCATGCAAATATTGTGGCATGTGAGAAAACGAAAAAACTCTAAATTATTTATTCTTAGTTATGTCCAAATGCTGAACTGAATAAATGTATGCGAATTAGGATTCAAGCATTTAACTTATGAAATATTTGACACCAGATGTATTAAATAAAGAATAAGTTTGTTGATCTCAAAGTGTTGCATGTCGAAAATCAGAACTGTAAAAAACCAATGAAAGATAAGTTCTTAAAATGCAAGGAATTCTTATTTGGAGTCTATAACGTTTAAGAAAAGTAATACAGCTTGTGCTTTGTTGAGACAAACCACTGCAAATAACAATTTTATAATTTAAAACTTATATGAAAAGTTGATCACCAACATAGATATTGTACTTTACAACAATACACTTTTTCTTGCTGTTAATATTTCTTACCTGACTATTAGATTATCAATATTAGTAATTGTTTGTTTACATTTTAGCGTCATCAAAATGATTTTTAATTGAACGGTTGGCTGGTTGGTGGTTGAATTTCTTTTCTGGTCACTCCTGATATGACATGTTCATGCTTTTAATTTTTTTAAGATCACACTGTTAAGATTTAAAAACTTTTCAAATGACTTTTAAGTTCAATGTTACTTTAGAGTTCCGAGTATGCGTAGTATTACATGTAAAAAGTTTTCTCTTCTGCCCGAGCAAGAAATTAAGCCAGGTACTGCCATCTAGTGAGGTGAAATGTAGTTATCTATAACAGTTGTCATTACAGCATCTAGTTGTCATATGGTAGTGTTTTAAATCAGTGATTCCCAACGTGGGGCGTACGCCACACAACACAGGGGGCAATTTGAATCTTCAGGGGGGCAATTCCATATGTGTTATGATCTTATTCCTTACTAGTCTTTTTGGTAAAAATAGTGTTCTATACTAAAAATAAAATATACATATTAAAATTTCAAAAATAAAATGAGAAAATGAGTTTTTTTATTAATTTTCCCAATTTTAAAATACAACAACTACTAGAATAATTTTACGAAAAATTCTTTCAGTATATTTAGACTCTTTTATACTTAAAATTTCTCTAGGCTTAGATGTGTTATTATCCCGGGGTCGGCCATCTTGGGTTTTTTTCATGCATAAAAACTCCTTTTTCGCCAAGTAATAATGTCGCCAATGGTTAAATATTGTTGATAGGTTAATATAATACTGAAAAAACTGGAATATAATAATTATAACTATTAATAAAAAATAATTTTTAATTCAAGCCAAGAAAAAAATCCAAGATGGTCGACCCCGGGATAATAACACATCTGTTCCTTTCTCTATAATTTTTTTGATTTGACAACTTTTTCGACTACTTATGGAGCAAGTCTTGTATTTCTTTTCTCTCTTCAATATCAGGGTTGCAAGTTTGGGCCCCATTTTTATTTTGAAATTTCAAATTCATACCAGAAAATTAGAAAAAAAAAGCTTTTACTTTAAGTATTAGCGAAATGTATGCATTAAATAAAATAAAAACTAGTATTTTTAATTTCTGGTGTGGATTCGTATTTTCTGAAAGTCAAACTGTCAGATGAAGAAACTTCTATAATATAAGAATATTACCTGTTTTATAAGCTTAAAAATATGCGAAATGACTCGTCATTTGTTAATCCCCTCTTACGCTTTCTCCATGTGATAGGAGTTCAATTTGATAAGAATTATGTTACAGAGGAATGGGGGCATCATCATTTTACAGATGCTTTGGTTGGGCATGGCCTCAAAAAGGTTGGAAACACTGTTTTAAATAAATATGTGTATAAATCCTGGATATTATGTTGCTTCTGGTATTCATTTTATTTACATTTCATTTTTAATGGCCAGTATTAAAAATAAAATGGTTTGATCCTAAAAGATGTGAATAAAATCACAAATGACATGTAAAAAAAATTCCAATATAGACCATTAAAACATCTTGTGGTATTTCCATTTATTTTTTTAATTCTAAAAACATTTAAAAATGATATTGAAACTTATAATCACAATATTTTTCATTAATTCTTTGTAACATTTTAAAATTTTTTTAAACAATTGTCCAAATATTTAATTTTTTTAAAATTATTAAATTAGTTTATTAACAACTTTTTGATGTATTATTGCCATAAACATTTTGTTTCTGTATGCTTTACATAAATATGAATATAAATTTTAAATTTCTGTAGCATGTATAATGCTTCAGTTCCATAGTTCTTTAGCTAAAATGAACATACATCACTGCTAAACTGATACTTTTAAATTTTCTTAAATTTGCAGGGCAAGAATATTTCTTAAGTAAACCTCATTTGTATTTTATTTATTTTTAAATTAGCTTTTTGATTGACATGAGATTTTATTCTCAAAACCTTTTTGAACATTTCTAATACTCCCTCAAAGCATATTTTATAATATATATAAATGCATACAAAATTAAAATTTGTTGTTTTAGATGTGTCAAAACTAATAAATTATGAAACCAAAGAGAAAAAGGTAAAGCTTATGAAACAGTGCAATATTGTTATTAACCCTTTGATTAGACAGAGGTGGCCCAATAGACTACTTAAAAAAAAATTCTATTCAAGCCACTTTTAAAATAATCTCTGCCATATAAGGATATTTTCAAAAGAAAACTACTACTACTTTTTTTTTTTTATTTTTTTTGTAAATTGTGGTATAATTGAATATAAAAAAAATAATCAGTCTGATGCATAATCAAGAGTTAATATACATAAGGATTTATTATATTAACTAATAATTCCTATTAACATCATTATAGCAGTTTATCAAATGTATGCACTTTTCTTATAACATATTTAAAGTGGAGGGAGACATGCTATCTACGAAACCTTAGTGGTCTGTTTAAATCATACAGAAATGGGTATTTTTATAGTTGTAATTGGTATATACCAACAACCTTAAGTCTTTTTGTCTCAGAGTTTGATGAGAAAATCAAACCCTTCAAGGGGATCTTAGGTATAACCAAATAATGGATGGACAAAGCGATATGTAGGGTAAAAATCTTTGAAAAAAGTAAGAATTTTTTTTTTTAAGTATAGAGTACTGAGAGTATATAAACAGAAAAGCTGTTTTAATTTTGATTGAATTTATTATTGCAATTTCATTGGTTGTTAGTTGTGTTTTAAAGATTTCATTACAAATGTTAATCATAATTTCAGTTTGTCTCTTTTCTTTCACTGACACTGCTTACCATAACCACCAAATATCTTCAGTGGATGATATTCAACAAGTGCTAAAAATTCAAATTCGTAGCAAGTATTTTTTTGCAAGTATTTTTTTAGCAACAATGCCTTTTAAATGAAAGCATGTGAGTAGATCCTTTCCCACTTATTTTTGAAAAATAAATTAAAAGCAGTATATGCTATACTTCAAAAATTGCATATTGCACACAGAAATTATATTATGCAGTCTAAACTACTACAATACTGTGCTAAAATATACCTGGATTAATCCTTATAAACAATTATGTCAGTGATTATGCATTATTACGAAAAAGACATCAATGAATATTAAAACAAAATAAGCTTAAAAATATTGAAATTATGACTATTAAAAAAAATTCATCTGATTTAGTTAAACATTTTATGATTTTTTGCATGACAAATTTAAATAATGAGGAAGATTTATAAAGATAAAATCATAAAATTCTTATAGGTTTTTCTGCCAAGTGAAACACTTTGATTTATTTTCTCACTAGATATTACAAATGAAATAAATCTTGCAGGAGGGGGAAAAAATGTTTTATCCTGACATTTGCCAAGGGTATCACTAGCAGCTTATACTAAATATCATACATTATTTCTGTCAACATCCCTTTTTCTATGCTCATACAAAACGTACAACAATGAACGAGAAATCAGATGAAAGGTTCTTCAACAGGCTTTTGATATAGTACAAAAACACCACTCATTTCGTTAAAGCAAGTTTTTTGATTAAAAATTAATGGAAAAAAAAGGCATTAGCAAATAATCTCAAAGATTGCAGAATAAAAGAGGTGGTAAAGCACATTGCAATTTTTATATAGAAAACCAAGTCGCAATCAATTCAGTCAAAAATATAGGATATAGCCAATTACAAATATTTATTCAGATGTTAACACTAGAACGTCTGGAAATTTTACCCAATCTTGATAAAAACATTTCAACACCAGAATTTTTATTCAAAACAATTTCACTAATTTATTCAACCGAATTTTCGCTAGTTACAATTTAATACATTTTACGAAAAAAATTCTGGTTCGAATTGACATTTTGTCATTTGATCGGTGTCGAATTGTCACCAGCTGGATGTTTTAGTGTTAACAATAATGACGATATTTTAATGAAATTTTTAACAGATTTACTTTGCTTTGTGCAAAATATATCATCATGAAAAGTGCTGGATGTGCATAGCAATTCATTCAATGAAACCATATGCAAGTAAGCCACATTCTGAAATATGGAGCACCTAATTCAGCCCTATTTGGATGTAAATGATGATAAATTCCACCAGTTCTCATATTATTCTGTCTGCCACGCTACAGGTCGCGAATTCGGCTCCTGGCGGGCAAGGTTCACTCAACCTTTCATCCCTTCGGGGTCGATAAAATGAGTACCAAGTTTGCTTGGGAACTAAACACCGAGGGTCTCACATTGGGCTGACTACCTGGCTGGGGCACATGCTGCATAGCACCTCGGGGCCAAGGGTCAAGTAAACAGAGTTGGGCACAGTAGTAGGCCCTGATCCTTCATGGATTGTACAGCCACAGGTTTAGTTTTTTTTCTTCTCATATTATTACATTTGATACAAAGCGGGGCAAGTGTATTGTAATTTTGGTTAAAATAGATTCATTATTTTAATTAAACAAGAATTCAATTTTGGCTTTGAGTGAAACAGTTTGTACTTTTGACCAAAAAAATTGATTGCAACCCTGATTTCCTATACAAAAATTGATTACTACAACATGTTTTTGAATCGCTTAAAGTTTGTCTCATCATTTTTTTAAAATTCTTTCTATAAAACAATCATGTATGTAAATCAAACACAATCATGCATGTTATTTCATTGATGCATTTTATGTTTCGTAACTTTAATGCGGTAAATGCTATTTAAATTAATTATGTCCAACATAGTTGTTGATTCTAATATCTAAAGAAAAAATAGTATTGTCATAACTACACACTGTTTTTTTAATTTCTAAACTTACACTAAATTCATGATTTAGGATGTTTTAGGAATCAATAATAATTGTTCTACACACAAATGCTAGAATTTTTAAGAACTTTTCTGTGCTTACTATATTTCGTAATTTTTTTAATATACATGTCAATTATCACCTATTTATTTTATAATAAATAAAATTAAAACTTTAAAAAAAAATCTTAAATTTTTTTTTCTTTTGTAGTCAATGGGATTTAGAAAAAAAAAAGGCATAAATAATTCACAATTGCATCTGAACCCTTAAATACTCATGTAAATCCACACAGTGTATTTTGTACACCATATATTTCATAATTTCTAGAAAAATAGATTAATGTTTTATAAGATTAATTTTTAGTCAAATACTGTACCATACTGTACAAATACTGTTCGACTGTACCATATAGTACAGTCGAACCTCGTTAACACAAAATAATACTGAAGTCCCGTCAGATAAGTCTGAAAACCAATGTAAATTAATTCATTTAACATGAAATAGAATTTTGCAAAATCCCGCTTAAGGCGAAAATTTTTTTTCTCGAAAATCAAAGCATTCTTTCTTAAGCATAAGTTTTCAATATTTCAAACTTACATATCACATCTTATTTAGTAAAAATGGAACTTTTCTCACTGTTTGAAAATGACAAAGAGGAAAAGGGTTTAAAAAAATGGTGAAATATTTGGCTAATCTCTTCTTTTCTTCATCCTCTGATATTCCGCATTTCCCCCCTTCGCTTAAGTTGCGTTTATTCACATCCTGAGCAAGTATGCCTGAAATGGGAATCAATCATATGTCTTCCTATTCTTTTCGAATTACATTTTGTGGTCATCGACAAAAGAAAGGAGAGGTGAACAAAAGAAAGGGGAGGTGAATAATAGAAAGGGGTGGTGTCCGAATTGTTAGGGACCCCTGTTCTTGACCTCTGATCTTTAGAAATCGTATCTGTTTGGTCCTTTATGCGGACATATTCTCTCTCTGAGCTATATATCGGCCTCTATGAATGTTTGGGTGAAGGAGTTTCCTTTTTAAATGTGATTGTTCCATTAATTGTTTGACTCTATTTATAGTGACATAAACCATAAACAGTGTTTCCGAAATCCCATATCTTCGTGTGAAAGAAGTGACAATCCTTACTTCTATACCTGACTACTGAAACTCTGTTCGCAGTTGCTCTGTAGTATTCTTTGAAAGATGAGTCGAAAACAGCAAGCTGTATCTTTAGAAACAAAGCAAAAGATTTTAAATGAAGTCAGCGATAAAGTGCTGAAAAAATCAGAAATTGCAGCAAAGTATGGAATACCCAATAGCACACTCTCTACAATTTTAAAGAATCGTGAAAAGATTGAAGTGGCTTATGCTTCAGTCAATTTGAACTAGCAAGAAAACGGATGCGCACAGGAAAAAATGAAGAAATTGAAATTGCTCTCTTACAGTGGATAAAAGAAGCGAGAAGCCAGAACATTGTTTTAACTGGTGCAGTTTTGCAAGAGAAAGCAAAGGCTTTTGCTGATGTTCTCGGTTACAATGATTTCGCATGTTCTAACGGATGGCTGACAAGATTTAAAGAGCAGCATAGGATTGTCTGCAAAAAGATATGTGGAGAAGAATCTGCTGTAGATGAGAATTCTATACAGTCTTTTTTATTAGGAAAGTGGTTAATGTTAAAAAAAATTATGCACCCCGTGATATTTTTAATGCCGATGAAACGGGGCTTTTTTTTTTCAAAGCACAACCCTCATGAACACTTACTTTAAAAGGAGAAGAATGCACTGGAGGAAAATTCAGCAAAGAAAGAATTATGATTATGGTCGACTGCAACATGGACAGAAGTGAAAACATACCATTGCTCGTGATCGGTAAGTCGGCGAAACCACATTGTTTCAAAAACGTTACAACTTTGGTAGTTTGCTACGCTTCCAGCAAAAATGCATGGATAAACAATGTTATTTTTACGAAATGGTTACTTGATTTGGACTTAAAATTCTAACGAGAAAAATTTGCTTATTGCTGGACAATTGCAGTGCTCATAAAGATGTTCCAGTATTAAAAGCAATTGAATGTGTCTTTCTTCCTCCGAACAAATTCGAACCTACAGCAAAACTTCAGCCTTGTGACCAAGGAATTATCCAATGCTTAAAAGTGCAGTGCAGAAAAAGAATTGTTTATAAAATGATTCAGTGTTTTGATAATAAAACGGAATTTTCTGTGAATTTACTAGAAGCTATAACTTATCTAAGAAGTGCCTGGAACAGTGTCACTACTGGAATTGTGAAAAATTGTTCCCGACACGCGGGAGTAAGAGATAAATGAAGAAACTAATGAAACAGAATCTTAAATGACGACTGATTTAATAGAAGAAGCTGAAAAATGGGGAATTATTTCGCAGACATTGTTTGTCGAGTATATTTGCATAGATTAAGATGTGCTGACTTCGGATGTGACGACAGACGAAGAAATAATTGCTTCATTAACTGAAAAAAAAGATGACAACATCGATATCTCAGACAAGGATGAAGAATTCGACACAGAACTGAAAAATTCAGTGTCATTAAATGAAGCTACCGCAGCATTAAAAACAGTACTACATTTCCTTATGGAACAAGAGAATGCTTCCTGAGCTTTGGATAAATTGATGAGGTCCATACGTTTCTAGAAAAAAGCAGTCTACAAAAATTGAAACAAAGTCAATAACGGACTTTTATAAAAATATATTAGCAGGTAAATAAACTTATTGTTGCCTAAAATGATGACCAATTTGTTTTATTTCTTAATTAAATTTTCTATTTCTTAATTAAAATTTCTATTTCTTATTAATTTATGATTTTAGCTGGGATATATTTGTAAGTTTATTTATTTAGTTTTTTTTTTTATCTAATATAGATGGCACCACTATTTTGACGGCCAACACGAAAAAATTTCGCAGCCCCTTGAATTTCGTGTTAACGAGGTTCGACTGTATTATGAAAAATCCTTAACACAGGCATATGTGATGATATTTTTGAATAATGTAAGTTTGTAACATCCAACGGTGTACAAAATACACCAGCAGGAGTAATTAAAAGTTAAGGATTGCGATTAAGTGTATAGGTACAAATTTTATGGTTTTTAAGTACCATTATTTCCAAATAATAATATATGCCTTATTAAATAACAGAATTCTGTAATTAAATAATGCAGAGATTACTATTCAAAAATCGTAGTTTGCAAAATCTGTAAGCATTGGAACCTAATTATTAAGACACATAGTCTGTACCTCTCATAATTTAAAGAGTTTTTAAGAAGTATTTTGTCTATTTAAGGAGTTTTAAGCATTCCTTGGTAACATTTTCATTTCTAAGGAGTTGCTAAGTAGTTTGTATGAACCCTGTAATAGTCTCATGCATGAATTATTCTTAAATGCATGAAAATACACTTAAAATAAATGTACAGTGTGTTATTAAGGACAAATAATGTTGATTTTTAGGTGCTTTTGTAATTATATAAATATGTAGTGCCTATAGTTGTCATCTGGTTCATCTGTCAGCGTATAGCAGTGCAAAAAATACCCTACTGAATAGTTTGAAATTTAATATATATAATTGTTGCAGAATTTTGTTGAGTCATTTCTAGTTTTATAAAAATCGAACAAAACTTAAAAAGATATTAATAAAAGTTTTCTTCATTCTATTAAATCTTATCAAATGTAATTGATACAGTGACATCCCATGATAGGTGATGATTTTAGGTTGCCATGGTGATGACATCCTATTTAAGATGGAGTCATATTATTTCCGTTTTACTGTATTTCATATATATAATCGTAATAAATTTTGTATTCATGCATTATTCATTTGCATAAGATTGCAACAGCTATTGCACCGAGATCTGAATATTTATAAAACTAGTTATAGTACAAATGCACCTCATTTGCCACATTTGACAGACATACAATTTCTGGCTTGTTTAATCTTATGTTTATTACAAAATTATACATAAACAAGGTAGGAGAAAAAAAAGAGTTATGTTCTTATTTAGATTCTAGAGCAGAAATTCACTGAAAATAATCATGCAGAACAGAAACAAGTTTGTAAAATGCAGGTTTTTAAATTAAGTATTTAAAAAGAAAATGATTCTGCCACATACGGCTGTATTTCGTCAGCATTATTTACTTTATATGTGATAAAGCAAAAATAAAAGATGCACACATATCTGAGGGTTTTTTTTCAATACAACTTCATATTAGGTTATCATGCCTGAGAGAAATAAAGGGGTTCACGGTTCCTACACAGTTCTGATAAAAAAATTCCCTGACTTTTCCAGATTTTCCCTGACTTTATCCAAAAATTTCCCTGACCTTTCTCAGTAAAAATTCAGCTTATATATTGTTGTAAAACCCTCCACAATAGACTTTAATTTAGATAAATGCTAAAAAAAGTATGTGCTGTATGAATTTCCGATTTTTTAATTATTTTTCATATTGTTATATAGTTTGCATAAATTTCATATAAAAATTTTTGATTGGATGAATAATTAATTCAAAATTTCTTCATTTATGACGATAATAGAAATTCTGATAGAAGTAGTATATCAAAAATTCCCTGACCTTTTCAAATATTTAAAGAATTCCCTGACATTTTCCTGACTTTTTGCCTAAATTTTCAAATTTCCTGACATGTAGGAACCCTGGGGTTGCTTCACTGAAACTCCCTGATTGAAATTCCATATTAACCAATGTGAAAACTTAACCTCTTCAAACCCAAAGGTAAAATAACACTGTGAATACACATTCATCAATTTTGCACAAACAAAAAGACACCCTAGATGACAGAATGAGCCCTTTTTGTGAAATTGATACTTTAGGGAGCTGGTAATTTAGGTTCACAAATACAGATCTAAAATGACTAACAGCCTTAAAATATCAATTTAATAATCAATAACCTAAATTCACTCGGTAACAAATTGAAGACCTTTAATTAATTATATGATCTACAAATCCTCAAAATTTTTAATTGAAAAGCATTTAAGTTGATTAATTATGGAAAATTTCTTACCTTCTTGGGCACAATGCCTTTTGTAAACTCAGAGGAAAATAATATTTATTTTATGAGGATATAAGCATTGGTGCTGCCATGTATTGATTTTGATCCAAAGCTAAAAACATCCAGCTATATAGAAGTAAAATAAAAATGTAAAAAAATCAAATAGTTTAGTTTATATCCTCCTTCGTTCTGAAATAGCACATGTGATACTTCAAAACCAATATGTGATTACTCATTACCAGGGGTGTAGCGACAGATATTTATTTTGGGGGGGGGGGGGGGGGGGGAGGGAATTAAAAAATTTTCCATCTTGAAACAAACTATTCTAATTTCCGACTGAAATGATATGTGCAATGTATATTCAACTTATTTTAATGCTATTTGAGATCAAAATCAAGGGGAGAGAGACATTGTGTTTTTCTTCTCTAGTATTAGAATAGAATGCTATTTTAAAAGAAAATTTGTGATATTTGCAGATAATGTCGGCATTGACAGCAAAAACTAAGAACCTTCTGTAACTGCTTGGGCAACGACCTACTGCTATAGCGCCAATCGGAAGACACGTGAATAATTTGTTGTCCGACTTTCGTTTGTGATAGTAGACTATGTTTTTTGTAACGTTTGTTTTATTTTTAGAAGATCTAACATGAAATGACCATTTCCTTTTTCTTTTTTGTTAAGTAGCATTAGTTTGTGAATTCTTTATCTTATTGTGAACGAATCATAATTGCTTTTCATATGAAAATAATGTCAATGATTCTTAATAAAAATTACTGACCTTATTTTGAAATTGTACAGTATAGAACAAAGTTTTGTAGGAAATAAACGATATGGACCAGAGTCAGCTATTGATGGATAGTAGTAGAGAAATTGAGGTCTGATGGATGTATTTTTTTATAGAACAGTAAAACACAATGACAGACTGAGTCTGGCTGCTTTCGTTTTGTATTTCTTTGTATTATTTAACTTGTTTACAGTTACAGCTGTGGCGGTAATAAAAGTGTTGTGATTGTAAAAGGGTTAAATACTCATTGTGAAGGTCTTTTAATAAATACTATTGATCGTTAAAGAAATAATAAAAACTGGAGACTTCTTACTTTACAGGAGACAGTGAAGAGATAAACTGGTGAAACAAACAATATTCTTTATTTCGGTCACTAGTAGCAGTAGAAGGTTATGAAAATACTTGCTTCTGGTCACCATTTTTAAAATAAAAGAACTGAAAGAACGGAATCTCTTAATTAGAATTCTTCCGTGGGATTCCTTTAGATGAGTGCAGCACATCGTTGAAAATTAAATCTTGAAAAAGAACATATCCACATAACCAAAATATGACCCATAGTACGGCAAACTTATTCGGCCAAAAAAAGGCACGGCATTCGAACGGCCGGCCAGCGGGCTGGCGCTCCGCTAAAACTACGTTAAAAGACTACATCTTTTTCAGACAACATCAAACCAAATTCTGAATTAAAAATTAACGAGTTTTAGTATTTAAATTATGAATACGGGGTTGGACAAAGTAATTAAAAGGCAAACTTTAAATTGATTAGCTAAATTAATATTTACGGGAAATTAATGAAAATCAAATTACAAGGTGCAGAATTTAAAAAGTTTTCACTGATTGGAAAACAAAACCAAACGATTCTCCTGTCAGCGATCGGCGTCAAAAGAGGGCGGCGCATAATTTCAATGACGTCATCATAAGGCAAATCAACTCTGACAAAACGAGAGCTCCAAGATGTGCTCCCAAAATAGCGGAGTGCGCATGCGCAAGCTGCCGATCCGCTCCCAACACAGATATGAATATCGACGGTGAAAAATGAACTCGCTTTACGGTGAGAGATAAAAGCGTCAACATCGCGTAAAGATTGAGTTCAAATAGACATCGATGCAAAAAAATAGCTGAAAGGAAATAAAAATAAACCAAATTTAAATACTGTGAGAAGTATTCTCACATTACCTCCCTTCACCGAGAAAATTTTGTAAGACCAGGAGATGTAAAAGGCAAAATTGATCAAAAACCTTTTACAGAAAATGGGATGACAAAATTTTGAACTGCCAAAGCAATAAAAAAAATCATTAAATGCGAACATTAAAATTTAAAGTTAAGGTGCTGGAAAAAAAAATTGGTGATTTAACAGTTGGAAAAAAATTGGTGATTTAACAGTTGAAAAAAAATTGGTGACCAAAAGTAAGAGAGAGAAAAAGAATATACATTGCATAAAGTACATTCATAATCCAAAAGTATACAATACATCAAGTATACAATAAAAATGCCAAAAATACAGTAACATTGGCAAAACCTTCTATTTGATCTCATAAAATTATCATGATAAAAGTGTTAACATATTTTAAGTTAACAAACAAAATTGAGATCATGGACTAGTCAAAACAAATTTTGCTATCTTGGTACCAAATAAAAACAGAATTAACTTCTGATAAAAGTTGCAAATACAAAAGCAACAAAAAAGTCAAGAAAAAATATTTTGTAGTTTGACTTTTACAACATGCCTAGGACTTTTTAATTTTAGAATTATATCTAAAAAAATAAAGAGTTTTCTTTATTACTCTTAACATGAAAGGAAATGAAATGGCCATATATAAACTTTCATAAAACTTAATGATATCCTTTTAGTGTATCAAACTTTATAATTTCATTTAAACTAAAACAGACAACCAATTGTATGTGATACCAATTGTGTAACTGAGTCGTGCACTACTCAGTCACCCAAACAAAGTATCCCATAGAAACAAGTTGCTATTCCAATCAAAAGACATGTCATAATTAAGTGTCATAAATCCCATCTTAGACACAATTTCTTTGAACTTTATACTTTACTAAATAAAAATTTCAATGTATTAGTCATAAGAATTCTTAATATATATATATGAGACTCAAAAGATTAGATAAATATACATATACCATGGTTTTTCTTCAAAATATGATAGACTGGTGATCACCAAAAAAAAAAAATTAAGTACTTCCATATAGAATGAAAGAAAAAAATTGACAAAATCATGAGTTTATAAAACTAAAATACCATGTACCAGGAATATAATTTTTAAATAATCATTTAAAATATAATATAGAAATAAAATTATTACAATTCAATGTTAAGCTCACAATGATGATAATGACGAAGATGAAATCATCAGCAACACTGTAAACAAACAAAAAAATTAGATATATATATGTAAATATCAAAGTCCATAACCATGTCGACGACTACCATGCCCTAGCCATCAGCATGTCCATGAACAAAAATAAACACATATAAGAACTCCTACATAAAATTTTAGGTGGCTTGGATCTCCTAACAAGGCTCCTAACATCTTAGGTAAAAGAAAATTTTAAATATAACAACACTGTCTAATTGTAGGAGGTAAAGGCAATGTTTTTGGATTCAAAACAATGTTCATTGAGTCCAGTGCCATATGGAACAAGACTATTAAAGATTAATTGATGTCACTGAAAGTTTAGTAACACAATATGAGGTGGTACACTGGTACTAGCATTACATCCTAAGGTTGTACACAAGCACTAAATAGACAAATGCATACACCAAAACATTTGTAGATGTGAATAGATGATGTCGAAAAACTGAACACTGGAGCATTCACTTAATCATCAAAATTAGATGATTTTTGCATGATGACATTGGAACATTTTAACATGACGAGAGACTTTGTAGAAAATGAGTATGCATTGCATTCTCTTTGAAGCACTTAACTGACGACATCGTACTCATCACAGCAGAGCAATCATAACTCCTGCGACACATACACGAATCACTTTTGCAGAAGAAGGATGAGAAGTCGGCGGTGCACTTATGATGAAATGTAGTATGATAGGGCATAATCGGTATTTGAGGTCAAGAAGCACTTTTTTTTGTAAAAAAAATTTCACTAGATGATTTATAGAAAAAAATTCTATGTATATATAAATGCGCTGGTAAAAAAAATTCCATCTAGACTTGTGCTTTTCTGTAATATTCTTGTATTATTTGTAGGTATGAAGAGAAGACATTAATAAATTTCACTTTCTTCTTAAAACAAAAATCTTCAAAATGTATACAATCATTCTTTTTTTTTTTTTTACATAGTAAAGTAATGAGGCAAATGGCAAAATAAAAACTTAGAGGCTTTGGGTATGAAATAAAATTAAAGTAAAAGGCACTATGCACATAAGAAATAAATAAATATGGGGAACTTTTCAAAATATCTTGCTCTTGCATAAACACTGTAACAAATATCCACAAACTTCTTATATGATTAAGAATTTACACTTGATTATCAATGAGCAAAAATTTTGCAATGTGAGGATGAATTGCTACACACAAGCAAAAATTAACTCTGAATAATTTTTAATTGCACCTGCTAGAATATTTGGAGAAAATGCAGCATAATAAAATAAAGTTAATGAAGGTAAAATGCATCAGTAATTTTCAAGTAATATAATTTTAAACTTCCTTGTTTTGAGAAGACTTAGAATAAAGATATGGTGTGAGTAACTGAGTTCTAGCAGCATACAAGTCAACAATTTCACTTGATGAGGATATTTACTCTCACATGAGAAACGTTAACTGACACAGTATTATAATCAGTAATGAAAGTTATTTATTTATTTATTTTTAAGAGAACTAAGTAGTAAACACTATTTGTAGCTTCACAAACCGAAGAACTCTAATGAAGTGGTTTCATGAATGGATATTTGCCTATAAATGAACAACATCTTCACCAGGCATCTTATGGCTGAATACGAAGCACACAAAAATTTAAACTATTGTAGATGTAGGAAACTTTTGAAGAAGTAGGTAGGTAATTTTATAATTTTTAGCTTCCATGATAACATGTGCAACAACAAAGAAGAGACCAGAAGAAATGGATGTCACACAAAACCACTGACCACCTTCATCCGGTAAGAAACAGATGAATGGAAGAAAAGTCAGAAGAATGTCATTACAGGTAATTAAATTCTTCTAGTAGCATATACAGGAACAGTCATAATTAAATATGGCAAAAAGCACATAACTTAAGAACTATTGATAGTTAATAAATATATAAAAGTAATCTTCACTATTGGCAAGGAAAAAAAAAATTTTTCTTATGGTGAATGGAATTTTTAAGTAGAACTGTTACAGGATTGAAGAAGCCCCATTTCATTTTAAATGAAAAAAATAATGTTGCTCTTTTTATTTTTTATAAAGCAACATGAGAATAAGGTATGATGATGTCGATGTGGATATGTCATGCATAGACTTATAAATTTGTGAAAGAATTGAATTTGCCAAAGAGAATTGAAGCAATAAAAATTTTGAATATTTTCAATTTGTTAGCTGAGAGTTCTATAACAACATCAATAGGTAAATTTAAAAGCAGGAACAGTTCTTTAAATATTAGAAACAGTTCTTTAAATATTGGAGATGAAATCAGACTAGTCCACAAGACAACATGCTAACTACACATACATCATATTTCACAAATCATCTAAGGAGCAAGTCTAAGAACTTTTCAAAAAGGATAACTGTTTATAAATTTTCCTATTATATTTTTGTTATTAAGAGAAGCAGGCGATACCTCAAAATAATCATACAGGATAATTACTACTATAAATTACTTGAAGAATACCAAACTTCAGTTGGAGAAAATAGGCATAATTGATGAGATGAGAATAATTTTAAGTGAAGAACAAAATTTCTCAGCAACAAGAATAAAAAAATAATACTTCAATAAAATTTCAATATCTTTTTTTTTTAAAAATAAATATATTGAAATTCAAATTTATAATTCATTTAAAGTGCCATTAATAAGTAGAAAATAAAAAAATAACCCAAAAGCCATGCCTCCTAAAATATCACATTATGTTCTTGAGAACAATTTTTGCCAAACTTCAAATTCATTGCAATTATTTGAGAACATAAATTCATTTATACAAATATTTCAATTTCAACAATTATTCTTCAAAATTATTTTCAATTCCACAATTTTCAACTAATTAAAAAAAAAAATGTAACTGCCTCAGACTTTTATTCTTAGAATAGAATATTGCTATTATTTGCACCAACATAAAATTCATTTCCAATATTGTAATTATATAAATTCATTTCTTGATTGAATAATAATACATTCTACAAAATATAGTAAAATTTAAATATGAATTCTTTAGAATATTGTAAGAAAAAAAATGCAACTATTTAACATAAAAATGGCATAACTCAAGAATCTATAAGAACAAGAACATCAAATATTCTAAAATATTTTCATAAATTATATCCAATAAATCTTGAATTAAATAAACCATTTTCCTTTTTTTAACTAATGAGAACAATTCCTCAAAAAGAATTTACTTGACTTTCTTGCATAACGATCTTAATATTTTTTCAAAAATTAGAACAAGTTTCATGAAAATGTAACTTCTATTAAAATATTTCAACCAAAACTCTCATAGTTCTTAAAAAAAAAGAACAAAAAGTTCTAAAAAAAATTATCTTCAAGAATCATTATTCTTAAAATTGCAATAATCCCAAAGCAACCACTGTTGCAATTCAAAAGGTACTACGGCGCCAAAATGTGGCGATAAGAAATGTGTTGTGATCGTAAAAAGGTTAAATACTCGTTGTGAAGGTCTTTTAATAAATACTATTGATCGTTAAAGAAATAATAAAAACTGGAGACTTCTTACTTTACAGGAGACAGTGAAGAGACAAACTGGTGAAACAAACAATATTCTTTATTTCGGTCGTTAGTAGCAGTAGAAGGTTATGAAAATACTTGCTTCTGGTCACCATTTTTAAAATAAAAGAACTGAAAGAACGGAATCTCTTAATTAGAATTCTTCCGTGGGATTCCTTTAGATGAGTGCAGCACATCATTGAATATTAAATCTTGAAAAAGAACATATCCACATAACCAAAACATGACCCATAGTACGGCAAACTTATTCGGCCAAAAAGAACGGCATGGCATTCGAACGGCCGGCCAGCGGGCTGGCACTCCGCTAAAACTACGTTAAAAGACTACATCTTTTTCAGACAACATCAAACCAAATTCTGAATTAAAAATTAACGAGTTTTAGTATTTAAATTATGAATACGGGGTTGGACAAAGTAATTAAAAGGCAAACTTTAAATTGATTAGCTAAATTAACATTTACGGGAAATTAATGAAAATCGAATTACAAGCTGCAGAATTTAAAAAGTTTTCACTGATTGGAAAATGAAACCAAACGATTCTCCTGTCAGCGATCGGTGTCAAAAGAGGGCGGCGCATAATTTCAATGACGTCATCATAAGGCAAATCAACTCCGACAAAACGAGAGCTCCAAGATGTGCTTCCAAAATAGCGGAGTGCGCATGCACAAGCTGCCGATTCGCTCCCAACACAGATATGAATATCGGCGGTGAAAAATGAACTCGCTTTACGGTGAGAGATAAAAGCGTCAACATCGCGTAAAGATTGAGTTCAAATAGACATCGATGCAAAAAAATAGCTGAAAGGAAATAAAAATAAACCAAATTTAAATACTGTGAGAAGTATTCTCACAACAGCTCTCAGAAAAAAGTCAACAAAACAATAAAAAATTCATATTTATTTTACCATTATTTTTTAAAAAGAAAAAAGGTCTTTCAAAAAATCTAGAATTTCCCAACTCTAAGCTCAAATTTCCCAAGTTCGCAAATATTGGAGAGGGAGACTCCACCCCCCCCCCTCATAACCCCCCACGGCGACGCCTCTGCTCATTACCTAATATAATTATCAAAATGCAGTTTCCACCATCAGAAAGTAGACGTTAGGTACCAATAACGTACATAAAAAAAAGCCTCTTTAAAATTTTTTAAGTATTAAATAAAAACCTATAAACTTAAATAAGCATCAGAATCGGACATATACTTTCTGATGGTGAAAATTTCATTTTGATTATTATTGAATGGGAGGCAGCTGCACAAATCATCATCTCATCGAGTTGACGGCTGAAATTCCAGAATTAACTAAAATTCGATTTGCGCATTAAAATGAAGCTGGTCTGCCACGTCATATCTTGGTGGAAATGACTGAAAACTTGATTTTAGTGGTTGACTGGTAGATTTACCATTGTGTTTTCCTGCTCCCGGTCCTCCATGTTTTCATACCTTTGGGTGTAGGAAAAACACAATGATAAACCTGCTGATCAATCACTAAAATCTGGTGTGCAGTTGATTTTCTTATAATAAGATATGACTTAGCAGACCAGTGTTTTTCATATGCTAATCGTGTTCTGTAAAATCCTTAAATTTCAGGCTTCAACTTGATGAGGTGATGGTCTGTGCAGCTGCCTCTCAGTCTATTATATTAGGTTATGAGAAATCATGTATTTAAATTTTCCAATACCTGTTACATGAGAAGCCCATATTAACCTATTCCCAATTGGTAACATGGGATTTTGAAATCAAAGCATTTCAATGAAGTGATTCCTTAAATCAACTCAATATGGCAATTAAGTTATTTTCATACATTTATTAGTTAAAGGTTTTATTCCTAAAAAGTATGTATCAAAATTATTTTAAGTTATTCATAATTTTTCAAGTTGCTCTACTCAAAGTATTTTTGATATTTAAAAAAACTAAATAAATCAAATAATTATATATAAAAAAAAAAAAAAAAAAAAAAAAAAAAAAAAGACAACGAGGACTATGAATATAATAACAGTTTATTTACACCAAAAAAGCTCAATTACATATCCTACATTTAGCATTTTTGGTGAACATATGAAGATACACATTACAGTTTAATCTAGTCATAAAAATCTCTTTTTTTTTTATATCATCGTTAGATAAGCAAGGTATATAAATAAATAAGTAATTTCATAAATTTTTTCATTTATACCAAAAATATACTTTTTCTATAAGTAGTAATACAAATTCTCTATATCATGTACTTTATGATTAAAAATATTTTTGTTCATTTATTTCAAAAATTTTTAATTGCTTAAAAGGTGTAGAGCCAACAGAGTGAAAAAGTGTCCAAGCCTGGAATCACACCAAGGTCATTGACTATGCGTGTCAATGCTTTGCCACTCACCTACCTGGACAATGCCAAGTCTAGCACTTCTCACTCTTATCTGTTGACACTCTGTTGGCTCTATGCCTTTTAAACAATTTAAAAAAATGAAATAATTTAATTCAAGGCATATGAAATTTTCTATGAAAAATATCTAAAAATTATATATATATATATATATATATATATATATATATATATAGAGAGAGAGAGAGAGAGAGAGAGAGAGAGAGATTTATTTTTATTATTATAAGGCATGTTCAAATGAAAGTGATTTGGAGTGTCGCATTCGAACATTTTTCAATGTATTTTCGTGAAACAAATGCGATAGTGAAGGTGTATGTACCACGCGGTAGCAAGCGCAAGCAGATTTGTGTTAACTTCATTCGTAAGGACATGGCATTCAGTTAAAAATGGCTGGTGTGAATGCAACTGCATTCAAAACGGATCAGCGAGCTGTAATTAAGTTTTTAACACTAGAAGGATACTACTACTGTAGACATTCTTCACAGAATGCTGGCTGTGTACGGTGACACATGTGTGTCAAAGCCCACAGTGACGAGATGGGCGAGAATGTTTAGCGACAGTCGACAGGAGGCAACTGATTTGCTGTGTCAGGTGCACAAAGTTTTGACAGGGAAGCTGATTACAGACATTGACACTGCAATCAAGGGAAATCGACATCGAAACATTCGTGACGCCACAACTGAGTTCAACGTTTCCATCGGTACTGTTCAGGTTCACAATATTGTCACCAACATTCTCAACCAACATCATTCTTCGCGGACCGAATTCATAACATTCCGAAACAATGGGATGCCTGCCTAAACGCCATGGGTGATTTTTTAAAAACTTTGTATGCATTTCACTCATTAAATATCTATGCGTCTGTCTCGTTTTTGTCCCCTACGCATCTCATAGATACTCACCTCGAATAACTTTCATTTGAACACCCCTCGTAAAATAGTATTAGCCAAGTTTTGCAGAACATAGAGTAAACAAAATAAGATTATATCTCACATTAAAAAAAGTACATAGTAGTCTTTTCAGAGAAATTCTTTATTGTACACTATTAAAGAAATGGATCAATATGAAGATGTTTATCCAGACATATGTAAGAGAGACAAAAAATTGCAAATATTTTCCTGACAACTTATTCACTGTTTCATACACAAAAACAATTTATTCAATATTTGCACAATCTATATTTTAAAGCAAAAACACGTCAGTGAGTAGTGCTTGCTGCTATATTAATGGTGGCAACGACCTCAAAAGTCAATTTTGTTTTACTGAAAAATTTTCAAGTTATAAACATCGCAAAATTTCAATTTTTACATCATGAAATAGAAATGTACTTTCGAATTATTATTTTTTTTAACTGTAGATATACCTGAGTTACACTGAGTTATTGAATTTTTATGGTTTTTAAAATAATTTTTAAGTATAGATATTGTTAAATCTATCTCAAAAATGAACATTAAACCAGATTACGGAAGATTAATGAGTATGCACTTAATGTTAATATGCCAGCATTTGTTTGCTTCCATATAATATTCCATAATTAAATTGGCAAATAAAATTAAAACTTCATAAATAAATAAAACACAAATTTAACAAACATATAATCAAACTATACACTTAAAGAATCAAAACCAAAAAGGCTGCCATAAATATATACAGAAATATTTTGTGACTAATGTTAATATGCCAGCATTTGTTCGCTTCCATATAATATTCCATAATTAAATTGGCAAATAAAATTAAAACTTCATAAATAAATAAATAAATAAAACACAAATTTAACAAACATATAATCAAACTATACACTTAAACAATCAAAACCAAAAAGGCTGCCGTAAATATATACAGAAATATTTTGTGACTGACCACTGACCGCTGGCATGACATGAGGCTAATATGAAAGTACCCAAAATGTTTTTTAGTGTAGTTGGTGGACAATCTAAGAAAATATGCTAAATGTAAAACATCTATCAGAGTTTTCAATTAAAAATGATTTTCACCTAAATTCCGTACACTGGGCATCTTTAACCTATGTAGGCCAGCTCAGGTTGGATCAACTGGCTTATTTAACGTACAGCAACAGAAGCAATTTATCAATATATACTCAGAGACAAATCATTTAACATATATGGGGCATTCTCACAATCTTTTGACTTTCGAGAATAAAAATCTGGTGAAATTAAACTTGCTAAAATAACATTTTAATCTGATAGACGAATGCCTTAATGATTCAAAATAAAGAAAAAATGGTCAGCAGTGAAATTTTTTTTATTTAACTGAAGTTTAAGTTAAACTTGTGAATTTAATTTTCCTTACCATTTTAGTACTATAACTTTCTATTTTCTTCTAAATTTTTACTTATAGTGAATTTGGATAGAACCCACAGGACATTCAAATAAGAAATAATATCAATGTAGTATTTTTAGTACAAAATTTTAGTATAACATTGTCTTAAAGGGGTGCTAAAGATGGGACGGAAGGAAAAAAGGGGATGGTATAGGAAAAAAGGGACGCTAATGGAAAAAAAGGGAATGGTAAGGATAAGACGGTAAGGAAAATTACCACTATTTTTAGGCAAATCGTGTTAAGACTAAGTGATAGCCACAATGTTCATTGAGTTTTAGAAACAGTTATTTACATTGGATTAAATTTAAAAAAAAAATTAACTCAAAAAGTGCAGGAATAAACCTTGGGGACGGCAAGACTACGAATAAAGCCACAATGCTTGAAATTGATATTTAAATGCTGATTTAAATTCTGCAATAAATTTCTTGTCAAAGAATTTTAGACATTCTTTCTCTAGCATACTTCTACATGAGAAAAAAACTTAAAAAAATTCTGTCCCTGCATCTGAAGTGATTTTCTGTATAATTTTAGAAGAGGGGTGGTAAGGAATCTAAAACCCAGGACAGAGTTAAAAAAAATAATATCAACCGTAAAAATGTGTGCAGATTAATTTTTTGCTACATATTTATATAAAACAATAGTTCCAGTTTCGGAAAAAAATTACATCGAATTACTTTTATTGAAACAATTTTATAAGACAGCTCCAAACTTAAAAATCAACATCAGGGACATGGGATGGTATAGGAGTTTTCCTAGTATTTGGACCTTCAACATCGTCCAAAACTTATTTATCTCGTTAATATTGTTATGCAATCATGCAATGGGATGTTCTCCAGTATATGAAATTAAAAAAAAAAACGCAAGAATATGTACTAAAATAAGAATTATTATTCAGGGACACAAAAGTCAAGAGATTGTGAGAATGCCCCATATATAAATAAGTATTAATACTTCATCAGCTTCGCTTTCACAGCTGTTTATATCATTTGACAACAAATTTTCAAATTTAGATTAGACCAAGCTTTTTTAAAAGTTCTAAGGCCCCGAATAAAAATGGAAAGACAAAAAGGTTTCAATGTCAAAAACCTTGTTAAGATTATGAAAGTAATGTTCTCAGGATAATAATGTTCATACGATTGAATAGAGGAGAGGAGACATGTTCACACACAAATGATGATTTCTTTTTTTTTAATCTATATGGATTTAAAGGTGATTATTAAATTTGGAAAAAAAATCAATATTGCAGCGTTCGAAATCCTTGGTGGTCCGCTGGTCCAAGGCTACTAAAAATTCAATCGGACCACTAATTTAAAAAGTTTAGTGGTCCTCAAGACCAGTAATTTTTTTTCCCTCCTACAGGTAAATGTAAATTTTCCCGTCCCTGAGCAAACCGCAACCAAACACAAACCACAGAATTTTATTTTATTTAAAAAAATGCATTAAAACTTACAGTCACTTGAAATAATCGGAAATAAAATACATAATTAATAATTTTATAGTTTTTGTTTATGTACCGTTTATTTAATTTTTAGCAAATTAGAATTTTACATTTTATTATGCCGAAAATTTTGGGTAACTGAAAGGAAGTTTAGTTTATATTCTAGGAGTAGGAGGAGGGGGATGTCACTCAAAGGGTTAAAGGTACTTAATAGAATTTTACGTAGCGGGCCAGTGATGATGTCTGCGGACCAGTAAACTATGATGTTTACTGGTCCTTGGGACCAGTGACTTTTTTTAATCAATTCTACCGCTGTATTGTATATTCTACAGGACTTGAAATTAAAATTTTTAACACTTTCCAACATAGTTGAAAAGTGTTTATGAATTTGGTTTATCTGTCTTTTATTTGTCTGTCTGTGTTTATCTGTCTGTTATTATAAATATACTTGGAGTGCCATAAAATTTTTATAGGTTATTAAAGTTTACTATAGAAATTTTAATTTTGAAAATGAAGTGTGTAGCAGTTATAATTCATTTACAAGGTCACACAAAAGAATTTCATTATATTATGGAATATCATTTGTGGTGCATTTTTTTATGTAATATTTCAAACATAATAAGATTGGTACACATCACTGGGATAGACTATAACATGCTTGCTTAGAAGACTAGAATAAGTAGCATCCATAGTTCATTTACAGGGACACCCAAAAAATTCCATTACATTATAATATATACAGAAAAATCATTTGTGGTGCATTTTAAGGATGTTATGATACTCCAAATATAACTAAATCATTGAGGAGCACAACAATATGTTTTCTATAGATTATGGAGTGTGTAGCATTTATCGTTCATTTACAGTCAGACACAAAAGAATTCGGTTACAGGACTAAGATTAATAATTGCTGAAAGTATGTTTTCTACAGTGATATGCATTTTTAACCCTTTTGAGATGGGATTTCTTACACACATTTTATTTGCATGGCACCACTTTTTTTTAAACAGTTCCCTTTACTTGTAGAATAACGGAAAAAAAATGCTCTAATTTAAAAAGACAAATATTACATTTATTTATTAATGGTGCCAAAAAACAAATTCTACATATATCTTTTAACGATGCATATATGCATAACTAGTCCCGAAAGGGTTAAACTTATCTAATTTTGAGTGTATTAAGTGATGTGTAGAAATTTTATAGATCTCATAAGGGATACATTAAAAAATTCATACAGATTACCGTATATGGATAGCAATTGCTGAGAAATTGATTTTTACTGAGTTATATGATTTTTTATGATGCTTATTTAGATATTTCATTCTATGGAAAAGCGAAATTTTTTGATAATATTCTGTTAGTGTTGGAAAGTGTTTCATAACTTATGCATAATTTTTCATTCTTATTTTTTTAGAACGGGAATCTCTCTGCTAACATTTGAAAATGGTGGATAGCAAAAAAAGGCCAGCGAAAGTAAAAACAAAAATTGCAGGACCAGCCCATTTAATTATGTATTCAATTCTTTTTTCTTACTTTTTTTTTTCTTTTGGCAGTTTGTGGCTTGTCATGGCCTGGCTTAGACAAAAATTAGGTTTGGCTCACTTAAAAAAAATGCCATTATATTTACAAATTCTTGTATAAATATTTATGCAAAAATTTTAATGTACAACATTTTTCAGCTTAAATTTCCATGAGCTGTGGAATACAGAGTAAAAAACATTGAAGATTACATTCAAATGAAAATTCATTAAAATAAATTACTCTAGTTTAGAATGGAGACATTAAAAAAAAATGAAAGGTAAAATAAATTCCTAAAGATTCATTAAGGAGATGTTCATTTTCACTATTATTTTGAATAAGAATAAATAAATAAATAAGTAATAAAATGCTGGTCCAACACAGCTTAAGATGAAGACCAAGCCTGACCAAGTTTGCTGAATAAAACTAAGCCCTGACTGCCCAATGAATGGAAATTGGCCTATGTAGACCTCTACGGATACAATTTCACTATAGAAGTTTGAATGAAACAATTACGTATCAACTTGCACAGTCTTATGCAGTGTAATTTTATTCATTTTTGGTGTTTAGATTTTAATAAAATATCTCTACAGAGTAAAATTTAACTTTCTTAATCAATTATCAAGCTTTGCCATTATTTATTGTTTTTTTTTTTTTTTTTGAGAGAGAGAGGGTTTTTATAATTTTTTAAACCAACAGACACTCTGTATATGATAAACATATGTTTATTTTATTTTATTTTATAAAGATTTTGCAGAATTCTGGAAAAAAAAGTAATTCCACTAAAAAAAAAAAAAAATTAAGTCAATAATTCGAAATAATATTTATTTTCATTTTTAAGAAATTCAAACTTTAGAATTTCAAACTCAGTATCAGATATATGGTCACTCATGTGGTCCTGAAAAATACGGTCTTATAAGCGGGGTGACCTTATATGCTGTGTAAACAGGAATTTCACTTTAGACAATAAAATATTACTAATATGTTAGTTGTATTAGTAAATAACGTACAAAAGAGCTATGAAGATATAACTTATAAAAGAAGAGGTTTAAACAAGAATTTCTTTACACTTAAATTTTCGAATTTATGACCACAGTATAGTAGTAAAACTTACTTCTTTATTTAAAATAATCTTTTATGCAGGTTTGTTTGTTTATTTTCGTAGTTTTTAAAAGTACTTTTTCTAATTGACGAACATATTTAAAATTTTCCTCTGTGCCTTTGAAATTGGTTAAAAACATCTGAGGATATTTAGTGCTTCAAGAGCTTCTACTTACATTGTCGGTTCAGCTTCAGCTTCTTCATCATTGCGTCCATCAGCATTTATATTTAAAACTTCAGAAACTATTTACGGCATGGCTGCTTCACCATTAGTAGTGATCTCATTGTCAATAACTGCATATGTCAGTTTGTCTTGTATTGTGCAGCAGGCATTCTGTATTTTTTTTGCAAGTTCAAATAAAGGTACATCATTATCATTATCGTAGTTATCGAAGGATATTTCTTCACATTCTGGAAGCCAAGCATGCCTAAAATAATTTTTAATGGTTTTCTTTAATACCATATTCCAACTCTTTTTTACGTAACACATGGCATCTAACACAAACATGTGAAACTTCTCTTTTTGATCAATTGCAGCAATGAAGTCTTTTAGAAGCAGCTTTCGTATATATATCTTAAAATTTTGAATAACCTTTTGATCTAAGGCTTGTGCAACACCAGTTCAGTTTGGAAGCAAGAAAACAAGTTCAATCGAATTAAATTGGGAACAATGCAATTACCATTACAGTTGTCTGCCATGATAGCCACTTATCTTTTTTGTCTATTCAAATTTATCAAAATGTTGAATTTCTTTTTCCGAAATGCTAGTTGTTATCCGGACCATTCGGTTTGCATCGTAAGATACGAGGGCAGTTTGATAAGTCCGTGACTTTGAAATGAAAAAACCATTATACATACCAAACTGCATTTTGTTTTTCGACATAGTCTCCTTTCATAACAATACAATTTTTCCAGCAAAGTTCTAACGTTTTTAATCCTTCCAAAAAATAAGATTTCTCAAACTCTTCAAAATAGGCATTTGTGGCATTAATGATCTCATAATTTGAAGAAAATCTCTTTTCACCAAGCCGTTTTTTTAAATTTGGAAAAAGAAAAAAGTCACTGGGAGCCAAGTTAGGAGAGTAGGGTGGATGAGGGAGCAATTCGTATCATAATTTAACTAATTTAGCGGCTGCAATTGCAGAAGAATCTGCTGGCGCATTGTCTTAAAGAAAAAGCACTTTTTTCTTGGACAAATGGGGCAGATTTTTTTTTTTAAATTTTGCATTAAAACGGTGTAATAAACCAGCATAATACTCTCCGGTGATCGTTTTTCCTTTTTCCGGATAGTCAATGAGGATTACGCCCTTTGAATCCCAGAAAACTGTGGCCATAATCTTTCCGGCCGATGGAACTGTTTTTGCCTTTTTTGAAGCATGTTCGTTGGAAGAAGTCCACTGTTTAGACTGTTCTTTCATTTCTGGTGTGTAGTAATGTGTCTATGTTTCATCAACTGTAACATAATGCCCCAAACATTCGCTTGAATTGCGCTCGAAAATGTCGAAACATTGCTTTGAAATGGTTACACGAGTGCATTTTTGATCCACTGTCAGCAATCGCGGCAATCATCTTGTTGATAACTTTTTCATGCCCAAATTTTCATGCAAGATATGGAATACATGTTCATTTGAAATGTTTACCTTCTTAGCTATCTCACGTGCTTTCACATGGCAGTCTTTTCACACAATATCATGGATTTTGTTGACAATTTCTTCAGTCATAATCTCAATTGGACGTCCAGAACGTTCTGCATCTGTTGTGCTCGTACGGACACAGTGAAATTCCGTAAACCACTTGTGAACCATACCATGTGATGGAGCAGAGTTCCCATAATATTTTTTCAACTTTCCTTTCAGTTTCGGTAATTGTTTTCCACGCAAAAAATAGTGTTTTATCAAAAGACTAAATTCTTTTTTCTCCATAATCAAGACAAACATGCCAATCGTTTGCTTTTGAATCCAATAGAACACAATGTATTTAAAATATCGCCTTCAAATTGCCACAGATAATAATAAATTGAAAACATAATAATAAGAGTGCAATCAGACCGCCACCTTTTTTAAAGTCACAGAGATATCAAACTGCCCTCGTACAGGCAAAGATCTTCAGTTTTTAAACAACAAGGCTTGAGAAATTTACCAATAGCTAATAGAGTCAATTTCACTGAGTCATCCACATTCGCTGCTATTGAAAGGGCCATTCTTTCTTTGCTTTTTTTCCCCCCACAACATTTATCGTTCTAAAGAGTAGCAGTTTTATCCAGCAAAACACAGAAAAACAGTCTGCACTCATCAAAATTTAAAAACATTACAAGGTTTGTACCTTTTGAGAATGTCACTTTACGACGATTTCTTCCATTATTTTATTTGTACAATATCATAAACATCAGCAGCTTCACTACACATCTTTTTAAAAGTAAGATTGTGCCGTAAGTTAAACTTTTGTGACCACCCATTGCTGGTAGTAAAATTCATTTTTTCTAGTTCGGTCTAGTTACATTTTATTCATGAGATTTCGAATAATGGGAAAAGGTGAAAATGAACTGGCATTAGCGTTCATTGCGTAAACTTTTCCATCAATTTCAACTTTGCTTGTAAAAATGAACCTGAAGGAAAAACAAAGACGTCTTGTTACTTCACTATGGTGGTGGAGAAACATTTAAAGTCAGCTACATGGTAGTTCTACATTGTATTTGTAAAGGGCATGAGTTAGGATAAGAGTATTTATACAGGTGGCATAAAAGACCGACACACGAAGACTGCCAGGTTAAGATAATCCATGATATTGGAACATTCTGTGATATGGCATATTTTATCCAAAATAAAAAGTTTTCTCAACATCCAAACGTGGAAACACGTTGTCGTTTTCTCTTTTGATTAATCACATCTTCTGAGAAACAAGATTTGGACCTAAAATGTTATTCAGTGCCGTTCTTGCTATTCCATGAGTCTTCACGAAAGCTGCTTTCGAAAGATTCAATTTTTTAAAAATTTCTATCAATTTATTTTTTCTGCAATTGTTAATTATTTTTGTTATTATGTTATTTTATTATTTATTATTTTATTATTATTATATTATATATATATTATTATTATATTATATATATATATTATTATTATATTATATATATTATTATATTTTATTATTATATTATATATATATTATTATTTTATTTATTTATCATTTTATTTATTACTTATGTTATTATTTATTATTTTGTTATTATTATTATTTATGTTAATTATTTTACACACCAGCGACTTAGACTGGGAGGCAGCAGCACAGACAATTACTTCATCGAGTTGGAGCCTGAAGTTCCAAAATTAACTAGAACTCAATTCACATATTAAAGCGCAATTGCTCTGCCAAGTCATATCCTGGTGGAAAACACCTGAAACTGCGATTTTAGCGGTTAACTCGTAGGTTTACCATTGTGTTTTTCTGCTCCCAGTCCTCCATGTTTTCAAATCTTTGGGTGCAGAAAAACACAATGATAAACCTACGAGTCAACCATTAAAATCGGGACTGAAGATGGTTTCTACCAAGATATGACTCGACAGATCACTTGCATTTTAATAAACTAACTGAGTTCTGTTTAATTCTGGAATTTCAGCTTCCAACTGGATGAGGTGATTGACTGTGCACCTCTTGGTCTAACAAGTTTCCTTTTCTCTGCGCAGAGGACAATTCTCATTCGGTCACAAGGGGTGATGGCATGTTTTCCAAGAATCGGTATCTAATCAGATGGTTGAAGGAGAAATCACCAGAGCCTTGGAAATTCTTCCTTATTGGGAAGAGTTTCTCTTATCGCCTGCAACAGGAGTAGATATATCAATCTTCGACAGTGGAAAGTTTTGATGCAGAAAAACGAGTTCTTTTCCCCCTCTTCTGCGTCTGCCATATTTGACTTTGACCAACAGCAGTCTCGGCTAAATATGGTGAGAAACACGTGAGAGGGTGTGTGTGTGTGTAGAAACAGCATCAAGTGACGTCATTTATGACTGCTCCATCTTTTGAACATCCTTGGCTGCAACCCGCAAGAGTAGATCTTATTCAGTTAATGGTGTGCTGTGCCTTCTTTCCCCCTTTGTGTATATGAGAATCTAGTCACGTGGTATGCAATAATATCACAATCTCTAAGGCTGAGTTTCAACACTTGTTTTGCCTTCCTTCAAAACTTGTCCAGGAAATGCAATTAATACTCATTCTTCTCCAACCGCTTGCAGTTATTCACAAAAGGAATAAGAGATTCAACAGTGGAAAAATTATTACAAATTTAGGTCAACTTGACAAAAAGATTTTCCTCTTACAGAAGTCTGTTCATTTTCTTCTAAGATGAAAAGCACCGCATGACCACGAAAAAGCCACCAAGAGTTGAAAATTGTTGAATGATACGTCTATTCGGACCTTTACACCCTAAAAGCATAAAACTATAGGATATTTTCAATAAAAAGGGCGACACAAGGTGACCATATATCAGATAGTAGCCATTAGAATATGACCATATAGGCGCTGTATTTTAACACATAATACCTATCCAGTCAGTACGGACTTACAAAAAGTGACCTTATAAGCAGGGTGACCTTATAAGCGGGTGACCATATAGCCAGTACTGACAGTACAAGTTTATTTTCAAATTTTAATCCAAATATTATATGACCTTAATAATTAGATCTCATACAGCTTTTCTGGTCACTGCATTGTGTTTTCCACACTATCAGTGTTCTAAAAAAGCAAATTATCTAAAAAATTGGCAAAATAATGGGAAATTGAAAATTTTGGGTGTGATCTTTGCCATATTCCAAGCCCTGTTTTACAAATGAAAGTTTTCACAGGAATAACAAATTAAATTAAACTGTGTGGTAACACAATCCTTATCGCCTTGGCCTAGAGTGGCCAACCCTGTTTTCTTGACCATGGGTCACATATGTACTATATGTCCAGGTCAGATAGTAAAACCTCATGCAGGACCCCCAGTGTTTAGTTCCCAAGCAAGCTTAGTACTCATTTTATCGACACTGAAAGGATAAAAGGTTGAGTGAACCTTGCTCAATTTGTAGTCGAACTCTTGACCTGTAATATGTCAGCCGATGTGCTGATCATTAGGCTGCTGTACTTAATATGAATGACATGGCTCCTGTTCATGATAAATATTCACTATTAAGTAAATTTAACTGATTAGAGTTAAGTTTATTATCAAGTGAATTCAAATCATTTGGATGAAGTTCACTACTAGGTAAGTTCAACTGCTCATTGTCAATCGTCTGATCAGTATGTTCAGAGTTAAGTTTATTGTCAAATAAATTTAACTCTTCAGGAATAAGTTCACTATTCAGTAATTTCAAATGTTCATTGTTAAGATTCTGATGTGTATGTTCAGAGTTAAGTTTACAGTTAAAAGAATACAAATCATCAGTATTAAGTTCACTATTCAATAAGTTTAAATGATCATTTTTAAGCTTCTGATCTGCATGTGTACGGAGATGTGTTTTTAAATTAACCTTCTGACAAAACTCTTTATTACATATCTCACAAACGAATGGTTTTTCACTTTCATGAATAATAGTGTGCCTATTTAAGTAAGATTTCAATGAAAATCCTTTATTACAAATTTCACAAATAAAAGGTTTCTCTTTATTATGAGTACTACGATGTGACCTCAAATTTGACATCTGAGAAAATCCTTTATTACATATCTCACAAGTAAAGGGTTTTTTGTTGGCATGCAATCGCAGGTGATCATTTAAATGAGCTTTATGAGTAAATCCTTTCTTGCAAATATCACAAATGAAAGGTTTCTCATTGGTATGAATGCGGAAATGCGATTCTAAATTAGATTTTTGAGAAAATCCTTTGTTACATAATGTACAAATGTGAGGTTTTTCATTAGTATGGATAAGAAGATGCCTGTCTAAATGTACTTTCTGAGTAAATCCTCGGTTGCATATTCCACAAAAGTAAAGCTTCTCGTTAGTATGTGTTCGAAAATGACTCTTATAGTTATCTTTCTTCAAAAATTCCTTGTTGCAGACTTCACAAATGAAAGTCTTCTTAACTTTTAGGTGAGTACGAGTACGGCGACGTTTTACAGTAGATACTTGAGAAGATTCTTTATTGCAGGTCTCACAGGTGGAAGATTTCTTATCAGTATGAATAAGGCAATACATTTTTATAATTTTAATCAAAAGTTCTCACATAAACTGTTTAATTTTTAGGAGTCAGGTTTTTATTTTGTCTCACAAAGGTTAGATAACATATATGAAATCTTTTATAATTTAATAATCCAGAATTTCAAAAAATACTTTAAAAAACACTGCAATGCACATACCCAAGATCAACTGATGGGCAGCAAAGCTTAGACAACAAAGAAATCTCTAAAAAGCACTTTCCTAGGCAACTTTACAAGATGTAGAAAAATACAGATTTCAAAAGTTAAATAACAATAATAAAAAAATCTTAGATAAGAAGACCTTGGGTTTCTTTTTAAAGCCAGTCTCAGAATTATTATAAAAATGTTTTTTAACATTTATAAGTGAAAAATCTATAGTCTATATCTCTTCTATATATCTTGTATATCTATATCTCTTCATCAATACTAACTCTAACTATTACACAATTAAATACAAAAATAAATCAATCACAAATTTTAAAGCCTATACTTTAAGCATGAAGTAAAAAAACAAACAAACAAACAAAAAAAAATTGTAGATGGTATATATATTATCACGAAAATACATAAAGTTTTAATTCCTACGACTACCTTTCTGGACAGTTGTAATAAGACACAGCAAATGTTTTCTCATGATGAAGATACTTTTAATTTTTCAACAACATATTAAAAAAAATAGCTACATTTGCATTTAAAAAAAAAAAAAAAAAAAAAAAAAAAAAAAAAAACCTTATACATACACAAGAAATTAAACCTTCTCCCTATTTAAAAATAACTACAGTCATTTCAGAAGTAAGCTTAAATCAAATAATGATACTCTAAAATGTTTATTTCATAGAAAGAATATGCATTTTTATTAATTAACCCAAATATACTGACATTCTTATTTCAAATTTGATGATTTCTCCATGATTATTAGAACTTCTCTATAAAAACTGAAGTCACAAAGAATTAATTTATCTTGCTTTGATCAATTTTTTCACATTACAGTTACTGCCTCAATAACTCATTTCTTCAGAGTAATCCCCTGCAATTTAGATACCTGAAATAAATAAATAAATGTGTATAAAAAACTTTTTATTTTGTTTACAGCTTCAAATGTTTACATAAAAATAATCAAATATCAGAATAAAAGAAAACTGCGACAGTTAACTGTTTAAAACCTTTCAGTAAGTGTGGGCGCCAGGGACCCGGAGCTGGAGCTGGAGCCCGGAGCCGGAGCGCTCCGGAGCTGTGTTTTCCCTGGAGCTGGAGCTGGAGCCGGAGCTCTAAATTTTCCCCAGCTCCAGGGCTCCTTTAGTTTTTAATATTCTTTTAAATCTTTTTTTTTTCCAGTCTTTTAAATTTCTAGGCTTAAAATATTTTAATTACAGTAGAAGATCTTTATAACGCGATTCTATATAATGCAATTCTCCATATAACGCACAACTTCTCAGATGTAAACAATGAATTTTGCAGGTAAGAAGCACCTGAAATCCCACATCGTAAAAATTGCTTCTCTCTAGAAAACTACATTTGATACATTAATTCAACTTTATCTCCTTAATTCAAAACTTTTTAATGAAAAAAAATTGCTATTATTACAATAAATATTATATTTTTAGAAATGAGTAATATAATGAATGATTGGGTCCAGGTATAGTTGGACCATGTTTATAAAATAAACAATATAAAATGATCATATAATGCAAAAATTTATAATTTGGATAATTCCTGGTGACAAGAAGTGCAGTATAAAGATACTCTAATGTATTTTGGTATGTTTCAGATTTATATGGTGTGTTTATAAGGTAAATTTAATGATGTGTGAAATGTGATCCATATAATGCAAAATTCTATATAACGCACAACCTTGCGTTTTTAGGTTTGCGTTACAAAGATCTTCTACTGTACATCATTATTCAGTATTTTAATTATATTATTTTTTAGGTTTTTATTATTATTATTAGAGAAGGAAACCTTCTCGAAACATGGTAACACTACTTTACTTCTACTTTCTACTTGAACTAACTGACAACACTATTCGAAAACAAATATGGCCGCCTGTTGTTTGCATGTGTAGTTGTACAATTTTGGCTGTTTGAAAAGTGTAGAAGAAATTTAAGATTTTTGTGTTTAAAATTCCACCAAACTTTCTATTTTTAAAGCAAAAGCTAAAAGATGTCATACTTTCTGAACAAGCATTTGAAGTTTGATGAGAAGAAAAATGCATTTTGTCAGATCTTTAATGAAGGTAGAAAGTATTTGTGAGCAAAAAATTAAATGTGTAAATTAAAATCTGCAACTCAAAAGCGCGAAGTCGGAGCCGAGTTGGAGCCGGAGCCGGAGCTGGAGCCACAGTATTTCCTCTAGGAGCGGAGCTGGAGCTGGAGCATCAAAAATTGTTCGGCTCCGGGTCACTGGTGGGCGCACCTCATATTGTGGCAAACATTGAAGGGAGACATTTTTAACATGTCTGGAAAAATAAAACATAGCTCACAATAGCAGGGGTAAAGTTGTCAATTTGGCCTACTTTTTTATTCAGAAATTGCAACTTTATACCAGAATTTCTGAAAGAAGAATTTTTACTTTAATTAATACAAAATGCCTTTCATTAATTAAAGTAAGAATTGCTATTCCAAATTTCTGGTATGAATCCGGGTATTCTGAATAAAAAAAGAGGCCATACCCTTGTAGGGAGTCACGATATGCAGACATTTTATAAAATGCACAGATACCTTACAATGCAAGCTGTAAGGCCTCCTCCTATGCAGAGTTCAATGTGAAAAATAATTGGAAAAAAAAGCATAAATCATAGTAAATTTAAAATTACATTTTCCAGAGAAAGAAGCCTATTAAGTATTTTGAAGGGAATGGGGCTGACAAATTAACGCAAAATCATATAGAACACTTATTTTAAAGAACACTTACTTTTACTTATATTTTATTTTAAAGAAGCATCTTTTAAAATGGATTTTTATTTTAAAAACTCCTAGCAACAAGAATAAATCTTAGAGGCGCCATGAAAACAATCAAAGGGCGGCCATAACCAGGACACCGCATTGGACAGCCCTGGTTTAAACCATCATACTTAAACATGTTAAACTAACAAAGATAAAATAGATAAAAATATTTAATAATTAGCATACAATATTTTGATTTAAAGAAAAGCAGATTTCCGTGTTTAAATTGTAAATGATTGGAATTTTCTACATAACTGACTATAATTATTGAAATTAATTCCTGATGAAGTATTATTACTTACATAGTACAGGTTTTCCTTGATTAGTGCAGTTAATTAATCCCATGGTATTATTGCATTAATCAAAATGCATATGAGAAAATCTGGAATAGATCCAAAGTCAGTTTTGTCAAGAATCCAATAGGCAGTGTGATAATCTACTAGGATATTATTTTTGATGTCAGGAATTTTGATATAAAGAATTGCACATTTCAGCTTGATTTCAAACTTTAAGAAAAGTTTATACATCTAATTTCTAAGAATATCAAACACAGTCAATTTTGTTAAAAATCCAAGATAAATAAATATGCAGTGTAAGAATCTACTAAAATATTGTTTCTGATGGATGGAATTGACATAGAGGTCTGCACAGTCAGGATTTTCCAGGCCTGGGCCCGAACGAAAGCTATCTTGGCTCAGCCCGGTGTGAAAATTAAATGTTCGGCCTGAGCCTGGCCCGTTTAAAAATCAGTAAAAACAGGCCTGGCCAACTCAATTTCTACAAAACAATTTCGTTTTTTCTAGACATAAGATTAAGATTTTTTTAATGAATACTACATACATATTTATGGGAACATTTTGCAGTATATTTTAGATTACTATGTGTTCGCAAAACAGAAAACACACAACAGTAACATTAATGATTACTTACAGTCTTAGACATTTCAAAATTCAAATAAGGATTCATTAAAAAATTAACACAGTTTAGAATAAAGGGTTAAAAACATGATAACTTTTGAAGCTGTATAATAAAAAGTAGATTTGTGAAAAGATTTCCCTGTCATTTTTTAAGGCTTTTCTCAAATCCAAAGGAGCTTACATTCTGGCACATTTCTGAATTCATTTCTTTTCAGAAACATCTAAGATTGGCAGGTATTCTTATTCAGAAACTATGTAAAAGGCATTTTTTTCTTTCTTTTCCCATAAAAGCAATATGTCTTTGAAAAAATATTGCAAAAGTTAGTGTTTTGAATCAAATTTCCAGAAGCAATAGCACAGGAAAGGGAAAAAAAAATTACAGTCAGGTGACAAGAATCTCTTATATCTCTGTAAGTAATTTGTCAAAAATGTAAAACACTATTCGATTCCAAATCACGTCAATACTCAGGCCTTACAATTTTATGCCTTTACAGTTAAAAATGAGTCAGAAAATGTGTTGGAAAGTTTTGCATCGTTGAGCTGTGAATTTGAGAACCATCATAAGGTATATTTCTAAATATACTGTTAACAGAAGTTCATTATCATCACTATTAATACTTTTACAAAACATGCCTGCCCTACACATTCTGAGAACAATTAAGACCAGTTCCGTTCCCGCACGACTAAGTAGAAAACAAAAAGCAAACCTGATCTCGGTCCGGCACGAGTCTTCTGAAAAAATTAAACCTGGGATCAGCCACCATGTAACTGTCCGATGCCGATCTCTACAATGGACATGTTACATTTCTGTATTGATGTTGTCAAACTCGTATCAGTTCATGACGTACATTTATACTACTTCTTGCAAAAGTCATATTCATTGAAAATGGCTCATATTTTATCGTCTGCATCTAAATTTTTAAATCAGGCCAGTAGGCCAACTTAAATTTTTTTATCCGCCCAGCCCTGCAGGCCCATCAATTTTTTTAACAGCTCAGCACGTTTATTTTGTTTGTCGGCCCAGCCCGGCCCTTTTGGAAGTTGGTCTTCATTTCGTCGGCCCAGCCCATGCAGACCTCTAAATTGATGTTAGCTTTTTGGTATTAGGAAAAACAAATTTCAACTTGATTTCTTAAAAGTTTATCTAATTTCCATGAACTTCTATTAAAATGAAAGTATGAACTTATTTAACCCAGCTTGGCCTGTTTGGAAGTTGGTTTTCATTTCACCGGCCCAGCCCTCAGGTCAAGACCAGGCCCATGCAGACCTCTAAATTGATTTTAGCTTTTTGGTATTAGGAAATACAAATTTCAACTTGATTTCTTAAAAGTTTATCTAATTTCCATGAACTTCTATTAAAATGAAAGTATGAGCTTATTTAACAAGTAACAATCAAGAAACATGAAAAAGTCAATTTTACTTTAATTCTTTATTACTACAATTCTTTAGGTTATTTATATTAGCATACTTATCATTAGGTTATTTTTTAAAAATTTACATAATTTGATATATAAAATTTTTTTTCCCAAGCTTACATACATTTTAATATAATTAAACAAAAACTTATCAATTGCCAAGATTTTTTTTCATAATATATCTTGCTGTATTTATATGAAATTCTATTTTATAATCCTTAATCTACTTGCATACTTCTACAAATGTCTGGATCTATACCTATCAAATGCTGTTTGAGGAATTCTAAATTTTGAAAAACTCCTTCGAATTTTAAAAAAAAATGTTATTTCTTTTTTTTTTTTTGGCATCTTTTTAAAATTTTCTTTTAAACATTTAGACACAATCTTGCTGGAAAAAAAATTATCATGCATTTTATGATTTAAGCACTAATCTAAATTTTGTCCCCACTAATCAAGGCAGTATCTAAAATATTTTACCACTCTAACTGAAACTGCACTAAGCAAAGGATACCTGCATTTGACACTGTTTATATTTATCAAAAAATGTGAATATGTAATAGAAAATATTAAACAAAGAAAAAAAATTCAGGGTTGGGTAGATATAACAGCTGTAGTATTTTCACATTATTTTATTTAACTTCGTTTATGTTGGATGGAGTTTTGTAATTTTGTAGAACCCGGATGGATATGTAAGATGGAATTCTGTAATCAATTTTTAGCTCACTTCCTGATAGGCTAGAGTTAAATTGTATTAAAGATTATGCACAACTGATGACAATACAACATTTAACACATTAAAAATTTAATTATAAATTAATTTTAAGTCTTTTATCTGTTAACCAACCCCAGTTTATAATTTTCAAATAATTCCTTATGTTTAACTCTATATATGAATTACAACAACAACAGAGTTAATTCTATCCTAAACCATGGTCACTAAAATAAGCCAACTGGCTGTGAAATTGCAACACTTAAACATTTTAAACACTAAAATGTAGAAAATAAATATAAATAAACTAGTCGGATGAGCAAATTCCAAAAACTTCTTCTGTCTCATACATGTTAATAATTCAAAATTCGTTATCACAGTGCCGAAATTAAACAAAAATCTATGTCCATCATGAGGATTGTAAAGGTATATATATTTGTTTAATTGAATGCATTTAACAAGGAGATATAAGTATCACATTGTTTCAATCAAATCATTGCATTTCAGACAACCCTCTTAGATGTCTGCAACCAAAATTTCCAACCCAAAGAGTATAAAATCAACACCTGTTGTTTTCATTATACATCTAAGTCTAATAAAGATCTATTTACGTGAAAATGTAACAGAATATTAAGATTGATTAAATTGCGTGTATTAGTTTTTGAGATATAGCTTTTGTGAAATATGAGAAAATTCAGTATAGCAATGCCACCTGTTGTGTGATTTACACCAAAACCTAATCAGTAACAGCTTACAACCACGTCTAATTGAATCTGATGTCTGATGAAAATTTGTGCATTAGTTCTTGAGATAGAGCTATTGCAGAAATCATACAAAATGCAGCACAGCAGCGCCACCAGTTGGGCAATGTACACCAAAATCTAATCAGCACCAGTTTATATCAAGGTCTAACTGAATTTAAAGTTTTATTAAATTCCGTACAATAGTTCTTGAGATAGAGCGCCCACAAAATTTTTCTCCCATACAGGTAGAGTAACAGACATTTTCTAAAAACTATCAAATCGTGTTCAGAATCTGCTAAAATGTATAAATCCATCGAAAACCGGAAGTAGAAATTTTTCATGAATCCAACACTTTCTTCTTGTAAAGGTAGAAGAAAGCAAAAAATAAAGAGTCTAATAATTTTTTATAATACATTTTTATCAATTAATAGTTTAATATTAATCATACATTGAGAAAATAATTTAGAAATCCTGAACAGAGTATTTAAATAGTTTTACTTTTAAAATTTCCAGTTGTCATATTTAAAAAAGAACAAAAATGACAATTTATTTTAATAAATGCACAATTTCATATTTTTTCTACCTAGCATAAATCAAAGTTCTAAATTTTCCATAATTGGGAACTATGCCAAATTAATGTATTGTAATACAAATTTTTTGAACATGAACTGCAGTCAAGAAATTAGGTGGAATTTTCAAGATAAATATTGAATTCTTATAAAAAATTGTTATTATTATTATTTTTTAACTCTTATACGTATTTATTTTTTAACATAAATTATTGACTCACACAATAACCTAGAGATCTGCACGGGCTGCGGGCCAGGCCGATTTTCATTCACGGCACTTGGGCCTGGTCTCCACTCTTTTTGGGCTGTGCCGGGTCCGGGCCATACTTTTTTCTGAAGGCTCGGGCCGGGCAGGTCCTAACTTATATTTTCTGTACAGAGCCGGGACTGGTTTCATTCGTAGTCTTCACAGCCTAAAATTTTCAGTCCTAGTTTTGGCCCAGCCCGTACGAAAACCATTATCTCAGCGCTCAAAGGCCAGTAAAATTAGGCCTGGCCCAAAAATTTTTGCAAAAAAAGTATGCATTTTCAAATAGCCATTATTCTACACTTAAACATTAAAATTTATTCTTTTTAAAGAATAGTAGATTTCTATGCTTATTAAAATACAGCTAAATTAAAATCTAGTAAAACATGTGAAAAAGAACCTGCCTATGATGGAACCCTGTTTTAAACTGAAAAACCTGTTGATCCATGCAAAATTAATATACTAATATGTAAGAAAAGAATATGTAATACATTTACACTTGCTAAGAAGGGAACTTGTCTATAATGCACCCCCCATCCCTTTTCTATGCAATTCCGTCTTAGAAGATTTTACTGTATAGCATTTTTCAGATTTTTAACACTTCAATACATTGATTATGGATTAACAATATTAATGATAACTGAAACATTTACATACAAGAAATAGCGATTCATTAAAAAAATAAATATCGCCGCCTGCGGCACTTCTATAAAATTGAAGATTATAAACATGAAAAAAAAGTTAAGATAAATATTTTTGGTCAGAACTCCTCATACAAGACAAATTTTTAATCAAATCGATGTAAAAATCAATGTTTTGTAGAAATTCACTCGGGCCGGGCTGGACTCTGACTGAGATTTCAACTTTTTTCCGGACCAGGCCGAACTTTTAAGTTTTTTATCAGGCCAGGCCAGGCCGGGCCAGTCCAATATTTTTTTTCTACACGCCAGGCCGAAATTTTTTTTCTATGAGTCGGGACGGGCCCAGGCCTAGAAATTTCGGCCCATGCAAACTTCTACAATAACACCTATTTTAAAATTTAAAAAATGAAACATACATTTGATATAAAAGTTATCAACAATGGTGTATAAAGCTACTATTTTATTTTTAACCCTTTTCAGTCAACACTGCATTTTATGCGACAAAGAGAAGAATTGCATCCTTGAAAGTGAATTTGTTGTTAATAACATGTCACCTTATATTCCACGAATGTTTTTGTATTTCTGAATATTGTTAAGAGATTGAACTGTAATTTTACTATTTTATTTTTAATTCCTACTATTTTTGTTTGTATTTTTTTTTTTTTTTTATATATATATATCTGTTACCGGTAAGACATTTTTCATATTTATTTTTTTGGCAAAGTAAACAATAAAATAAATTGCAATAAATGATTTCAATGTGTATTTTTCTCTCTGATGGTCAAAGAACGATTGTACCAGCTGTTTTCACAGTAAGAGTGTAAAACTATTTTACAAAACTTTTTTTGCAGATATTTATCTTAAATAGCTCTAAGCAATAGATTTGATAATATTGTCAGGAATCTGTTTAGGAAAATTTTAGGTTATTTAAAGGACCCTTCACAAAATTTTTCATCACAAAACAGGACCCTTCTCAAAACTTTTCATTCCAAAAGAGGACCCTTCACTAAATTCTTTTTCTTATAAATAGACCTCTTACAAACATTTTCTCACCGTCAGATTGAACCTTTCAGAAATGTAATCATTTAAAAGTAAAATCTGAGTTGTTAAAAAAACAGCTGAACTCATTAAAATAACATATTACTTAGCTTTTTTGTATATGAAGGATAGAACCTGAATCTAACGATAATTTCAAATTCACAAAATTATTAGGATGAGCGAAGTGAATCCTCTACCAGGCTACACAAATTACAATTTGTCGTACACTTTACAAAAAAAACTATTCAGTATTTTGACTTGAAATTAAACATAAAAATAAATTATGATCTGTAGATTTGCCCAATATCATTTTTTTACAGAATAACCTTAAAAAATTTATTATTTTAATTAATTTTTTTATCCATTGCGGACGCATTTTTGCAAATAAAAAATGAAACATGTGTATTTTCAGAAGAAAAAATAAATCATGGAGTTAGTCATTATAGATAGAATCATGGTTAATTAAATACTTTCACGATTTCTTTTATGAAATTTAAAAAATACCCTTTTTTATGAAAATTATAGCCTATTTTTAATGAATTAAAATTCGTGAAAATTCAATTATTTACATTCAATTATAAAAGTATTTTTCAGTGTTAAGAATTCCAATACACAATTTATTCTTATTATGTGAAATCATTTATGCAGACGATACTTACGCATTTTAAAAGAATTATACTATAATTTTTCTTGTAAAGTGGCAACAAAAGAATTGTAAACAAATAAAATTGTTAAATTCGTTATATCATAAATAAAAAATTCTGAGGAAATTCTTAGTTCTTTGGCTGAGTTCACATTTCTAAAATTAAAATGCACCAAAACATAATATAATGTTTTTGCTTAATAAAGATGCAAAAATAATATAAAAAATATTGTTGCTTTCAAATATTTATCTTATTAAATAATGCTTTACGAATCCAAACAAAGCATGGTTTTTGCTAGTGAATATAATTTTCACAAATATAAGAAAAACTTCACAATTTCACAAAAACAGGACCCTGTGAGAAGTCTGGACAGACCTCTCTGATAGTATCAGACCAATATTTTAATTTAAAACTTTAGTGCATAGTAAAAACTGGAGATCAGTGAATGGGATATCCAGTGTTAAAAATTAGGAGCTTTAAATTAGTTGTCAAATGACGACTGCAATTTTTTTTTTCCCTAGGTGCCAAACTGCATTTCATAGTTACAATTTTTATGTTATATCATATTTTCTCATTTCATTTCACAATCATGTTAATAATAATATTGTGTCTATTTTTATGTGTTAAGGGCAAGGGTCATGTACGTAAGTACATGTACAGGGTTAGAAATAAGTGGCCATTAGTCATTAAATACAACTGAATTATTGCATTTCACGACCACAAAATTATGCCTAACCGTCAAATTTGATGCCTAGTTCAATCTTATGGGTGTGTGTATATATTTATTAAACACTATATATCTGTGTTAATCACCAAAACAAAATAAAAACTGGCTTTCTATAAAAGTGTAAAATCGGATTGAACTACAATATTTGAATTACAGTGCATTGCCTCAAATTATCATTTTGAATGAGCCATAGGTGCTCCTTCTTCTCTTTCATAAATGTCGAATTGATCACTTTTTTGTGAATTATTCTAATATTCACATTGGTAGAATCTAGCAGCTCTTTATTTTCTTCACTTATTTTTAAATGTTTACTTCCAAATGGAAGATAGTGAAGTAAAAAGAAACATCATGTTTTGCTGTTTTAAAATGCACATATTCACCTCTAAGGTACAAATCCACATTGCATTGAATTAAAACTTTAATTATGAACCATGCTTTTGAACAAAGTGTGCAAGAATTTTAGAGGCATAATCTCTATGGTAAGTCATTCGTTAATGTGAAGTCAACTTAGAAATACGATTGACAGGTGCAGGGGAGTCATGTGCCGCTATCCAATCTTATATCAAAAACAGGTGTTTTTGAAGTTTAAGTGCATGCAGTAAGTGGGGAAACTTAAGCTAAAGTATGCATGAGAGCTTTTGTTAAAAAAGATTAAAGTGAAAGAAAGCTAGGCGTCAAATCTGACGATTAGGCATAATTTTGTGGTTGTGAAATGCAATAATTCAGTAGTATTTGACGACAATTGACCACTTATTTCTAACCCTGTACATGTACGACCACCAGTAGGTCAAGCAAAACACTACTTTCTGGCAAAAATACTTTGCATTAGCAGATTCAGGATAGAACATATTAACCCCTGACCACTGAGCAAAAGGGTAAAATTGTAATTGTTTTTCTCTGTAATTTATTAAAAATGGTAAAAAAACATGTTTTTTTTTAACATGATATAAAAAATTTTATTGCATATAAGCCTTGAAAGTATTAATCATAACTTAATTTTTCAAAAGTGGGTTTTATCTGTAGAATTATATAAATTTAAATAATGCTTCTGTTGCAGTGAAACCTACAGCTTACTGAACGGATAAATCAGTTTGCAGCGGTGAGAAGGTTAACATTCAGCTATTTAAAAAAAAGATGCTTTTTTGGATCAGAAATTAAAAAAATCAAAACAAGAATAAGTGATTTTTTTTTTAAATGCTGACGCATAAATGAATTCATGATACTAAATGTAAAGACACACAGTAAAACCTCCAATAAGGGACAGCCATGTAACTAGCTACAGCAAACTTCCGACTATCCAGCCTAATGTGGTGGAAGGGTAAGCCGGATAACAAAAAAGCCGGATAGGCTGGAATTCTATAAATATTTACTCATTTCCTGCAACCACCCTCCTCCCATTATATTAAAAACACGTGTTACACATTTTAAGATAAATTTTATACATACAGTACATACAGCTTCAAAATAAGCAAAAGAAAAGTTATGCATAAGATGAAAGAATGAAAACTTAATTTTTAGTTTTTGAAAAAGTAGTTGATAGATGACTGCTTCATCCCATTAACCCTCTTCCGCGACGCAATGTCCCCCCATTTACGCAAGCAGATAATATCAGCTGGCATCGCTTCCTCCTGCTGACTATAGTTTTTCCTCCACAGTCACGACAACCTTCTTTCGTTTATCATCAATTTTGTTATTCTTCAATAAATAAATACGAAGACTATACGAAAGTAACCAGGATAGAAGGAAAATAAAGTCTGCACTTGTTAACACCCGTTGCACAACTGATGAATCAGGTTATCAAGCCTTAACTTCCCTCCACTCCCTTCCTGTCTGTCTCTGATATTGCATTCTCTAATCCTTTCTTGCTCCTTCTTGTCATGAGTTGGCAATTTTCTACAGACAAGAACCTGCCTGTCTCGGCCGCTTGCAATATTCTTCATTTTTTTTTTACTAAGCGTATAGTACGGAGGGCTGGATAGTCGGGGGTTTATTGTATTTTGTTCTTTAAATAAAGATGCCTTGTACTAAGATACCGTTGGAAAAAATTATGTAACGTAAGATATTGGAAAAAAAAAAAAAAAAAAAAAAAGATTTCTTAATCTAAGTAAATATTATATAGCCATGAACGAAAACTTCTTTCGGATTATGCACTATTTCATAAAGTATTTTTCATCTTTAGAAAGCTCAAAAACCAATATAATTTCTAGATTTAAAGTGGTATTTATAAAAACAAAATTTCTTTTGTTGCTACTGATTATCAGAATATTTCCAAGTAGTTTTTATAGTTAATCAGGTTTCTCAACCCAGACTATAGGCTTTTCTGATGCTATCAATTCTCATCCAAGCATTTTCATGATGTGCATGTATAAATTCAATCACAGAGCTAAAAGAATTGATTGCATTCTAGCAAATCATATTCTGGTTTGAAAAAAACTAATTAATACACTAAAAAAACTATTTGGAAATGTTTATGTATGAATATAATCAGTGGCAGCAAAAGAAACTTTTTTTTTTTAATGTTTCTTTAACACTCAAAAATATATTGGCTTTGAGATTTCTAAAGATAAAGAACATATTTCAGAATTGTGGATAACTCGGAAAAGGTTATTGTATATTTTCATTCACATTTTATATTTTCATATATTAAGAAACATTTTTTTTTTTTTTAACAGTGGATCATAATGCATACATAAATACATAATGTAATTTTAAATTCTAACAAGATATGCATGATATTAGAAGATTAAAAAAAAAAAAAGACAATGATGAGATTATAAGATACTAATTCTGTTTTTAATAACCTTAAAAAAATCAATTTTTCAATTATTAGCTTTTAAATATGGTAATGAAAACTGCCACATATATGAGAAAATTTTGTATTGAAAATGATTTTCTAATTTTTCACAAATGAGTTTTTTTTTATGGTTAAGTACTTTTTTGTGTGTTTTATTTAAGGCTGTGTTCTCAAATCTGAAGTGGCTATTTTCTGACACTTTTTAAATTCATTTTTGTTCAGAAACATATCAAATTAGCATAAGCTCTCACTATCAAAGTAATAAAACTTTTTTTTTTGTTGTTATTTTTCGGTAGAAGCAAAAGATTTTACAGAAACTGCTGTCAAAGTTAGTGTTTTGAACAATATTTTCAGATACGACAGGGCAGAAAAGGAAAAAAAAACTGCTGTCCTGAGACATCAATTCCTTATAATTCAAGATGTGATTAATTTAGCAGAAAATGGAAAACTGTTCAATTGCAATTCACTTCAATAATCAGTCTTGTAAATATCAGGCTTTTATGCTTAAAAATGAATCAGAAAATGTGTGAGAAACCTTTGCATTGTTGAGTAGGAAAAAAATATTTCTGTGAGAACCACTTTAAGGTCCTCCTCAAGTAGTCCCTAAAATTTTAAATGTATTTAATATTTTTAAGGATCCATCTAAAAACATGTATGCATGCCTTGTTTCTCCCAAATTAGTACAGTAGACTCCCTCAAATCCATGCAACTTGGGATCAGAGGTTTTGCTGATTTTAGAATTTTGCAGATTTCTGGTCCTTGCTTTGTTTACATTTTTTAAACGGTAATTTGAATGTAATAATGCAATTGAAATTATAATGAATGCTTGCAATATTGTAAAATATTAAAATAATTAAGTAAAATAATAAAAAGTAAGATAATTTTAATAATGATTAAATTATTAAAAATAAAGGTCAAGTAAATAATTAATAATGCATAATTAAATATGCATAATAAAGATGAGATACATTTTTTTTTTTGAATTATTCAATGAAACTATCCTCTAAAATGTAGTATCCCATTAACTCACATCAAAATCATAAAATAAGGAAGTTTTATTTCAGGTTTAGCCAGTCTTAAAAACCAAATAGCTTGATTAATAAATAAATATATTTGGTAAAAAGTTGTTATTACGATACAAGCAATATCTTGATATTTTTTCAGAAATAAATTTATGCTTCCTTCATGAAAGACCATGAATTCAGTCATATTATCAAGAATTGAACTTTAAAATGCAAACAGAATGATATAAAACTAAAAAATTCTGTAATTTTGCCCTTATATCTGAACTGAAAGTTTCATCGTTTACATCTGTGATGATGTCCAGATTTTAGGTGTTAGCAGATTTTAGGGTTGTGGATTTGAGGGAGTCTACTCAACTGTATATTAGTCCGTGTACCATAATTTCGTGTATATAAGGCACACCGGTAGATAAGCCGCAGCTTATTAAATTGTTGTGAAAAAAAATAGTAGCATTAGATAAGCCACACCGGAAGATAAGCCGCGGCTTATGCAAGATCTTGGGACGACTGAAGCTGATGGGCGAGTGGCGGCCATCTTCCATTTTTTTCGCCGTATTTGCTAATGAAGAAATATTTTTCTCCAATGTATTTTTATGCTTTTAAGAACTGAAAATATAGAATTTTTTTAAAGCAATTGTTAAAAAAAGTTTTACTTAGAATAATTATTGAAATGGCAGCTTTTGACTTGAAAATAACGCGCCGAATCCAAGATGGCCGCCGGGCTTCTACTAGCTTTAGTAAGGAAAATAAAAAATTACAACTACCATAAGCAAATGTGATGTAAAAATATGAAATAAGATTTATAATTTAAACAAAATTGTTTGACTTGACTTCAAATCTGATAAAGCACTGTATAAAAAAGGATTGCCGCAAATTCGTTCTCATGATTTAATAAAACATGGGCCGTAATCTAACTGAAAATCCCCCTCCCCATCAACTGAAAAAAATAAAATTGAAATTTATAACAAGTAAACTTTTTTATTTGTATTTTTTTTAAATTTCCTGTAAATACACGATCAATAAACGTTCAAAATCAGACTCGTCAGTATCAGATACAAAAAGATTATCAACTCTTCAGCTTTCTCAATCACTTTGAATTTGAAATCTGCGGTGTAGCTCTTTTGCTTTTTTGGACATATTTTGAAAACACGTGCAATCATCTCCACCGCGTACAGAAGAGAACAAACTCAATTCTTCACTGTTATTACGGCGAGCATGAGAGAGAAAAAGCATTTGCATCAGAAGGAGTAGTTGCGCAGAGCGGATGCGCGAAGCAATGGCGCACGGAAGAAAGTTTCACTCCAAATCGTGGACAGAAGAAAGTGCAGCGGAAAAATCGGCGCTGGGCTCGGACTTTTAGACTGTTTCAACCCAATTTTGTTTTCAGGGGAGGTTGGCCATTCCGAAAAATTCGGTCGACGGGATGAGGATGTCAATAGATAAGCCGCACCGGAAGATAAGCCGCAGTGTGCAAAAATCGGCGTTTTTTTATAAGATAACCCGCGGGTTATCTACACGAAATTACGGTATATATCCATTTGAGACATTTTTAGAAATACAGAAAAGTAGCTCTCAGATGAGATCAAAATAGGAAAAATATAAAATTTTAATTCTGCTTAAAAATTTCTATATAGAAAAAGAAAACTGTAAAAGCTCACTCCAATCAGTTCATTAGCAATAGAATCAAGAATGATATTGGATGTCTAACAAAGCACACTGTCTTTTAATGTTGCCGTTTAGCAGGTAGGGCTACGGAACCAGTGATGGACACTTTTAAATGCAAATGGAAAAAAACAAGTCGGAAAACGTACGTCAAACATGGCAAATGAGGTGCGTTCATAGTGTAACTTGTTTGATAAATTCAAATCTTGGTACAATAGCTGTTGCACCTTTATGCAAAAATGCATGAATACAAAATTTATTCAGATAATACAGTGAAACCTACTTGAATGGCCACCTCTAAACAAAAAAACCTCCGAATACTGGCCACATGTTGATGGAACCAAACACGTTCCAAAGCATTAACATTAGTATGAACCTCCAAATAAGGAATTCTGAACAACGGCCGCTCAAAAGTCACTAGAAAAAAATTTTACAGCTCCTGGTACAATTTCATATTTATTTGCAAACCGAAATGTCAAGATCAAACAAAATTTACTTGATATATGAACAAACAGAAAATGAAGACATTAATAATAATGGGAAATTTTTATAATATTCTTAGAATGGCAGTCATAACTAACGTAAAGGCCAGCTTGTTTGTATGTCTGGTCAAAAATTTGGCAGTTACTGCCACATTTGATTCCACACAGCAAAATGGTGGAAAATAGAAGAGAGGAAGAGGAAATAGATAATAGAATCACACAAAATTTCCAGTATTAACACATATATCGAAGATTTGAAGAAACTTCGTGAAAGCCAAAATTTATTATTAAATCATAATGATGATGAGTTGTATAGCAAATCAAGTCATTTTTTTTTTCTTTGGAGAAAGACATTTGCAGCAAAAAAACAAAGCAACTGCAAATCATCAATTTTCTTATATTAAAACAATGAGGATTAATTAAAATGACTGTGTGTATTTCTATTTAAATTTATGTAATTTTGATTTTTTTTTTTTAAATGAAACCTCTGAATATCACCCACCTCTAAAGAGCGGTCACTTTTCACCGGTCCCATGGGTAATCGTTATTCAGACGTTACACTGTACATATTGAATTCAGTAATACAGAAATGATAGGATTCCATCTTAAATAGGACATCATCACCATGGCAATATAGAATCATTACCTATCATGGGATATCATTGAATTAATTACGTACAATAGAATTTAATAGAACAAAGGAAACTTTTATTAATATTGTTTTTAAATTTTGATTCAATTTTCACAAAATTTTAAATGACTCAACAAAATTCTGCAACGATCATATAATAATTTTCAAACCGTTCGGTTGTGTAGTTTTTTAACTATTATATGTGGGCGGATGGATCAAACTACGAGTATAGGTGCTATGCATTTATATAATTTCAAACACACCTAAAAAGTAATTTTTGTACATCTATAACTGGATTGCAAAAAGAATTTCCAAAGAACATTATCTGTCTTTTTTATTAAATAAGTCACTGTTTGAACAGCAACCAAATGGCTTCAAAAAACACATTTACTAGAAAAGTGTTAGTGAGAGTTAAACCGAATTCTGTTACTGATTGTGGGAAAAATATGAAGTTAGGAAGAATTTCAATTTCTTTCTTCCTGGATGGGAATAATACAGACCTGCCAACCTTTGAAAATGAGAAATCATAGCACGTAAAATTAAAACTAATCTGGAGGTTGGTTGGTTGGTTTTTTGTGTTTCACAGCCATCTTTTGACATTCGTAAAAGGAATAAGGTTTCAATCTTTCAACTCAATATAGTAAATTTTTTCCTCTGAAAATTTTTATACAATATTTAAAGTTTCTTCTCGTTTTGCAGCATTTTTTTTTTTTTTTTTTTTTTTTTTTTTGCAGTTGTAAAAGGAGCCTGGTTCCAATTTTTTAGCCCAGTGCAGTAAATTTTGACGAAATTCTCGAATTTTTTTCCCGCGATCATTTCAGGATATTCATAATTCTTTTCCCACAATCGTAATTCACATTTTTCTATCACGATACTTTGTTGAAATCTGCACTTTTTACCATGAAATTTTGACGAAATTCGCATTTTTTACCGCATTCCTTTGACGAATTTTGCGTTTTTTTTACCACGCAAAAATGGAATGTTTAATAATAATTCGTAAATTGAAATGTTTAGTAATAAATTGTACAAATCATGCTATTCTGCACACTATTTCAAATCTTGCCCCTCAAAGACCCCACCCCTCCAGAAATTCTTAAAATGGCATCCCTGTTTCTAAGGAAGGGAATTCCTGTATAAATATTTACAGAAACACAATTCACTTGTGGTTGATATACATAGCCCAGATTTTTTTTTTCCATGAACATTTTTTAATGTCCGAATTTTCGGATTTATGACCAGTTTTTTAAAACTTTTGGAAAAGAATGCTTTGAAATGTTGAAAATTTCAGAACAAAATCTCTCCTGAAAAATATGCTGTGCGGTATAAAAATCGCAACTAGAAACAAAAATGCGTTTGTGTTTTTTGCAAAAAATCGTAGCGACTACAATTTTTTCGTAGCAGTTGGCAGGTCTGATAATAGCACTCGTCAGTAGGTTTTGAAAATTTCGATTTGCAGGGATTTTTTTCTTTTTTGAGGCAAGAAATAGATTATTACCAGACAACATTCAGGAACTTTCATTTGTACATCATCAATTCCTATGAAGGTCAGCAATAATGATTAATTTTCTAGTGACACTTTTTCTAAAACTTGCAAACATTTACACATTTTCTAAAGTGATACTTTTCAAACACCAAATAAATAATGTAACAGCATTATCTTTTATTTAAATATGCTTCTATTTCTAATTATTCTGAATATCTTTATTAATTGACAATTAAAAGTAGAAGTTGTGTAGTGTTTAAAAAAATATTTTTAAAGTATTTTGTCATTATTTAATATAATAGGATAAATAACATTGTTATTAGGTTAGAATCTGTTACCACATCAATACATTACGAGAAAGTCCCTGTTAATTAAATACCAATTGACGGAGAAGAGCCACACATCCATTTTTGTGCTGTCATACCCAGATATTTGATTCAAAATAGTAATAATGGCAATATAGTTTAAAATTTTTATTTAAAATACCCCATTTTCATGGAAGTTATGTTCTTGCACATAGTGTTTTCTTTAAGGTTGTTCTTAAATCCAAACTGGATACTTTCTGACACATTCCTGAAGTAATTTTTATTCGTAAATTCAAAAACTTTGGAAACGTTCTTATTCAAAAAAATATAAAATCAAACAGCATTATGCATTTTTGATAAATGCAATATATATTTCATGACAGCCCAAAAAGGTGCAGACAATTGTCTGCCAATTGTTTAATTAACAGGGGCTTTCTCGTAATGTATTAATGTGGTAACAGATTCTAACCTAATAACAATGTTATTTATCCTATTATATTAAATAATGGCAAAATACTTTAAAAAAAAAACTTTTAAAAATATTTTTAAAAACCCTACACAACTTCTACTTTTAATTGTCAATTAATAAAGATATTCAGAATAATTCGAAATAGAATCATATTTAAATAAAAGAGAATGCTGTTACATTATTTATTTGGTGTTTGAAAAGTATCACTTTAGAAAAGGTGTAAATGTTAGGAAATTTTAGAAAAAGTGTCACTAGAAAATTAACCATTAAAGATGACCTTTATAGGAATTGTACAAATGGAATAATCTATTTCTTTCTCTTTCACAAACACAGTGTTTCTAAATAAAATAGGACAAACTTTCAGTCGTCATAATAGACAAGACAAACATAGTACATACAGATACAATAGAAAACTCAAAGTATCATTTGGACAGTAATTTATCACCGTAATCTAACTATGTACCTTTGAACAGGCACCAAATAAAAATGGTGTCAAAAAAATACAGTATTCTGAAGTTAGATAAGATTCATTATAGGAAAACATTGTGAAATCACACAGAAAATTAATATACACATACATATAGATAACAGTATATTGGTCAAGCAAACACATGGGTAAATAAATAAAACTAAGAGAAAATATAAAGAAAATAACATTAAAATACATACAAAAATTTATACAATTCTTCAAATTTTAACTGGGATCAGACTCAACTGCTGCCATTGAAAAAAATAAATCCTGTAAAAGAGACACTGAAATATTAATTACCAATTATAAGTAAACATGCAATTAAAAAACTCACAAATATTCATATAACTATTATATGTCTGCAATTTAATATCTTTACATCCTGAACACTAAATCGTTGATTTTTATCAATCCCTACTCCCTTAAAAATATTAAACATTTCCTGATCCTCACAAAGATTTATGTTAAACCTTCTAATTACAAACTCTGCTTTGATTATTTTTTCAATTATACATATTACTAAAGAAAGGAAATTTTTATTTTTAATAAAAAAGCCCTTATATTTCTGAATAAATCTACAAATTTACAAGAACACTTCACACAGAAATAAATATTCTTGACATGATTAACAAAATAAAAAAGTAAAAAAAAAGAGCAAAAAGTAATGAAACTAAACATTTGCTCGGATTATTTATGAACAAAAAGAAAATATGCTCCCTTTTTTCTTTTATTTATTCCTACTCAAAGCAAATGAGAAAAAAGGGTTAAAGGGTCAAGATAAAAGTCAGTAAAGGGTTACTAAGAAAAGACAAGTAGTCACAAAAATGACAGTCTGAAAAAGTAAACAGTCACATACCACGGTCATAGACCTTTCAGGATTAGATGAGACATAAGGATATGATACTTATTCTCAATGGTAAGATTCTTTCCCAAACACAGCTGATTGTATGGAAGACATTTGACTAATTGAGATACCCTTGTCAATCTTGCCTGTCATTATTGCGCTTAGATCATTGGTGTAATCAAGACATGTATACTTGGGAAACAGGACTGATATTTTGCTAATGATGATATAGGCCTTTATTGGTATGTGCCCCACCTTTAGGCAAAAAATTTTTCGCAACCCACCTAATATGAGGAAGTATCTAATATCAGTATGGAAATTACTGTAGGACATCTATAAGCTATTGGGTATTCTATCCTATGAAAAAGGCAAATTTTCATATGAAGGATGCACTCACTATCAACAAAATCAAGAATCGGTAATACCAATGTGTGTAAGGGAAATAATAATTAAAACAACATGCATATTACAAAGATAATGAAAAACACGTTTAATTATTATCAAAACACAACTTTACAATCTGTGATATTTCAGGCACTGTTGTTTTGCTAATGATGATATAGGCCTTTATTGGTATCTGCCCCACCTTTAGGCAAAAAATTTTTCGCAACCCACCTAATATGAGGAAGTATCTAATATCAGTATGGAAATTACTGTAGGACATTCTATAAGCTATTGGGTATTCTATCCTATGAAAAAGACAAATTTTCGTATGAAGGATGCACTCACTATCAACAAAATCAAGAATCGGCAATACCAATGTGTGTAAGGGAAATAATAATTAAAACAACATGCATATTACAAAGATAATGAAAAATACGTTTAATTATTATCAAAACACAACTTTACAATCTGTGAGATTTCAGGCACTGTTGTTTACCGATGAGGGTATATATAGGGTTAAAACTGGTTAAATTTAAACTTAAGTCACTTTCTGCACGCAGTTTGTTTCTGTAATTGTTTTTCAAAAACAGAAAAGGCACGTTCACACAAGTATGTTGTGTTGAACAACATCAAGGACCTCAAATCTGATTTGGATATTTCTGGTTACTGTGCTGGTATATTCATCCAGAAGGAATTTAAGGATTTTTCCTTGAAAATTGCCTTCAAAGAGAAACTGGAAGATAGGTCAATTAAAAAGTCTTCTTCAGGTTTTGAGCACTTTGGGCTTTTCAAATGTTCTTCCTCAAAAAGATTTCTAATCCACAAGCTCCAGAGCGAGGTTCCAGGGTTTCCATAACAACTGCTGCTATATCTCACAATGAGGTCATAACAAATACTGACTAACTGTTTAAGAAAAAACTGCTTTCTCATGAAGTTTTTGTTTAAGCTAATAGCTTTTATGATTATTAAAGTTGTAAAACATTGTATTCGTTACATTTTTAAAACAGATGAAATAAAAGATATATCTTTGTGGGATACTTCTGATTATTCTGCGACCCACTAAAACACTCGCCGTGACCCATTGGTTGGGAACCTCTAATATAGGCAAAAGTAAAGGTACTAAATGAAATTTCAGGACACACATTTTCAAAAACTTTAAGGCAAAATTACTTGGATTACAAACTGAAGTACAAGACAAGGCCTGAATAATAATTTTTTAAAAATCTATTCCACACGTAAATATGTTGAGAATAAGGAGTAAAGATAACCAAACTTGAAAAAAAAAAAAAAAAAATTCTCCTTTTTGCAGGGAGAAGGAGAAGAAATTTAAAGAAGGGATTTAGAATTAGATAATCAATAAATGGTTACTACGGAAAAAAATAGGGCAGATTAAAAAAAATAATAATAATAAACTTTGTATGCTATAGGACAGGGGGTTCCCAAACTTTTAAAACAACGTACCACTAAGTAGAAGTTCATACTTCCGCATACCACCAGGTAACAAACTCAAAGCTAATACAGAAAAACCTGTGTAAACATAATATCTCTATAAGGAAATATTGATAAATACACTATAAATTTTATAATGTATTTATCATTATAAAGGGAATCATTTTTGGGTGACAAATAGATTATTTAATTAGTAGAGACCATAAATACTTACATAAATTTATTAAACACGGAAAAAAAAGTATACATTTTAATTCACCTTGTTCGTCAGTATTTTGTTAGTACAGTAGAACCTCGATTATCCGAAGTAATTGGGAACGACCCTCTTTCGGAAAATGGAAATTTTCGGATAATCGAGAATGCTTCGATTTTAAGATTAAGGAGCAAATATATGCAATACTTCTTATTATGGTAACAAGTGCTTAACCTCTTGGGTACGTATTTATTTCAGAGCTGCCACTGGCATTTTTTTTTGTTGTTGTTGTTGTTAAATTCTATCTTGCACCACTTTCTCAAAACAAAAATCTTTCATATACACTTTGACAGTATGTGCATGAGAAAAATACTACAAAAATATTTTCCTTTATATAGTGGTATGAATAGAATATAAAAATAGGCGCCAGTGGCCAAATGCAGGACGAGTCTCAGTCGTCAAATGTACCCAAGGGGTTAATAAAAATAAAGCAATAGCAAAATAGAAACAAGAATAAATTACTGGAATTTTAATTTTGAAATTAAGTACCTTTAACATATCGCACCCCTGCTACAAAAGTGTCACAACTGAAAAATTGACTTTTTTGAGTTATGGCTGTCATTCAGCTTGGTTTTTGCTCCTCTACCAACCACCTAAGGTGCCAGATAGTGCACTGAAAATCTAACCACCAGACAGCAGTTGTGTCGTTTTTTAAGTTTGTAAGATGGCCACTGGCCCTTCTAGAAAAGTGCCACATCTTCAGTTGTGATCTAAGCTTTATACGTGAACGTGAGTTCAAAAATGCATTATTTTGAGTTATGACGTTTTTAATGATTCAAATGAGGATGATCTTCCAAATGATTTCGAATTGTGGCAGTCTAGATGATTCATGATCTGTCGGATGTCCAGAAAAAAAAAAGGCAAAAGTATCACAACTCAAAATGATGGCATACTCATTAGTCTATGTTGGGCGACAAAAGAGGCACAACTCAAAAAAAAATGGTATTTTTAGTTGAAAATTAAAAAAAATCTGCAAGAATGACAATCTACAATATTATTATATGCACAGTTCTTCTTAGTGACATCACTAAATCAACTAAAATTTACCTACACAGCCAGAAACAGTTTTTCGCATTTTCTGAAAAACGGAGTTTGAGTTATGCCACTTTTGTAGCAAGTGTGCGATATATCATAAGGGTTTGAAAAAATGTTTTGTTTGTCGCAGTTTCGATTGCCTTTGTTTTGAAGCTCTATCACAGAATTTTTAAATATTATTAGTTCACCAGTATCACAGTCTTTCTGCTGCTCCCGCCATGCCACACCTTTAGCAAAACATTCAAAAGCTTCAGAATTGCTAATTTGATCGTTTTATTCGTTCCACTCCGCAGCTTATGGGAGCTCAAGTTAAATTCAAAGGAACTGTAAGAAAGGGGGTCGAAAATATTTATATGTACTTGTAGTTCTGAAAGGACCGCTTGCACACAAGAAAATGGTAGTTTAAAAAATGAAATATTAAAAAAAAAAATTAAAATGGATTTCGGTTAATTGAGAGTTTCGGTTAAAAGAGTTTCGGATAGAAGAGGTTCTACTGTATATGAATACCATGATTAATCAATAGTGAGAAAAGCTTAAGAAAGTTCACTTAAAAACTTCACTTATCTTTTTTTTTTTTTTTCAGGGGAGATGAAAGGTCAACTCAATATCTACCGAATAATTAGTTCCATTTATTTAAAAATTCTAATCAAAATTATATTAAAATAAGGTAAAGCAAAACGTTTTCAAAGTAGTAATAACAAAGAGGAGACACCATGGAACGGGTGAACTGATAAATCAAGATATAGGAGGTGAGAAAGTGGGGATTGAGTTTTTTTTAATCTCACATGCTGTATTTTTTATTTCATTTAATGTACCAGTATCAGACTTTCGCATACCAGTAAATAGAGCTTCATGTACCAGTACCGGTACGCGTACCCTAGTTTGAGAACCCCTGCTTATAGGGGATGGTAAAAATTTTGAAGGGAGGGAGTAATTTAAATGAGAGATTATTCATTTAATTTTACTATAATACAATAAACAGCTTACACACCTTAGTAATTTTTACACAATTATTTTTTACTGGTATATAAATAACACAAATTGTAATTTTTCCAAATGACTGAAAAAGTAGTATCCCCAGGTCAGGATTTGAACCGGGACCTTAGGCTTAAGCTGCCAATGGCTAAAATACATTTTAAAAAAAGTTTTTTTTTTTTTTTTTTTTTTTTTTTTTTTTTTTTAACCCTTTGGCTTAAGATGCCAACAGATGAAAAGAAAAAAAAATAAAAGTTTTTTTTTTTTTTAAGATTTTAAATTTTGAGCCTATTTTTTGTAATTCGAAGTATGTTTCTATCATCAAGAAATAATTGTTATAAATCTTTATTTTGATATGGTAATAATTAACAAAATTTTGTTCCTATGTAAACGATTAAGAAGATTTCCACTTTTTGAAAATATTTAGCTTAGACTGTTTCTCTACGCTTTCTAAATTTGATTGGGCAGAGTATTTTGTGTGGGGGAAAAAAAAAACTTTTATTAATAGACAGAATAAATAAATTTTATATTAAATTTTCTTCAATGGTACTTAAAAGTACCGTCAGTGTATAATGGGTTAAAACAAAACAACTAATGAAAGATTTCTGCTTTCCCCTGCCAAACACACACACACACAAAATAAAAAACAGAAAAACACAACAAGTTTGTTAAACCACATGGCAACCTGAAAATTAACCTATATTTCAACTGCAATTGTATTTGTCTGTGCATGCACAGTGCATGTGATTCACTGCTTGAATAGTTCAAAGGCTTTCAATGAAATTTTATAAAAATAAAAATGTAATTAATGCCAAATAGATGAAAACAAGTGCAAGTAAATTGGTGAAAATAAAAAATCTAAGTTTAGATTAAAATCTAACACCTATTTACATATTTTCTGTGGAAATAATAACAAAAGTTAATCAACAACAAAAAAAATAACTTTTGAAAACAAAATTTTTTAACTTTCGTTTTTCATTCAATACTTTTAAGAAAGCATAGTTTTTCTATAAAATATATAATCATAAGCAATTATCTTTATACAAAAAACGGTACTTTCGGTTAGCTGTGCACCAGTGTTATATATACATACATTTATTTGTATATATACATATATTGTATATATACATATATATGTATATACAGTTGAAGATCTTTATAACGCAAACCTAAAAACGCAAGGTTGTGCGTTATATAGAATTTTGCATTATATGGATCACATTATTAAATTCACATTGTAAACATGGCCAAATATGTCTGAAACACATCATAATACATTAGAATATCTTTATACTGCATTCCTTGTTACCAAGAGTTATCCAAATTATAAATTTTTGCATAATATCGGTCAGACATTGTTAAATTTACTTTATAAACATGATCCAAATATAACTGACACAACCATCCCTTATATTAGACATTTTCAAAAATGTTTAGTGTAATAATAGCATTTTTTCAGTAAAAAGGTCTTAAATTAGAAGATAAAGTTAACTAATGTATCAAATTTAGTCCTCTAGAGAGTAGCAATATTTTACAATGTGAAAGTGCAGGTGCTTTTTAACTGCAAAAATCATTGTTTACATCTGAGAAGTTGTGCGTTATATGGAGAATTGCATTATATAGAATTGCGTTATAAAGATCTTCTACTGTATACATACATATGGACGTACATATGTATATGTAACACTGGTGCCTGGCTAACCAAAAAGTACCCAAAAAACAATCATACACAGATGAACTGCTTATGTTAACATTTTTTCATATATTAAACAACCATTTAATTATATTTGGCAACATATGTTATATACATACTAGGGGGCTCTGCCCTCTGTGATCTATGTTCGCCAACCCCTGTTCAGACTTCGCAGCCTCTAAAAACACTGTAATAATGTATCCTGTTTTTAAAAGACTACCCAGTTACAGATAATTGAATGATGTTATCACAAACAAATGGCGACTATCTTCTGTAATCAGGTTGCCATCCTTTTCTGTTTGAATGAGACCTTTTTCGGTTACCATGGCCTTGTACACTGCTATCACATTCACAATAGCTGATGGCTGTTTTGGAGATTGATAAGTAAGATCAATTACACATTTGAAAATTAGCTTGTATAAAATGGTTAGGTTAAAAATGTTGCTACCCCTCGGACTGTTTTAACTACGTCAGGGACAATATTCTTCCATTAGGTTTGAGGTTAAGCAACTCTGTCTGCTTGGGAATAACATTCAGAGCAGCAGTATTGAAAAGCACTGTGTTTTGAAATTTTACATTTACATTTTGAACAACAAGTTTTACATATACAGTAAAGCATTGTTTATATGTTTCTCATTTATATGTCGTTTCAGTGTGATCCCGATACATCCCTATGTTATTTTAATGTTGTAATGTTTTGTTTATACAATGGATAACGTCGGTTATACATCGTTTTTTTCATGCCATAGCCGATTTTCTCAGAATGTTTTATTCCAGTGTCGATCTTTTTTTCCTTTCCTGCTAGCAATATTTGGGAAAAGATAAAAGACAGAGAACATGTGGGACGATTATAGGAGTTATTTCAAGTTCGTGGAACCTGCAGAGGAGATGGGATGAAAAGAATGGACAGTGGGTGGACTGTATTGACATACTTAGAACATTTTTTGTTTCTGGTAATACTAGGGAGAAAACTTCCCAGGAACTTAACTTACATACATTATGCTTTGCTTAAGTCTAAAAGTAAACCGACACGTCAATTTTCACTTTTATTTTTCCATTTTAGAAATGATTATGTAGTATTTATTTTCAATGTTTTAACTTTTTTTCAATATGTAATGCATCTTGAATAACCGAAAAGGAAAGCAAAATTAAATTTCTATGTTTGCAGCGCTATATTTCTACAGTCAAAGGTTTTATAACTTAGGTAAATATAATTTTGATTGTACGCCTTTCTCAGTTATACGACATTTTAGAATGGTCCCCTGAAAGACGTATAATCGGTGCTTTACTGTATATGATGTAAATTTCCAACTGGGCAAAAAATGTCCAGACCAGGATTCGAACCAGGGTTCTCTTGGCTGAAGCTGCCAATGCTCTACCATTTGAGCTATCTTGGACAAATCTAGCGGATTTAATTCACTCAGCTAACCTTACTGATTATAGCATTATAGCCAGGGTAGGACGGTATTTACCATCTGATGGTTTAAACCAATTTTTACCGTCTTTGGAAAAACATGTTTTTACCAGGGTTTTTACCACCTATGAAAAAACTTAGTTTGACTGTTTTTGTCCCTCTTATCATAAAAATTTATCTACTAATTTTTCATTTTCCCAATTTTAAAGTTTTACGGATATTTAATACCATAATTCTATAATAACAGTATTCAGCTAATTTAGTTTCTGATTAGGTAAGTAAAAGAATACTAGACAAAAATAGTGGTTTTTAAGGAATATAAAAAGACCGGATAACTTTCATCCGTGTTTTCCTCCTACAAGAATTCAAAATTTTAAAGATACAATTATTGTACATATATCATTATTAAGCCTAAAAATTATTATAACTATTATTATGAAAATAAACATTACAATATTTATTATATTTATCTAAATAGAGACTAGTTTACTAATTTTTACTTAAAGCAAAAGGAAAAGAAAAATTACAAGTACAAATTTTTCACACTTAAAAACCTTAATCATTTTAATAAAAACCAAAAGCTTACAAATATTGTCACATAATGTAGTTTGAACAAATGTTAGTAGGTGCATTTTATCAATACAGTACCGGACCTCAAATCCGGACTGGTCGAGACCGCGGCCATTCCGGATTTCAGAATTTTCCGGGTTTTAGGTCCTCAACCAAAATAAATAAACAGATACAGTACATGGCCTTGGCAAAATTTTACATGCCACGGAGCGATCTATACCACGAATTGCCATGTTAGGCTTAGTGTAAATAAAGCCAAAAATACAAATTACAAAAAGTAATTCAAAATAAAAATAAGTTTGAAAAAAAATACTATTACTGCATATTCTTAGAAATAGAAAATGTGTTGTTGCTCGCGAGTTAGGCCTAGCAATCTATATCGCGGATTGCCGTACGAGGTATAAGTAAACAAACATAAACATAAATTAAAAAAAAAAAATTTAAAATAAGGATAAGAATTTTTTTTAATCCTGTACATCACATTATTAGGAACATAAAAACATTTTTTAGAAAATGAAAATACATCGTTGTTTGCGAGAGCCGAATTAGGCTCTTTATTAACCGCCATTTGTCCCTAAGTTTGCTCTGAAACCATAGTAACGAGCTCCCATCGACACGGTTTCTTTCCTTAAAAATAATTATCTCCATTGCTAATTGACGAATTTCCTTCAAATTTTCAGCAAGTTACAATAATAGTGAATTAGCTTGTGTAACAAATTTTTATTAAATTATGATGAGATATTAGAAAGCTAGGGTACTTCTAAAAAAAAAAGGCCACTAGATGAAAAGAAAGTAAAGAAAAACGACATATCTATCCAATCCACTGTTTGTTTTGCTTATTCAACATGTTTATTTAACAGCGTGAAGTGGAAAGTCAACGTTATCAGAATGAGATCATTAGCTTTCGATGGACAGCTTGTTTTGTTATGGAGAAAGGAATTTTGGGTAATTTTTTTTTCTCTTTGAGTTAAAGAAAAGAATTTTTTGGTACGGTGCTTACAAACAGAATTTTTTCGAAAAATGAAATTTGTTGAACATATTAAAAGTGGGAGGAGGGCGTTGTAAAATATTTTTACATATAAATATATTCTATGAACCTTTTTAAAAATAATTCTTTCTTGTGGTTATTTGTTTATTCTTTTTACATTTTCTATATAAATGAAGAAAAGGGCTTCTTTTTAAAATAAATTTAAAATGTGTGCACACACTAACTACGATAGTTCTGTTAGAAAATTTGGATTAAAACTAATGAATGAAAAACTGCAATAAAATAAAATTGCTGAGTCTAGTTTGGCTCGGCACTGTGTTACGTGCACACATAGCGCCATCTTTGGACGTTTTTACGAAATATTTATTCGAGATCATCACGGAATTTCAGTTTTTTTTTTCCATTCCGGATTTTGGGTCGTCCAGATTTTAGGATTCCGGATTTGAGGTCCGGTACTGTATAGGTATGTCTTTGGAGCCTCTAAGCACTATAACAAAATACAAGCTTTACAGCTTTCTGTAACACCAAGTCTATTTCTTAATTTACTGTGGAGTGGATAAGTGAAAAGTTCGAAAAAATTCGCTCAATGGGTGAAGTACAAGGTATGGAGTGAAGATTCACCATTAAATGTATGAATTTGGGATTTATTTCTTTGTTATTTAACGCTTTTCACCAAATTTTGGCTTTTACATCTTTTGTTTTAAAGAAACTCCTTGGAAATTATAAGGGTACAAGTAGAATGGAAACCTGCTTTATGAAACAGATAGTAAACATCTGTTGTTGTTCTATTTATAGTTGGAGAATAGAAAATATGGTAAAATCTGAATGGTTAAAGTGCTGTATCAACAGCTTTAGGGAACTGACTAATTGTTTATTTCCAATATCTATCTATCTATCTATCTATATATATATATATATATATTATATATAATATATAAACACATCAATTACTTGAAAATAGAGTTTTTATCGGCAGAATTAAAATAAAGTTTAATGACTAGTAGAGTTTATTGTATATTTAGGTTTTTACCACTTTTTCCCAGGTTTTTACCATGTCCTGGTAAAAACCAGTTTTTACCGGTAAAAAGCCAACCCTGATTATAGCATCTGGTCTGATATATGAATCAGCTCAACAGAATAAAATCACAGGTAATGGAACTCCAGAAAAGCTGGATATGTAATTGCACGAGATTAATTTTAACACAATTATTCAAATTGGTAAACAAATCATATGAGACGTAAATTTCCAACTGGGCAAAAATATCCAGACCAGGATTCAAACCAAGCAACTCTTGGCTGAAGCTGCCAATGCTCTACCACTGGTTCAAATAAAAAAAAGAGCTGTTGCAAAAATCATAGCAGCGCCACCTATTGAGCCATTTACACCAAAATGTATAAAACGTCCATTCATGTCAAGGACTAACTGAATCTGAAGTTCGATGAAAATCCATGCATTAGTTCTCGAGATTGAACTATTGCGGGAATCGTGAAAAATGCTGAATGGCAGCACCTCCTGTTGACTGATTTTCACCAAAAACTAATCAGCATCAATTTATATCAGGGACTACCTGAATATAAATTTTTATTTAACTCTGTGCATTAGTTCTTGAGATAGAGTGCCCACAAAATTTATGACACATGCAGACATTTTGTAAAAACATGTTTTTTTGGAATCCCCGACCCCTAAAACGTGTAAATCCGTCAAAAACTGGAATTCGAAAATTTTCACGAATCCAATACTTTCTTCTTGTAAAGATAGAAGAAAGTAAGAAAGTAAAATGCTACAGTCTGCTAAAACACAGAACATTTTCACACTTGAATTTTTGCAAACATTTAGAGGAGTTTCTGTCTTCATATAGAAATTGAAGTTTTGCATCAATAAATTCAGGAGTTTGGAATAAAAAATTTTGCTAGAATAAAAAAAATTAGACCCTACCTAAAAAAAAAAAAAAAAAACTTTAAAATCAGAAGTTTTACAGGAGCATACGAACATTGACAAATAAATGAAAAGGATTTTTTTTCTAGGAGAAAACAACCTTCAACACAGATTGATGAATACAAAATCAGAATATATAGATTTAAAAGAGTATATATATATATAAATTAAATATCCATCAAACATAAAAACAAATTTATTAATCACATATCACTTACAATAAAAAGAGTGAATTGTTTTTTTAAATCAATGAAAAATACTCTCACTGTAATTTTTTTTTAAAAACACATTTCAATACAGACTGTCATTTTGAATACATTACTTACATTGCATCATTAAATTTGCATGAATCCATGTTGAAAATGCTGCATTTAATGCTGTTGATGATGCATCAATCTAACATAACGATAGTTACTAGCTTGTAATCATGTTTTGGTGCTAAAAAAGTAAATAAATAAATAAAATATTACTAAAATAGGTCATTCATCATATTCAAAATCATATTAAGCACTTTATAATATACTTATAACTACTTAAAAGGTGACCAAAAACATATAAAAATATTATTTAATGCAATGGCATTAAATAATATTTTTATATGTTTGTCACCTTTTAAGTAGTTATAAGTATATTATAAAGTTTATTAATAACAAGGTGAAAATTTCCTTCACGACACTAATGCTTAAAACGGTGTTTTGACTCTATTGCATATTAAGCACATCAAATATAAAAAAATAACGGTACTTTTCCGTTATACGGACACCATTCCAAAATGTATGCTAATGCACCAATTATTTCAACCCTGATCGTGAAAAGGATTTTTTTTGTAAACCATGCGAAACATTGTGATTTGCTTATATTTTTTAAATGCTCACTTTACTATCAACAATGTTTTTTCTTTTATTTTTCAAATGTTTCAATTCACGTGATTTTCATTTGCACCAACTACTATGCTTGCCGACAATGTTGTCCATATAACGGAAAAGTACCAAAGAACCTGTCTTCAGATTTAATCATTCTATTTGCTTCTTTGGCTTCCACTGCTTTGTAGAGTAAAAAAAAATAAAAGGGGTAGGGGGTTGTAGTAGTTCCTGACTTTTACTTGATGACTAAAAAAGGTCACTAAAGATCAAACTCTAATTTAAATTAATTTAATGTGAATACCAAATAGTCAATTCGGTATTTGGCATGTAAATCGGATATTCGGTTTTGAGCAAATAGTTTTAAGTATCTGGCTGAATTTTACAAAACAATCAGTAAAGTATTACTAGTAAAAATACATGATGACCAATGCGATATTTGCGTTTTTTCCCCGATCTTTTCACAAAATTTGTGCTTTTTACGGGATCTTTTCATGAAATTTGTGTTTTTTCACGATCTTTTCAAGAAATTTGCATTTTCTGCGATCTTTTCACAAAATTTGCGCTTTTTTCACGATCTTTTCACGAAATTCACATTTTTTCTGCAATACTTTGAAGAATTTTGTGATTCCTTGATGAAATTTGAGTTTTTTCGACGAAATTCGTGTTTTTTATGTGATCCTTGGGCGAATTTCACGTTTTTTCGCGATTCTTTGACGGAATTGGTGAATTTTTTCTGCGAACAATTAACAAAATTGATTTTTTTCGGCGACTATATCGAAATTAGCGATATTTTTATGTCCGAATTTTTGGACTGATGACCGATTTTTTTTTTAATTTTCTGAAAATTTGGGACAGAAACACCCCTGCTACTTTCTTTTCTTACGGTAGGGAGAATTGCTGATGTGGACGCTGTAAATTCCAAATGAATTTCACCCCTTTCCTCCCTGGCATCGATATTTCAACCATCGTGTTTGGCGAGTGGTACCCATTGAGTTTGGCGAGTGAAGACAATAAAGTTAATCGCCACGTTTTAAGTGTTACTTGATGATTGGCGAGTGCTAATTTTGTGCTATAGCCCCCTGTGATCTATGTTTGCCAACCCCTGTTGAGACTTCACAGCCACTAAAAACATTGCAACGCACTCTGTATCTAAAAGACTACCTGGTTACAGATAACTGAATGATGTTATCACGAACGAATGGCGACTATCTTCTGTAATCAGTTTGCCATGATTTTCTGCTTGAATGGGGCATTTTTCGGTTACCATGGCCTCATACACTGCTATCACGATAGCTGATGGCTGTTTTGGGGATTGGTAAATAAGATTAATTACACATTTGAAAATTAGCTTGTATAAAATGGTTAGGTTAAAAATGTTGCTGTCCCTCGGACTGTTTTAACTACGCTGTGGATAATATTCTTCCATTAGGTTTGAGGTTAAGCAACTCTGTCTGCTTGGGAATAACATTCAGAGCAGCAGTATTGAAAAGCATTGTGTTTTGAAATTTTACATTTACATTTTATGTTTTGAACAAGTTTTACATATATATGATGTAAATTTCCAACAGGGTGAAAAATATCTGGACAAGGATTCAAACCAGGCATCTCTTGGCTGAAGCTGCCAATGCTCTGCCATCTGAGCTATCCCGGACAAATCTAGTGGATCTAATTCACCCAGCTAACCTTATAGATTATAGCACCTGGTCTGATATCTGAATCAGCTCAACAGAATAAAATCGCAGGTAATGGGACTCCAGAAAACGATGGAAATGTAATTACACGAGATTAATTTTAACACAATTATTCTAATTGGTAAACAAATCATATGAGATGTAAATTCCCAATTGGGCAAAAATATCCAGACCAGGATTCGAACCAGGCATCTCTTTGCTGAAGCTGCCAATGCTCTACCACTGGTTTGAATAAAAGAAAGAGCTCTTGCGGGATTCGTAAAAAATGCAGCATAGCGGCACCATCTGTTGAACGATTTACACCAAAAACTAATCAGCATCAATTTATATCAGGCACTACCTGAATATAATTTTTTATTTAATTCTGTGCATTAGTTCTTGAGATACAGCACCCACAAAATTTATGTCACATACAGACATTTTGTAAAAGCATGTTTTTTTGGAATCCCCGACCCCTAAAACGTGTAAATCCGTCAAAAACCGAGATTCAAAAATTTTCACAAATCTAATACTTTCTTCTTGTAAAGATAGAAGAAAGTAAAAAGCTACAATCTGCTAAAACACAGAACATTTTCACACGAATTTTTAGAAACATTTAGAGGAGTTCCTGTCTCTATATAGAAATTGAAGTTTTGGAATTCAGGACTTAGGAATAAAAAATTTTGCTGGAATAAAAAAAAATTAGGTCATACAAAAAAAAAAAAAATACTTTAAAATCAGAAGTTTTACAGGAGCATACAAACATTGACAAATAAATGAAAAGCTTTTTTTTTTTTTCTAGGAGAAAATAACCTTCAACACAGATTGATGAATACAAAATCAAAATCTATAAGAGAAGCTCTTTTAAATCTATAAGATTTAAAAGAGCATATATACATAAATTAAATATTCATCAAACATTTCTACAACAAATGTATTAATCACATATATCACTTAGAATAAAAAGAGTTAATTATTATTATTTTTTTTTTTTTTTTTTTTTTTTTTTTTGTAATCAATGAAAAATTCTCTTACTGTCATTTTTTTAAAAACACATTTCAATATACAGTCCGTCTTATAAATGTAAAGACACAGATGTTTTTGAAATTACATTTTATTAATTCAGTTAAAAGAAATTAAATTTTATACCTCACATTAAGACCACTGAAATGAATCTCTTATAGGGCTTTTAATTTAAATAAAATAATTTCGTCTCGAATAATAAAAAAAATAAAAAATTATGCTGTCTTACAAATATAAAGACAAACATGAAACTGCTTCATATGCAAATTTTTTTCGAATGTGCGCGTACAGAATTAATGTGCACGCGCAGAAATACACTTTAACTTACCCAAACGAGCAAAGTTGTTTGATTTGTTTCAATTGCAAAGATGCCGTAGAACATTGAAATTTGTAAAATACGTGAATTTAAAGCTAATGGCTTAACAGTTTGTCAAATATGTAAAAAAACTGGGAGAATCAGAGCTGCACTTTATAAAATTTTATCAAAAACTTACAATTTATATTCGAGAAAACGATCCGGCAGGCCGAGAAAAACTAGTGAAAGACTCGATTGCAAGATCATGCGACTTGTTTCATCGCAAAAAATGTCATTCCGATAAGTTTCTCAACGAGTTTATGGTATGGACCCAAAGGATATAGTACATCGTCGTATAAAAGAAAGAAAAAACATTGTATGCTGACATACGTGCAGATTTTCTTTACTGAAAAAAGAACACAAAGAACGGAGGTTAATCGGAATTAAAGATCATATGCACTGGAAGGACGAATGCATGCAAGGTATTTTTTCAGATGAAAAGAGATTTAACTTGGATGGCCCAGATGGTTAGAATTCCTGCTCGCACGATTTAAGACGTTAATCTCAAATCTTCTTCAGTAGGCAGCAGGGTTGGCAAGGTTTTTCTCACCCCCGGTAAATACCATGGTAAAAACCGGTATTTACCGTCCTGGGAAATACTATGTTTTTCCCACATGGGAAAAACTGATTATTAAAAACATAAATATAAATTCAAAACAACCTTTAAAAATGTCAAAATTGAGTTTCAAGTAAATACAGTAGACTCCCTCAAATCCGCACAGCTTGGGACCAGAGGTTGTGCGGATTTTAGAATTTTGCGGATTTCTGGTCATTTATTTGTTTACATTTTTGAACATTAATTTGATTGGTAGTTGAGCAATGGAAATTATAATGAATGGTTACAATAAAGTGAAACATTAAAATAATTAAGTAAAATATTAAAATAATTTATTAGTTTAAAAGTAAGTAATTATTAAATAAAATAATTATGCAAAATAAAAAATTTAGAAAAATATTAAAAATTAAGTCATGTAAATAATAATTAAGATACAATACTAAATGCACATATAAATATACAATATAATATAAATATAAAATAATATATAAATATACATAATAATGAGGAAAAATAAATTTTTCTTTTTTTTTTTTTTTACAAACTTTACTTATTTTTTTATTTTATATTTTTGAAACATGGATAAAATGGTTGTTTGTTTAATTTTTTGTTTCGTTCTTTTGTTATTGCATCCTGAAGCTGCTGATGATTCCTTATCTGTTGCTCAGGTATAAAGCTCTGCTGCTTCAGTAAGCTCAAATATTTTTCTCCTATGGCTAGACCTTCTTCAAGATTAATTTTTTCAAATTCTTCATCAGATTCAGTTTCTGATGAAGAATCTGCATCAATAACGAAATTTTATGCCATGTTTATCCAGATTTAATAAACGAAAAAGCTTGAGTAATTAAAAAATATTTTGGAAAACGATCGCCGATGATATTAGCGCCATCTTTATTTATTTCGAAAATAAATGCGTATTTTCTTTATGAAAAAACTTGAGTTCAGTCATATTAATCAGAATTACATATTAAAATACGTACGCAAAATTAAAAATAAATAAATAAAAATCCTTCGATTAAAACCAGTGTTGAATTCAGGAGGTGGCCTGGGGGGACATTCCTCCCCGGAGCAATGAGATGCTCCTCCTCGGAAGATTTGAGATTGTGTTTTCAATGGTCAAAAAGTGCAATTCCCCCCCCCCCCCCCCCCATCCCCGGAGCCACAGAAATCCCTCCCGGAAAAAAGTGTCTGAATTCAACATTGATGGAAACTAACGTCGATACCTCTTTCACGCTGCGAATCTCAAAACGAAACTTATATCTTATTTGCCATGTTCCGTTGCTTCGCGCATTCGCTCCGCGCATTTCCTCTTTCTCAAGATTTTTCTCAGTTGTCTATACCTATACGCACAGATAAGAGATAAGCGCTTTACTGTATATACAAAACAGGTCCATTAGATTTTTTTCGGAAGTAAATTCATATTTTTCTTCATAAAAAAGCTTGCATTTAGTCGTATTAATCAGAATTACATATTAAAATGCATACGTAATATTGAAAAAATAATAAATATTGAAACACGAGGAAACGAACGGAAGAAAAGTAAACAATTCCACTACAGTTTACACTTGCTAATATTCTACAGAAAATACAATAAAGGGGAATTTTTCAAGGCTCGAAATGTACTGGAACAAATCGGAGCGATATTCTGGTTCTTGAAATTATGATAAATAAAGTTCCAATTCATAAAATTATGGTAAATACCGTTCCGTTTCATACTTTTTTTGAAACATTGTTACTGTTTAATATAGCTTATTGCGCTCTCTGTTACTGTTTTCATTGTTATTTAGAGCCTTGAATGTGTGTTTTTTTTTTTTTTTTTTTTTTTTGCTTTGTATGTTTAGAAATAAATTTGTCTATACTTAAAAAAAAAAAAATCGGCAAAAATAATTTTTAAATAGCGTTCTGTTTCGTAGATTTTTCCATTTCGAGCCCTGGAATTTTTGATATAGATATGCTAATTTATATAAAAATCAAAAGTAATATAAATTTATTTAGTAATAAATCAGCTGTAATAGCCAAAAGAGAATAATTAACAAAAAATTGAGTAAAAAAAACATGGCAGTAGTCGCTGATTTCGGCGCCATCTTGAATTTTGTGCCTGCACCTTAACTGTAAATTTCACTGTTTACATCTGAAAAAATACGCGGATTTTAGGGTCGCGGACTGGAGGGAGTCTACTGTAGCTTGAAAGGTAAAAAAAAAAAGAAAAGGAAGATCTACAAAAACATACAATGGAATGCATTTATTTAAATATTCACACACCACACAGATTTCCAAACATTTACTAATCATAATCGTATTCATATTCTCCATCTTTCACATTGGATTTTAGCATCATATAACAAAATACTAATTTAGAGGTATTTTGTAAACCCAGCCTATTTCTAGTCTTGTTTTGGATGAAAGAAAAATGAAAAAAAAATACGCTCCAAAGATGCTGATGATACAGGACATCCCTGAAGATGTTTTATGCAATAATTCTTATTTATTTATACAGTAGAAGATCTTTATTGTTAATTATTATTATTAATTTGTTACAGTAGTCCAACTTTATCTCCTTAATATAGAATTTTAATGAAAATAATTGGTATTATTACAATAAATATTTTTGAAAATGAGTAATATAATGAATGATTTGGTCCAGGTATAGTTGACCATGTTTATGAAGTATATTTAACATTATGTGGAATGATCAATATTATTAAAAAGTTCATAATCTGGAAAATCCTGTGGACGAGGCATGCAGTACAAAGATACTCTAATGTATTTTCATATATGTTTCAGACATATTTGGCCATATTTATAAGGTAAATTTAATGATGTTTGAAATGTGACCCATATAACGCATAACCTTGCGTTTTCATTATAAGGATCTATTACTGTATTCCTTTCCTACAGAATAATTTTAAACCTAATTTTTAATAATTATGTATTTCTAACTTTAATTTTACACATCAGATTCAGAAAGCTAGAATATCTCTTACATATTGTCATTTGGAAGTTTTTCCCAGTATTTACCACTTTATCCCGGTATTTACCAGTTTTTCCCAGTGGGATGGGAAAAACAAGTTTTGGACGGGAAAAAGCCAACCCTGGTAGGCAGAAAGGGGGAGGTTCTGTTATGGTGTGGGGTGCTTTCTCTTTTAATGGAACTACGGATATTGCTTTTCTGGAAGGTAAACAGACGTCTAAAGAGTATGTCGAACTACTAGATAGTCAGTTGTTGCCAATTGCTGAAGCTCTTGGTGGTCGGAATTATTTGTACCATCAGGATAATGCATCGATTCACACATCAAGACTCACAAAAAAATGGTTTGTCGATAGCAATGTTCATGTCACGGTGTGTCCCGCACGTAACCCTGATTTAAAGCCAGTTAAGAATCTTTGTGGCACTCTCGTTCGCAGTGTATATGCATCTGGAAGGCAATTTTCAAACGTCCTTGAGTTGAAAAAAGAAATCGAACGAAGTTGGTTTGATATAAAGCCAAAATATTTATACAACTTAATAAAAAGCATGGAAGCTAGAATATTTTCTGTCATTAATAAGAAAGGATTATTTATTGGAAGGTAATTCAAAAGTATGTAAAATGTCTTTATATTTATGAGACAGCAAATTTATTTACATTTATCAATTTTCGAGTTGAAATTATTTAATTCTAATTTAATTTACTGTAAAATGTTTTCTTGGCACATACTTTTCGTTATATGCATAAATATAATTTTGAATACTGAATTATTAAACTATTATTTCAAAAATATCAGTGTCTTTATATTTATGAGACGCACTGTAGACTGTCATTTTGAATACATTACTTACATTGCATCATGAAATTTGCCTGAATCCATGTTGAAAATGCTGCATTTAATGCTGTTGATGATACATCAATCTAACATAACCATAATTACTAGCTCGTAATCCCATTTTGGTGCTAGAAAAAAAAAAGAAAAATATTACTAAAATAGGTCATTCATCATATTCAAAAGCATATTAAGCACATCAAATATAAAAACTCCTGTTTTCAGATTTAATCATCCTATTTGCTTCCTTGGCTTCTACTGCTTTGTACAGTAAAAATAAATTAAAAAAAAGGGGGGGGGGGGATGTAGCACTTCCTGACTTTTGCTTGATGACTAAAAAAGGTCACCAAAGATCAAACTCTAATTTCAATTAATTTAATGTGAATGCCGAATAGTCAATTCGGTATTCGGCATGTAAATCGAATATTCGGTTTTGAGAGAATAGTTTTAAATATCCGGCTGAATTTTACAAATAATTAATTTATGCAAAACAATTGGTAAAGTATTACTAGCAAAAATACATGATGACCAATGCACATTTGAAGATATTTTAATATGGTTCAGTGATAAGTGATCAGTTATAAAAGCTATTTGTAATCAAAATTTAACATGGGCAAATTATGGTGTAAAAATAAGTGTTTTTCAGCACTATCTGGTTGTAATGTTTCTCTTCTGTTCATAAATCTGTCCAGCTTCAGAAAATAAATGTTTGCTAGTAGAATCCTTTTTTACTTAGAAGTAGAATAGGCTAAGTGATGGAGTTTCAATATTATGTTCAGGGTTCAACTGCACTACAAAAAACAAGACAGAGGTCATTTTTACTTTCTTCTATCTTTACAAGAAGAAAGTATTGGATTTGTAAAACTTTTCGAATTCCCGTTTTTGATGGATTTACTCATATTATGGGTCAGAGATCCCGAAAAACATGTTTTTACAAAATGTCTGCCTGTATGTGACACAAATATTGTGGGCGCTCTATCTCAAGAGCTAATGCACAGAATTTAATAAAAGTTTATATTCAGTTAGCCCCTGCTATAAATTGATGTTGATTACTTTTTGATGCAAATTGCTCAACAGGTGGTGCTGCTATGCTGCATTTTTTACAATATCCGCAATGGCTATCTCAAGATCTAATGCATGGATTTTTATGAAACTTCAGATTAAGTTAGTCCTTGATATGAGTTGGCGCTGCTATGCTGCATTTTCCCTGATTCCCGCAACAGTTTTATCTTGAGAAGTAATGCATGGATTTGAATCAAACTTCATATTCAGTTACCAAGTTGACGCTTATTAGGTTTAGATGTATATCACCCAACAGGTGGCGCTGCTATGCAGAATTTTTTACAATTTCTGCCATACCTCTACTCAAAAACTAATGCACAGATTTTCATACAACTTCAGATTCAGTTAGAAGTTCAAAAAAGTTGTTGCTGATTAGATTTTGGTGTAAATCATCTAACCGGTGGTGTTGCTATGCTGCATTTTTCAGGAAGTATTAATATGTATGAAATAGAAGAAAGTGTTGGGATTGCCACATCTGACTAGTTAATTACATTTTTATTATTTATTTTTTAAAGTGAACTTTTTCTTTCCTAAAATATATAGGGGTAAAATCAAAACAACTGTCCCCAATAGTGAAAAAAAATATATAAGGAAAATGGGGCATCTTTCCCTTATCATTTAATTTTAATTACTTCTACAATAGTTATTAAATTAAAGTCACTCAATTTTTTTATTTTCATCACCACGCAAGTTAAACCATTAATCAAAATATAAAGCAATATTTTGTCAGAAAATAGTTAAATGAACAAATTGAGATGTTATCTCTTGTATTTGAGAACATTTCTATACAATGTACAGTAGAACCTCGATTATCCGAAGTAATTGGGACCAACCACCTTTTGGAAAATCGAAATTTTCGGATAATCGAGAATGCTTCAATTTTAAGATTAAGGAGAAATATTGCAATATTTCTTATTATGGTAACACGTGTGCTTAATAAAATAAAGCAATAGCAAAATAGAAACCAGAATAAATTACCTGAATTTTAATTTTGAAATTAAGTACCTTTTACATATATCACAACGGTTTGAAAAAATGTTTTGTTTGTCGCAGTTTCGATTGCCTTTGCTTTGAAGCTCTATCTCAGAGTTTTTTAATATTATTAGTTATTAATATTATTAGCCTGTATCACAGTCTTTCTTCTGCTTCAACCATGCCAAACCTTTTGCAAAACATTCAAAAGCTTCAGAATTGCTAATTTGTTCGTTTTTTTTCCCACTCCACAGCTTATGGAAGCCCAAGTTAAATTCAAAGGAACTCTAAGAAAGGGGATCGAAAATATTTATATGTACTCGTAGTTTGGAAAGGACCGCTTGCACACAAAGAATATGATGATTGAAAAAAAAAAAAAAAAAGCTTTCAAAATGCATTTTGCACACAAGGAATGTGATAGATAGTTAAAAAAAAAGAAAAAATGCTTTAAAGTGTATTTTGGTTAACCGAGAGTTTCAGATAAAAGAGGTTCTACTGTATTTATAATTAGACATCGACAATCAGTAGATCAGCTTAATGATAACATCCAGTTTCTTTTTGTATGAATGAACGTTTGTTTTTCAGACAATCCTTATACTTAATAACAGTTTGAAAAATTTAATATTTTCATAATTTATTTTGGGTATTGACTAGTGAAAAAATAATAATAAATAAGTGATGGATTAATAAATTTGTGAGTGGAAAGAAGTCATTAATTTTTTATTATATTGTCGACTTAGAAAATATTTTAACAGTTGTATGCATATGGCCTAATTAATTCATGGGCTATTCATAAGCCTTACATTTTAGGGCTCCCAAATTAGAATGAACAGATCAGAAACATTAATTTTTATACTTTGTGTCCCTTTTCAAACAAATATTTTAAATTGCAAATTAATTATTGTAATTGAAATTTATTTCATAAATTATTAACAGGCTCTAAGTTCCACCTGAGGCCCTATCAGGCCCTGCAGTAAACACAGTTTTTTTATAGAACTAAGGAGTTTTTGAAAGGTCAAAGTGACAAATTGATATGATTTAATGTTGTAGTTAATGAATGTAATCCTAAAAGTTTTTACAAAAGGCATGTTATTATTATTTTTTTTTTAATATGCCAGACATGGACAAAGTCATAAAAATACAATTTGTCCATATTAAATAAGGACAGATAATAACCCTATTATAAAGGGGAGATTTATATTGTTTTTTATACATACTTAGCTTTTAAGAACGAATTAATTGAATTCTCATACAAATCAATACAAAATCTATGATCAGTTAATGAATAATCTGGTTAGCGAACACTGTTTTGGAACGGATTAAGTTCATAATTAAATTCATATAAACAGTACAAATACCTGTAGAAGAATTACTTTCAGGTACATATACAATGAAAATTCTTTTAAAAGCCACCTCTATTAAGGGCAAATATTTTTAGGAACAAAAAATTTCCCTATAGACATAATGTTAAATTTACCCCTATTAAGGAACGCACCTACCCCTCATAAAGGCAATTTTCCCCCCATTTGCCTTAAATCCTAAACAGGTTTATTCAATTCCTAAACCAAAAGGGCTCAGCAAACAGCTGCACTTGCAACAAAGAAGGCAGGTGGAGAGGGAAAGGATTTAGTAACACAATTAAGGATCACAAACTTTTCCACAAGTAAGACAAACAGGCGTTCCTCACACTTTATTTGACCTTTCAACCTGTAGGGGTTGGGTTGGAGGGTTAAACTTGACCCTTTGCTGTGGGCACACAAAGGATAACAGGTTATCTAGAAAAACTGATTCCACATTCACTAAAACTGTGAATACATATTGAAGCACAATTTTTTCACTAGAAATTTTACGCTCAGGCTTATGTAAAATTTTAAATTATGGCCCCAAAATCTAAATCAAGCCAAAGAATACATTTAGATTTGAATGACAAAATCGTTTTTAATTGTCATGATCAAGGAACATCTGCAAGAAAATTGGCTTCACAGTTTATTTGCAGCAAGAATCAAATAAACAATGTTGTTAAAAACAAAGAGAACTTACTGAAAGAATATGTCGATTTTAAAAATCGCGGGATAAAAAGAAAGAGAAATGAAAAATTTGGTCACCCCTATTCAAGGGCCAATTTTTAATGGAGCGGCAGGTGGCCTTTAAAGAGAGGTTTCACTGTATATAATTTATAAGTACAGTAGACTCCCTTAAATCCGCGACCCTAAAATCTGCGAACGCCTAAAATCCGCGTATTTTTTCAGATGTAAACAATGAAATTTACAGTTAAGTTGCAGGAACAAAATTCAAGATGGCGCCGAAATCGGCGACTACCGCAATGTTTTTTTTACTAAATTTTTTGTTAATCATTCTCTTTTGGCTATTACAGCTGATTTATTACTAAATAAATTTACATTACTTTTGATATAAATTAGCATATCTATATCAAAAATTCCAGGGTTCGAAATGGAAAAATCCACGAACCGGAACGCTATTTTAAAATTATTGTTCGCGGAATTTTTTTTTAAATTATAGACAAATTTATTTCTAAACATACAAAGTAGTATAAGAAAAGCATTCAGGGCTCTAAATAACAAATGAAAAAAGTTACAGTGAGCGCAATAAGCTATATATACTGATAATAGCATTAACACTGTTCTCCTTGCTATCACTAGATGGCAGCATAGGACTTTTGGAATCGAATTGAATCGATTTCATTCGTAATATTTTTATTTTACATAATTATTTTAATAATTACTTACTTTTAAACTAATAAATTATTTTAATATTTTACTTATTTTTATGTTTCACTTTATTGTAAGCATTCATTATAATTTCCCTTGCTTAACTACCAATCAAACTAATGTTTCAAAAATGTAAACAAATCAATGACCAGAAATCCACAAAATTCTAAAATCCGCACAACCTCTGGTCCCAAGCTGTGCGGATTTGAGGGAGTCTACTGTATTTAAAATACATCAAAATATCTTAAAATACATTTAAAAAAAACCCATTCTGGGTTTTATTCTAATGTATTTTAAGATATTTTGATGTATTTTAAATGCATATAAATTATATATATGCACCTGAAAGTAATTGTTGTACAGGTATTTGTACTGTTTATATGAATTTAATTATTTAACTCAAGGTGAATTAAGCACTAGAATTTAACTTCCATTTATTGGATTAAGTTCATTAACTGATCACCTACTGTATTTGATTTTGCAGCAAACTTGCTAAAATATATTAATTTAAGGCTCAATTTAAAAAAAAAGTATATTTTGATAAAAATTGCTCTGTAATTTATTAAATCTCAGAGTTTCCCCCAGGCAGTTTCAGAAGGGCGCTGCACCCTGCCTGCCCTTAGGTTTACAAAACAGCACCCTTCTGGCCCCTCATCCAAAAAATTAGCACCCTTCTTGCCCCCAGTTGAAAAAAGAATGTCTTTACTCCTTTGTGTATTAAAAAATTTACTTGCATAGTAAAAATTGACTCATTGCTGTCTTTAAAAGAGTTCCTTGACTATTAAATATTAAAAATCAAAAGAATGCTTAAAAAAAAATTTTTTTTAAGTGCCCTTAAGAATCCAAAATGTGCCCTTTGGAATCAAAAAGTGCCTTTTTCCCACAAGCAGCACCCCGCCCTTTTTTAAATCTGGGGGAAACTCTGAAATCTACAGATATTGTAAAAAAAAAGTTCCCTGATTTTTCCCTGACTATCTTTATCAGACTTCCATTATTAACAACACACATACGGTATTTTTTCTTGTATGCAGCTTCCTTGTGTAACACACTGATTTATCCAGTTTGATAATATATCTCATTTGGGAGAAAAAAACATACAAAAACATAAAATTTGCGGAATATTCATCCTACCGATTGACAAATTTATAAATCTGAACTCAAAATTTAGTCCAGCAACTTCATATAATGGCCAATGGATATAGGGTGACCTGAAAATTTCCTCATTTTCTGAAGAATGTTCAATTCTAAGACATATCTACATCTGACAGGATAGCAAATTGGATTAAACTGGCCACCTGGTCCGATTACGCTAATGTATCATTTAAAAATGGGTAAATTGCCTTCATTATAAACACTATCCAATATCCATAGAAAATGAAGACATCTGATCACCTTAATTTGCGTTAAATATCAAAAACTCATACCATGTGCATATTAAAAAAAAATATTGGGAAGACTAATCAGCATGTGGAAAAATATGTTATATAAAATAGACAAATCAGTCTCATTGGCAAGATGAAAATGCAGATATTTTCGCATATAGACAAATTTCCCTAATTTTCTTGTATTTTTACAAAATTACCTGACTTTTCCAGATTGATAAACCTGCCTGATTTTTTCATGATCCCCTGATTTCCAGATTTTGTAGACACTCTGTAAATCAAATTAAGTTTCTAAACAAATGCATGATTAAAGTATCACTTTTAGAAAAAAAAAAAAAAATGCTGCCAAATAAATAAGTAGAATGCTAAAATTCACGTTATAAAAAGCCAAAAATTAAAATTACACAAAATGTGCTTCAATACTTAAAATATGATTAAAACATTAAAAGACATTAAATTACATTAAACAATTAATAGCCATTTCAACTATACACATAAAGATCCTCAGGGACAAAATACAAAAACTGATTTTATGAATTTTAACATCAAGAGAGTGAATTTTGAAAAATAAGACGATTGTAACGTCAGTTTTTGTAATTTGTCCCTGGGGATGACTATGTTTACAGTTGACAGTGCTAGGCAGTGACCTGGAGCCGAACAATTTTTGATGCTCCAGCTCCACTCCTAGATAAAATACTGTGGCTCCAGCTCTGGCTTCAACTTCATGCTTTTGAGTTGCAGATTTTAATTTACACATTTAATTTTTTGCTCACAAATTCTTTCTTCCTTTACCTTTATTAAAGATCTGACAAAATGCATTTTCCTTCTCATCAAACTTGAAATGCTTGTTCAGAAAATATGACATCTTTTAGCTTTTGCTTTTAAAATAGAAAGTTTGGTGGAATTTTAAACACAAAAATCTTAAATTTCTTCTACACTTTTCAAACATCCAAAATTGTACAACTATACATGTAAACAACAGGCGACCATATTTGTTTTCAAATAGTGTTGTCACTTAGCTCAAGTAGAAAGTAGAAGTAAAGTAGTGTTACCATGTTTTGAGAAGTTTTCCATCTCTAATAATAATAAAAAATAAAATAAAAAGAAACTAAAAAATGATATAATTAAAATACTGAATAATGATGTAATTAAAATATTTTAAGCCTGGAAACTTAAAGACTGAAAAAAAAAAAAAGATTTAAAAGAATATTAAAAACTAAAGGAGCCCTGCAGCAGGGGAAAATTTAGAGCTCCAGCTCCAGGGAAAACACAGCTTTGGAGCGCTCCGGCTCTAGGGCTAGGAATTGTATAATGTAATTTAACATCTTTTAATATTTTTATTTATCTTTAAAATAATAAACCACATTTTGTGCTAACTTTAATTATTAAAAATGCTGCCAGTATGGAGGATAGAGTAAATTTTCTTTCATTAGATTCATTCAGGATCTGAAAAGAATGTGGTTCAGTCCTTGACCAGAGTCTACAGAAAAAAATAAAAACCAGCCTCGAGCCAAATTTACAGAAGGAAAAAAAAATAAGGCCAGACTTTGCTAGCCTGAGTCTAACGGCCTAAAAAATTTTCACAGACCTAACAATGTGTAATTTATTTAGTGATACAGTAAAACCTGCAAAAATAGAATCATTAAGAGTAGGAAAAATCCTTTTTAAACAAATTTCTGTCTTAGAAAGTATAATAGAATGTTTTCCTGTCTCAAAGACGGAGTTTGACATTTTTCGGTTAAAGGTACTACTATTATGTTACAGGCAGGTTCCAATTTTTACAGGCTTTACAGCATTAAAAACTACTTGGTCCCTCCTTTAACAAATAAAACAATAAAAATTCCATTTTTGTAGGCTATGGAATTTTGGTTGGATACTTTGTTGTTTATGAATATTCAGCATTTTTAAGAATTACAAATATATTTTCCAGATTTTCTTTTATTTGTGTGAAATTTGATGATACAGTTTCATTTAGGGAAGAAGAACAAAGGAAGAAATGCAATAAACAAACTCCCCACAATATAGTGATGTTTCAGGAAATGGTCATTAATACAGCCTAGAGCTTATTCTGGATAATACAGAGAATGTAGTTTTTAAAAATAAGTGACTAGTTTTTATTTCACAGTCATACATTGTATTTTCACCATTTTTAAACACAATAACCATCATTTTAGGGAATCACGTTTATTGAATAAAATTTGATTCAATAAAGCCAATAGATTCGAATTAAGGTAAAAATTATACAGGGTGTCCTCGAATTCATGGACCAAACTGTAAGAGAAGGTAAAGCAAACATAAAGAAGCCATTTTGGTATATAGCAATATGGGGTCGGAAATGAAAAGTTTTAGCGCAAAACAAGAAATGTGGAGGAAATGAAAACAAGCATTTTAGTTATATAACCATTACAGTAAGTGCTCAAATGTGCCACTGACAGTATTTAGCAAGTGATTGGCATACCGTTTCACAAATTCCAAGTATTTCACGAACATTTGCAGCAACAATTGAAAATCTTACAACGAGCTCCTCACCAGAGTCACTGGTATCTCATAGATAAGATATCTTGAACCTTCAAAAGGGCACAATAATCACTTGCTAGAGGTTGCCAGGTATATTGATGTGGGTGGTGGCACATTTGAGGACTTACTGCAATTGTTATGTCACTAAAACCTTTGTTTTCATTTCTTTCGCATTTCTTGTTTTTCACCAAAACTTTTCATTTCTGATCCCACATTACTATACGAAAATTGCTTCCTTACATGTACTTTACCTTCCCTTACAGTTTGGCGCATGAATTCCTGGACACCCTGTATACTGATTTTGGAACTGATTGACCCATTTAAATGACTAAAATTTGATTAACCACAGATTCATTTAAGCGGCAATAACTGTAATATTTTTTCTCTGGGAAGGGGTTTAACCCTGAGAACCACCACTTCGCTGCGACACTGCAGAACTACAAAATAGTAGTAATTAAAAAAAAAAAAAAATCCTTAAAATAAAGTCTTAAATTGACCCTTTAATTTTTTGGTACTACTTAGTTATTCCGTCGACCAAAAATCTATCGCCAAACTATAGGATTAAATGCCAGTAATGGTTGATCGTAAATGTCACATTCACTTGACTTTAAGCAAGTGACACTTGTTTACGTCATCGAGCGATTTTTATTTCGACATTTTATTTGTATTTTTATTAATGTTATACTAATTTATTTGTTCTTTCGTTATTTAAAATAAAAATTATGTCTATTTGAATTTGTATAATTTGGCGAAATTGGTCGACGGGATAACTAAGTAGTACTAATTTTTTTTACCTTCGGAGTCTTATTTATGAAATATATTTAATGTACTACAATTTTCATTCTTTCGAATGCTATATTATCCAACAGAATTACTGAAGTTCAGCGCAGAATCTCATTTCTCTAGATTTTGCTGACTGACTCCATGTACAAGCTTACTGACAATGTTAAGTTTAATGAAAATTACAATTAAATATGAAACTTTTATACTAACTGACAATAATACATAAACAATGAAATTCAAACTTGATAATAATAAATAAACAATGAAATTCAAACTTGATGCGAATAGAAAAATAAAAGTGGCGCAACCTGAGAAGTTGGTGGAAAAATTACCATATATGGAAGTTAAGCCTAAATGATCCCAAATTAAAGGCAGAATTTATAGCGGGCATCTAATTTGGCTTATACCTCAATTTATAAAATCGGAAATTTAATAAAAAATTGATGATGTCAAACACAATTTGTTCCGAAACAAAAACAACAAAATCATAGCTTTGTATATAAACAAACGCATTCTGCACAGATTGGCCGGTTGGTTGATTACCTTGCAAGAAAAATATACATTGGGTCTGTTCACGGTACGTAAAAGACGCCGCCCACGCGCAAGGAGTTTTTGTCATAGAGTAGGTCTTAACGAAGAATGGAATTTTAAAATACTTTCATACCATGGATCAAAATAGGTAAACAGTGGGTAAAACCAACGACTACATTTCTTTATCCTTTCAAAAAATGACTTTCAGAATGGAGGATATTCCATCTACATTTTGATCAAATGGTCAAGGTAAAAACTTCTATCGTAAAGAAGGAAGGCTCTGTAGACGTGTAATGTAAATCCCCGCTAGCCAATGAAACGTTCATGAGGCAAAGTAGTAGTATCTTCCCTTCTTATCAGTTAGAAGTTCCTTGGGTAAATTACCGGTATCACGTGACTTTTTCAGCCTCGAACCCATATTTGGAATATCCTCCATTTCGCAAATCAACAGTTAAGGACCAAAAATGAAAAACGCTACAAATACCAAAAAATCGCAATTCTTTTTTTTTTTTTTACGAAAAAAGTCTAATGAAAAGCTTAATTAACAGGAGAACCCTTGAATTGCCAAACCTAGTAAAAGAATTAAAATTTACACAAAGCACAGCTGATAATTGCCTATTCATCAGGATTGGGTTTTTGACGTCAAAAAGTGGTTTTTTGACATGACATGTCAAAAACCGTTCGATCCCAATCGCGCCCGTCGCACTAATCGTTCGGAGTTTTCGTGGTTTTCCATGCGTAAATACGGGTTAGGTTCCCTTAGAAAGATCCCCACGGAGGGCACTCCCCCCCTCGGTCCTATATCCCTAGAGTAGATAATCGGCCGTCAAAAATCAACCAACCAACCATGTCAAAAACCCGTCGAAAAGTGTCTAAAATCTTATACAATTTTTTTTAGCAATCATTAATGTTATTTTATATTAAATCAAGCTAAAAACTGATTAAATAATAATTTATATGTTATATAAATTATTTTTATTTAATTACTCTGTATTTAACCCTTTAGTGTGCAGCTTTGCATATATGCAAACAACAGTGTTTCGAATTTAATAGATTGTTTTATTCGCCTATTTTTAATTCACACCATAAAATTAAAATAGCAATATCTGCTTTAATTAATAACAGACATTCCGTATTTAAATAAAGCGCAATTAGCCATTGAAACTTTCTGGTGTAAAGTCAGATTCTCTGAACTAAGTAATTCCTAGAACGTAATCTATCACGGGAATTAAAGGGTTAAGTTGTAATAAAATTATATATCAAAATTCTAATTATGTGTCAATTGTCTTGCTCGGAAAAATAGCTAGAAATATTGAAGGTACTATTAAATGCATTTTTCAAAGTAATTTACATCTGTATTACTATTATATGTTCAGTTTGTTATAAAAAAAATTTAGCAATCTAATTTATCTAAAAAAAAAAAAGCTTGTGTAAAGCTAAAGTGGCCATTATTTACTTACTGACAATGTTAGTTACCTAGGTTTTAGGCCGTGAAGCAGCAGGACGGACAATCCCCTCATCGAGTTGGAAGCTGAAATTCCAGGATTAGACAGATCTCGATTAGCATATTAAAATGCAACTAGTCTGCCAAGTCATATCTTAGTGGGAAACATCTGCAAACCCGATTTTAGTGGTTGTCTCGTAGGTTTATCATTGCCTTTTCCTGCACCCATAGGTATAAAAACATGAAGAACTGGGAGCAGGAAATTACAATGTTACACCTACTGGTCAACCACTAAAATCACGTTTGCAGGTGTTTTCCGCCAAGATATGACTTGGCAGACCAGTTGCATTTTAATATGCGAATCAAGTTTTAACTAATTCTGGAATTTCAGCCTCCAACTATATGAGGTGATTGTCTGTGCTGCCGTCTCCCGGTCTAATTTTAATGATTCTAAAAATGTTTTTTTTTTTTTTTTTTTTTTGTACATAAACATTAATTATAAACCACAATTGCATTACAAATGTTCTCTGAGTAATTAAATGAATTAAAATATGAAACTGATTTAATTAAAAGTTCTTTAAATGAATAACATAAGAGAAGATGGTTCGTTAATTTCAACATTTACATATAGAGCGCGTTCAGAGACCGGTACACGGGTAACTCGGAAAATTGGGGAATGACGTCATACTGGTTTCTCGGTGTAAGGTTGGGTAAAAACGACTCTGGACGCTTTCGGGTAAAGATGCGAGATTTTTTTATTTACATTTACAAACATGGCGGCAGCTGCACTTTCGACAGTGCAAATAGATTCAATTATCACTTTTTTTTAGATGGGAAACTGTTCCCAAAGTTAATTTTTATGGGGAATACTATCGCAACAAATATGTATCACACACTGTTAAAAATATCGTGAAAAATTACCTCTGTTTTTAAAGGCTATCTATTTTCTGACCAATGAGAGCGCTTTATAGGTGTTTATGTAGCTTTCTCATTGGTCTGAAAATAGATAGCCTTTAAAAACAGAGGTAATCTTTCACGATATTTTTAACAGTGCAGGTTTTGCTAGCCATTTTAGGCTTCCAAGCGTGAACTGATTTGTCATATGCAAAATTTACATTTATCTTCTAACTTATCTAAAAGTTAAACTTAGACCAGATATATTTTTATTATTATTTTTGTAATATGAAAAAACAGTAACAATGTGCGATAAAACTAATCAAAACAGTGCTATTCCGATTAACAGTCACAGTTAAGCTATAAAATGGTAAACAAATCAGATTTCCCAACCACGTGATCACTTTACCCAACAAAATTTTTCAGGTAATGCGGGTTCCCCGAAATCTGGGTAATCCCCGGCTCTGAACGCTACGGTGAACTCGGAAAAAGTCACGTGATGTCGGTCTCTGAACGCTTCGGGTTACCCGTGATAAACCTGGGGAACACAGGGTGCGGTCCATGAACGCGCCCATTATGTATATCTTCATTTTATTATCTTAGTTTCAGTTTAATTATTTAGAACAATTTGTTTATGTTAAATTTTATTTTTATGCATTATAAAATAATTTTAAATTTTTGTCTTATTTGAGCATATTATTTCAAGTTTGTAGCTGTAAGTCTAGCATTATCATTTGTTTGTGGAAAACACTTAATAGACGGCTTGGACATGACGTCACACGTTCAGAAGAATCTGGCATGCTTCATATGCGCCCAAATCTAATGCGAATGTAGTGCTCTCCATTTGACTTATTAGACTTATTAGCGCAATGATAATAATAATAATAAAAAAATTAAATTAAACAGAAAGATAACGCGTGCTTTTAACGCTAAACGGGGAGTTCTGACGTTCCGTGTGAGCTCCAGATGCAATATGTATCAGTCTTTGCTAATAGCAAAGGGACGTCAATGCAAGCCGTCTATATGGGACTAACATTAAAACATATAAAAATAAAAAGATGCATATTATTTATATGTAATTCTATACATTAAATTATACAAGTATTTTCATCATGTAATTTTATTTTTAAAAATTAAGGTATTTCATAGTTTGATTAGTTTATGTTTTTAATGTAAAAATAGCTTTAAATTATTTTTTATTCTATATCATATAGCTTACAGTTATTTTCTAAGCAACTTGTTGAACCAAAAACGTTTTGAGTTTTATACAGGATATGTGGTTTTTAATGTCTAAAACTGTCAAAAAGTTTATTCAAGTGTCTAAAACTAAAAATTATGAGAAATTGTAAATTTAAAATTGTTGTAAAAACAATTTTAAACAGTTTTGAACTCAATTTTAGGTTTTTGACAGTCACTGTCAAAAACTATGTCAAAAAGGGGTTTTTGACATGACGGTTAAAACCATGGTTAAAACCGGATAAAACCGCCACACTGTCAAAAACTTGCCAACCCTGCTATTCATGCGAAAAGAAGGGGGAAACACAGTTTATATGCCAGTATAGGTAGATGATATAATTACTGCAGGAAAAGATGAAGAGATTAAAGATATAATATAAAAGTTAAGATCAAAATATGCACTCGAAGATTTAGGACCAATTAGTGACTATCTCGGGATAAAAATAGAAAAAATACACAACGGTTACAAGCTGAATCAAACATAAAAAATAACTGAAATATCTAAAAGGTTTAAACTTGAAGAATCAAAACCATATGGAACACCAATGGAAACAGGTTTCCTTAGATCAGAAAATGATGAAACACCAATGCAAAATATAGTCAAGCAATTAGTGCTTTATTATATATTGTTAACATTACAAGTAGGGCTGGATTATTTACCAATATATCGACAAATATTGATATTTTTTAAATATCGCAATAAGAATATCTAAACCTTGACTCTATTGATATATCCCAATAAAATAACAATGTTTTGAGCTCACTAGAATTTTGAACATGAACCTAGAAAAAAGAGCGTAGAAATCTCAAAAACAAATAAAATAATAGTGTTTTATGCAAACCCCGCTACAGCCCCGAAAAACATAGCTCAATATTCCATTACAATGTTTTCACCCACCATATCCTCCCCAAAACAGAAAATCTAATTCAATTATCTTTCTTTCCGATTATTATCTCCAGAAATATCCCAAGTATTACAATATTCGTTCGCTGAAAACTTCGAGTTTATTCCACTGCCTGGCTGCGTAATACTGATTGACATTTATCGTACTTTTTTTTCTCTCGCTGTTGTGATTGGTCCACACATATTGCAATAACTACAGATATTGATATGCCATGAATAATCAAACGAGCTCTGATTATTGCTGAGTTCCAGTTGATACAGAGTATAGCTGGTTATCATTGAGTTCTTAGCCCAACAGCTGAGATGCTCGGCTTGCGAGCAACCAATCAGAGTCCGCTAATGGTAAACTTTGCTTTTTGTTTCTCGTCAAGTTGGGGGAAAAGCCAAGGTCAAAGTATTCGTTCACTGTGAAGATTCGTTGCTTTTCAAAAGAGCTTCCCAGTCTGTAACGTCTACTATGCTACTGAATACAATGCTCATTCATATTGTGTATTGATATTCTTTCTTCTATGTAGGTTGTTGTATTTTCATTAGAGCGAAGTTTTCTTGAATGAATTTAACATATCTTGCCTTGATATTTTAACTTAAAAGTAATATTTATCAAAAAAAATTTAAATTAATATAAAACTATTCCCAAATGTGATTTGAATATTTATATATTTTTTAAAGTTTTCAATGTTGTTTTCTTGTAGTAAATAGGTAGGAAGATATAAATACATTGAATTTTTTCGATTAAGAATGCATTTATTCCTTAGAGAAAGATTGAAAAACAACATGTCTGCTGCATCTATCATCCACTGAAACCTACACTGTTAAAAATATCGTGAAAAATTACCTCTGTTTTTAAAGGCTATCTATTTTCTGACCAATGAGAACACGCCATAGGCGTTTATAAAGCATTCTGATTTGACAGAAAATAGATAGCCTTTAAAAACAGAGGTAATTTTTCACGATATTTTTAACAGTGTACTTAATTACAAGTATATTAGCATGACATGTGACATTAAATTAATTTTAGTTTTTGCCCTTCTTTTGCTTATTTTAATTATATTAAAATCGTCACTGTCCTAAATTTAAGAATTTTTTTTTAATAATATTCTCAATTATACGAGAAGTAATTAAATAGTTAAAATGTTAGTAATAAATAATCCATAAAGTAGGAAGAAAATGAAACATACTATTTTAAAAGAAAAATACTATGCAACAAATGGTACAAGTGCAAACAGATATCAAACATTGGTTTCTTTTCTAAATTATTTCTATTTTGCATAGATATATATTCATATTTTAATGATGTTGTGTGAACATATATAGGTATAAAACATTGATTCGTTGCGTTCTACATCTGTTGGTACTTAAATTGCTGCTACTGTACTATTTTTTTTCGAAATTAGCAATATTTCTATTCTTACACAGTTTAAGGTAGTTATCGCGATATATCACCAATATCGATATTAACTCGCTGATATATTGCGATATTAAATTTCTGATATCGTCCAGCCCTAATTACAAGACTAGATATTTTATTAGCTGTAAACATTTTAAGTAGAAAAAATGAGAACGCATCATAAAAGGGTTGGAAAGCAGACAAACGACTGATTCGATACATAAATAGTATCAGAAATTTGAATTTGATAATCAGCACTGAACACCCACCTATTTTGGAGGTATACAGTGATGCTGATAAGAAAGGTTCATAATATGAGAGAGTGGTGAAAGGGCTTTCGATGACATATCAAATGAGGAGTTCGGTAAAAGTTTGAAAATTACCCCCATCCCGTGGGTCCACTCTCGCGGCCCCGAAATACAACCGGGATTCACCAACCTCTCTCTTTGAAATTTTTATATTTAATAAATAATGTTTATCAGAGGGCTCCGTCAAATATCCACATCTAAAATGATACTTATTGTAGAAATCGATAGGGTTTTTTTAATTTGTTCGCGCGCTCAACTTCCTCCGAAATTCAAGTCCGGGGTAGCAGAATGGTTCATATGAAAGAGTGATCAAAGGGCTTTTTGATGATATATCACATGAGGGGTTCGGTAAAAGTTTTAAAATTGCCCACCCGTGGGCCCACTCTCGCGCCCCGGACTACACCCTGAATTCACCAAACTCCCTTTGAAATTTTTATATTTAATAAATAATATTTATCGCAGGTCCGTCGAAAAACCACATCTAAAATTATACTTATTGTAGAAATCAATACGGTTTTAAAAATTTGTTCGCGCATTCCCTCCCCCCCGCTGAACATCAACTCAGGGTGGGAGACTTGTTCATAATATGAAAGAGTGGTCAAAGGGCTTTCCGAAGATATATCACATGAAGGATTCGGTAAAAGTTTAAATTGCATCCCCGTGGCTTCACTCTTGTGCCCCCGGAATACATACGGAATTCACCAACCTCTCTCTTTGAAATTTTTATGTTTAATAATTAATATTTATCGGTGGGCTCCGTCAAAAAATCACATCTAAAATGATAATTATTGTAAAAGTCGTTACAGTTTTAAAAATTTGTTCGCGTGCTTCCCCCCCCCCCCAACCCCCGAAATTCAATTCCAGGGTAGAGAAAGATCCATAATATGAAAGCGTGGTCAAAGAGCTTTCTGATGATATATCACATTAGGGTTCGGTAAAACTTTCAACCCCCCGCCCCCATGGGTTCACTCTCGCGCCCCCGGAATTCACCAACCTCTCTGACATTTTTATGTTTAATAAATAACATTTATCGGAGGGTTTCGTCAAAAAACCACATCTAAAATGGTAATTATTGTAGAAATCGCTATAAGGTTTTATAAATTTTTTCGCGCATACACCGTCTCCCCGCACCTTGAAATTCAACTACGGGTGGAAGAAAGGTTCATAATATGAAAAAGTGGTTCCGATGTTATATCACATGACGGGTTCGGTAAAAGTTTGAAAATTGCTCCCCCCTCCCCCGGTAGGTTCATTCTGATGTACCCGGAATTCACCAACCTCTCTCTTTGAAATTTTATATTATATAAATAACATTTATCGGAGGGCTCCAGGTATGATACAGCTTGGTAAGGCTAAAATAAGAGACACATTCAAAAATAGGGCTTCATTTCACAGAGAAATAACCGCGAACGAGAAACGAGAAGAGGTCCTAGAAAGAGAACAAGTTGGAAATTGCTCGTCAAACGTGGCAAATGAGGTGCGTTCGTACTATAACTAGTTTTATAATTATTTTTTGCACCCCATATTGTACTGAATGTATATTTTTTTGCGCTTCATAAGTGCATAGTCTGTAACATCATTAAAATGCACTTACAATAATTTTTTCTCCATTCCCCGTAATGTAACGCAAAACTTTTGACTGTTCCTGTAATTAAACTATACATTCGATTTTCATAAAATTTGAAATGGCTCAACAAAATTTTGCAGCAATTATATATTTAAAATTTCAGACCATTCGGAAGGCTGTAAAATCATTAAAATGCTTTGCAATAATTTTTTCCCATTGGCCATAATATAACGGAAAACTTTTGGGTGTCCCTGTAATTAAACTATACATCCGATTTTCATAAAATTGGAAATGGCTCAACAAAATTTTGCAGCAATTATATATTAAAAATTTCAGACCATTCGGAAGGCTGTAAAATCATTAAAATGCATTTGCAATAATTTTTTCCCATTGGCCATAATGTAACGGAAAACTTTTGGGTGTCCCTGTAATTAAACTATACATCCGTTTTTCATAAAATTGGAAATGGCTCGACAAAATTTTGCAGCAATTATATATTAAAAATTTCAGACCATTCGGAAGTCTGTAACATCATTAAAATTCACTTGCAATAATTTTCCCCATTGGCCGTAATGTAAAGAAAAACTTTTGACTGTCCCTGTAATTAAACTATACATCCGATTTTCATAAAATTGGAAATGGCTCGACAAAATTTTGCAGCAATTATATATTAAAAATTTCAGATCATTCGGTCGGGTAGTTTTTGCTCTGTTATATGCGGACGGACAGACAGACGGACGGACAGACGGACAGGCAGACGGACTGAACGACGACTATAGGTGCTACGTATTTATATAATTACGAACGCACCTAAAAATGAAGCTCTAATTAGAAGAGTCAAACTTACTGCGCTTCTGATGTTAGTCATAATTTCCCAAAGAGTACATCTGCTTTTCCAATCTCTTTTGTTATAAACTAATATGGGTTAGGAAGCATAGTGGTGTATGTTATTCAATTACAATGTTAATACACAAGTTTTATATTCAATTTAGCGCCAGTTTGCCCCGAATTTTCAATGTTTTTTCTTATTTTAACCCTCCCAAGCTGTCCAATACCTCTTAATATTAGAATATTATTGTTAATAATAAAATTGCACTGCAAATTGTGTGTTTTCAAGATTTTAAGTGTCACACTGGGGAAGGGGATTTTTCAAAATTATTTTACCCCAATCATGTAATACCTTTAAAAAATGGTCATCTCATAACCTTTCTTTTGTCCATCCACCGTTAGTTTTAGGTACCAGGGCTTAAAATGCTCTAAAGGGAAATACCTAGCGGCAGATTTTTCATACTCTGCTACGTACCCTGGTTCCACTTGTAGGAGAATTATAAGACTAACATCAAGTTGTGTCTAAAATCGAGTAAAAAATATTGGCACATGTTTCTTAATTTTAACTTCCCTTTTTCGTCGCAAGAGGGTGCTTTAAAGTTTTGTTTTCCAAACATTTAACCTATTTTTTGCCCAAAAATTATGAAATTCACAAAATAAAATCTTCTGACTCTCCTCTATCTTTCATACCAATTTAATTTTTATACCACGAGGGGACATCTCCATTGAAACCTTTCACTTTTAGACTCAGGCTATTGTTAGTTTGCATCCGTTTTTAATAAATTTTTGTCTCATTATTCCTCTCTATTATAACTATTATTCCTTAAGTTCTTGACTCATTCAGACCATTAGGGCCTTCATTCTGGACCCTCTTCATTTCTCTGGCCCTAATCACACGTTTCACTTGGTTCTTTTACCATTCTTTTCGACTTCCCCATGTCCTCTCTTTAATCAAGTTAATTTTCCTCCTTGATCTACCCCACCATCAATTTGGGACCTAGAGGGCATTTCTTCTACTTTCTCCAGACCCATCATGTAATATCTCGTTGGAAAGGTCTTGGTCCCGTCATCCATTTTCGCCCCTCCTCCTCTCCACCTGTGGCTTAATCAACATTATTGGTGACATTTGATAGTTTCTCAGGCACAGCGAGGATTTATCTTTCAGCTGGGGTAAGTTCCATCAAATTAAACATATGCAGTCGTGTGCTTTATAACACGAGTGTTGACTTTTATAAAAACACAAGCTACTTTTGGGCGGTGGTGACTTAGGGAGACGCTTTAACGTATAGGCGATTTTAACGTATTCCTATAGGGGGGGTTCTTCTATTGGAACTGATATCAAATGACGTAGAAAAATCAATAAAAATCATTGATCCCATTGACCACCCTTTTAGCTCTTCTTTTAGTCCTCCATTCATGGAGGTGGGCCTTAAAAACGTGTCTTGGAATTGGCTTTATCCAACTGTACCTTCTAATCACGGTTCTGAAGGTACAATTTTCGTAAGATATTGTCTGAGAATATAAACATCAGATCGGATGTTTCCCCCTTCTTTTTCCTTCTCCTTCCCCCTACCAGGTGGCACATATAATCTATTCTGGTCTATAAAATTTTTGAAGACGGAAATTTTTAATATATAACACCAGAATCTACATCTAGTTAAGTTCTAACAGAAAGGCCGTGATAGATTCTATGTAGCCCTTTCGGGGGAAAGGAGAGTAAACAACAACAACAAAGAAATGTTCTTTTCTTTATATTTTTAGAACATAGCTTGCCAAAATTTCATCTTCTAAAGCCATGTTAGATTCCGAGATACGTTTTTGCAGCCCGCCGCCCTGAAGTTACAATTTCTTTGATGAAATTGACTTTCAAAAAAGTTATCTGTATGTGGTGTTCATATTTTATTGCTCTGTATCTTACAAAATTTTATCTTTGAAGCAATGTCAGGATTTGAGATATGATTTTGCTCTCCCCCCTCACCCCCGGAAAGCAAAGATGCCGAATTTCAAAAAATCATCTGTGAATCTGGCGTTTACATCGTAAGGATTATCATCTTTGATATTCATTCATTATCTTTCATTGCCATCAGACTTATCTAATGCGTGACCTGCGAATGAAATTAATTATCTTTTGTATATAAGAAAACTCTACGATGAATGTAAAATTCGAAAAATTCTTAACTTGAACTAATTTTAAATTTAGTAAAATATCAATGATTTATCAGTAAATTTATGTTTAAAACAGTATTGCAACTGTAAGCACACCTGAGGTTTTTGTTCGGTGGGGGTTTTGTCAGCGGGAGTTTTGTCCGTGGGGTTTTTGACCGTATCCCAGTTTGAGCTTAAGTAGCCTTTTAAAAAAATGGAAAAGTTATAATAATATGCGTAAGCCGATCATAAAAAAGTGTATGTTTTTTTGATTAAAATTACTTAAATGATATTAAATTTTTTGTAATCAATGAACCGAATAAAATTCATTTCTGATTTATTAAATGAAATCAAAAATTTTTAAGAAAAAAAGTAACTCACTTAATTCTTAAAGCACGCGAATTAGGTATTTTTTTAACAGAAAGAGTGAAAAATGTATTTAATAAAAGTGCCTAATATTTTAATTAAAAAAAAATCGCAATTTTCAATTTTAGAACAAGTGATTTTTCTTAAACTTTGGCTTTGAAGCAGTGGTGTCCAAACATTTGTGAGCAAATGTGCCTCGGGCCGCACGTATATATTTTGAGATTTCTGGCGTCACAGACTATGTTCTTGTATTTATCTGTATAAAAATAATGCTTTAGAAAATATGTGAATTGTTAAAACAAGTGTAAAGAAAAGCAGAAGGATTAGCATTTTTTCTTTTCTTTACGTTTGTTTTAACTTTATTTTATTTGCAGAGCCCATTTTCAACGCTCGTCTGCAAGCAAGTAAATGTTTTGTTACTTTGTTTTTCCGTTTCTTTCATACTATATTCAGATGTCACAGCGGTCAAAGTGGTAAGGAAAATTTCTTTTCAAGAATGATTTAGACGATCAAATGGAATTTCAGAACTCTCATAAGCATTTTATTAAAAATATATACACACATATGCATGGCTTTCATTCGCATACATTGCAAAGATGGCGTCACTTAAAATATTTTTGATGTGCTCAGAACTGGGAAGTATAAGGAAAGGGCAGCTGACATTACTGTGGGTAGAATTACACTGGATCAGCAAGAAACACCTGTCCATTCTTTACGGCTCCTACTGTACACATGAGTTAGAGCAATTTGATTGGTCTACGTTTGTGTGATATGATTGGCCTATGTCGCCACAACGATTCCTGCAATGATCATAATGACAAAAACGTAGTGGTAGATTGGTTGACGGAAGTATCTGTTTGTAAACATGCCCTTTCCTTATGGAGGTGCGGGAGTGTGGGTAAGCACATTGCTTAAGAGATAGAATGTGAGGCACTATATACATATACATAAACACATCATCGCACACCAGTGCTGTAGTTAAAAAAAACACAGAGGGTATACGATATAGGCAGAAGGTATACGAAGGTACACGAGTGTATACCTTATAGAAACGGAGGATATAAGAAACTTCTTTAAAAATCCTGAGGGTACACGGCGTACATCACCGTATACCCTCCATTATATCCTTGCCGCACATGTTTTCTCAGTATTCTACACTGGAGTTTCGCTAGTTTATGGGTATTGGCATTTAGAGGTAGAAAAGCAGCGATGATTTTTTTTTTGGAAATTATGAAAAATTTTTTTAACGAGTTTGAGTTCAAATTCAACTTACATTTGTTTTTCAAAAAGGTAACTAAATTCAACTCAAAACTCACAGAAAGCGAGTCAGACTCGTGAGTTCCAACTTAATGAGTTAACTCAGTTACAATACTGATTAAAACATGTAAACAACATATTGTACAAGCTATAATGACGTAGTATATCTAATTTTAAAAGGATTTATATTAAAGTTTTCCTTTTCTTCCAAATTTTAGAATTGAATGCAATTTTTATAGAATCGAATACAATTGATTTTGATCTGATAAGAATCAAATATACTGTTACAAAAAATATCTGTTACAAAAAATATGAAGTATCACCAGTGTTTAATTTTAATTAAAAATTTAGTTTTATCATTCTTTACTTTAGTTATTTAGTCTAAAAAAAAGTCAATAAAGTTCGTAAATTAAGACGGTTCGCAGAAAATATATATCACCGCTCAACAACACGAAATTTTCTGACGTAAGCGCATAACGTTTGCAGGCATAACTATTGCAGTGATTTGAAATCGAAAGAATTTTTTAACATTTTTTGATAAAGGAATTACAACTTGAGTGATTAGTGACTGATTGATATTTACAATCTTTACTGACCTGTCGCATCCACAAATTAGGCTCAAAATGCCAACTTTGACAGCATTTTTTGAAAAATTCCCCTGTCGTTATATAAAAAAATAGAAAACTGTTTGATCACATAGTGTCTGAATAAGAGCAGCTGCCAATTTCATGCGTTAGAACAAAAATGTATTTAGGAATGTGTCAGAAAGCAGTTTGTATTTGAGTGATTAATGATTGATTGATATTTACAATTTTTACTGAGCTGTCACGAAATTAGGCTCAAAATGCCAGAAATTAGGCTCAAAATGCCAACTTTGACAGCATCCCTTGTCTTTATATATATATAAAAATTAGAAATCTGTCTGATTACATAGTGTCTGAATAAGAGCAGATGCCAATTTCATGCGTCACGAACAAAAATGTATTTAGGAATGTATCAGAAAATAGTTTGGATTTGAGAACAGCATTCAAGTCTTTTTGTAACTAGGACTTCCCTCAGAGGGATTAGTCTGAGCGATATTACTGAGAACATAGATTTAATAATAACATGTGGAAGCAAAGAAAATGAGATGTTATCTTTAATTCTCCATATACTGCGAAAAATTGAAATGATGAAAATAAACGAATTGTAGAATTACAAAATCTTATATATAAATTCGCATACACTGTTTAAAAAAATGGGAAATCAAACTATTCAAGACAGCCATGCATGGATATAAAATTGAAAGTACTTAATATATTAAAAGTAAAATAGAAAATGAAACACTAATTTACTTATATCGGAATTTTAACTGTATAAAATGATGTCAAGAGCATAATCAGACGCTCCGCACCAATTTGAGTAACTTTAAATGACAAATATATGATGTTTAAAAAGAATGGACTATACTTTATATGGTGTGTGTTCCGCCGGAATAGTTAATATTGTACAATATCTGTTTTCCACGGATGCAATGAGGTTGTCGATAACATTTAAGGAATTCTCTTCTCAAAATCTAATATAGTATCAAAGTACCGAATACATCAAAAGTGGCATGCAATGCTTCGTTAGAGTGTGTTTTAGATATGCTCGATCGGATTTAAATGATGAGTGTATGCTGGCCACTACATACGCTGTATTGTTTTGTTTTCAAACATATTCTGCACAAGTTGAGCTGTATTTAGCATGTATTAAATAAAAGAAATCGGGAATGATTACAATATAAAGTATGACACAAGATCTGAATATATCGTCTGCATAACTTTTGAGCTGTCAAAGTGTCATTTGAAGTAATTTACAAATCCATACATATTTATTCAGCAAATCATGCAAGCTAACATACGCCAAAATGAACCCGATTATAAAATTTCACCAGAATAAGAAAATTTGACTCATTTTTTTGAGGTTTTATTTCTATTTTAAATTTAAATATTCAGCATTTTGACAGATATTTTTTACATATTTTAGAAAATGGTATTAATTTAAACTGTTGCCAACTATATAAACAGCGCAAACAATAATGTTTGATTCAAATAAAAAAAAATATTTACACGTTACTATTATAACCAGAAAAAAACCTTCAAATTACAATTAAATAATTAGGTATAAAAAGCAGGCACTTATTGGAAATTGCGCCATAAAAACTATATTTACATGTGAATTTTAAAAGAGAAAGGATATTGTAAAATAAATTCATTAACATGCGCTAGAAATCTGAAATAGAACAAATTACGTCACATTACACTTATTATGCAAAATGAACAAAAAATAGTATTGCAAAACTGTTTAAATTTAAAAATTGCGCGAGACAAAATATTAGATTTTTTCAAAATTTTGTTATTTGTCGTTTGATGTGAGGTGTTCAGCTATAAGTATGCAAATTTTTATGTTTCAACATAATTAGGGGCTGAGTTAGAAAAATTGCTTTAAATACACAAGTTAGAGACCAGAGGGTTAAATAATAGACTATTTCAAAATTTTATTATTTGTCGTTTGATGTGAGGTGTTCAGCTATAAGTATGCAAAATGTCATGTCTCCAACTTAATTAGTGGCTGAGTTAGAAAAATTGCTTAAAATACACAAGTTAGAGCCCAGAGGATTAAGTAATAGACTTTTTCAAAATTTTATTATTTGTCGTTAGATGTGAGGTGTTCAGCTATAAGTATGCAAAATGTCATGTCTCCAACTTAATTAGGGGCTGAGTTAGAAAAATTGCTTAAAATACAGAAGTTAGAGACCGGAGGGTTAAATATGACTTTTTCAAAATTTTATGATTTATCGTGTTATCGCAAGTGTTCAGCTATAAGTATGCAAACTTTCATGTCTCCAACTTAATTAAGGGCTGAGTTAGAAAAATTGCTTTAAATACACAAGTTAGAGCCCAAAGGGTTAAATATTAAGCCTTTTTCAAAATTTTATTATTTGTCGTTTGATGTGAGATATTCAGCTATAAGTATGCAAAATTTCATGTCTCCAACTTAATTAAATTAGGGGCTGAGTTAGAAAAATTGCTTAAAATACACAAGTTAGAGCCCAGAGGGTTAAATATTAGACTTTTTCAAAATTTTATTATTTGCCGTTTGATGTGTGGTGTTCAGCTATATGTATGCAAATTTTCAAGTCTCCGACATATATAGTTTCTGAGAACGGGCTCTGTGACAGACGGACAAACAGACAGACAAAGGAGTGAGACAGGTAGGGTTTCGTTAGATGGACGAAACTCTAAAAACATGCTGCGGATGACTGTAACAACATCCTAAAATTACATTACCATCAGCGATCTACCAATCCCAAATTTAGTTTATATTCGTTTCATATATTCTTATTCTTTTGTGCGGCCCTGTAAAATAATTATCAATATTATATACAGTAAAACCTCTGAACAGCGTTCACCCCGAGAATGCAGAATTTGTCCTCTATTTAGAGGTGACCGCTACTGAGAGTAAAACATGTACAGTTATTTAAGAGTTGGTAATCGAAAAAATGTCCGCTAAATAGAGGTATCCGCTAATCGGGTGTGTCCGCTATGGAGGTTTTACCAGTAAAACTTCTGAATAGCGAACACCTCGGGAGGGCAGAATTTGTCCTCTATTTGGAGGTGTTCGCTACTGAGAGTAAAAAATGTTCAGTTATTTAAGGGTTGGTAATCGAAAAAAATGCCCGCTAAATAGAGGTGTCCATTAATCGGGTGTGTCCGTTATGGAGGTTTTACTGCATAATAATATTATCCTTTACAAGAAAATTGCATGCTGTATGATAGACAGACAGACATCCAGAGAAAGATAACCTCCGGATCAATAAACACTCATGTCTTTTGTTTTAATCATCCACAATTGTATGTCATACAACATGCCAGTTTTTATACAACAGGCTAAAAACGGTCACCGTGGTACGGAATACTGTATTATTATTTGTTTGCCCATCAAAACTGGTTACCATGGGTTGTTGCAAGGTTTGTGATCACGTGGTTGAAACTGATCTATTCAATATTACTGCGTGGGTATTTTTTTTTTTATTTGCTCCATGTGTTCAAACCAGTTGTCTACGAAAACATCAACCGGTGAAAGTGACGCACCCCAAATTTCTGTGACGTATGCAGATAAATTGTGGTTTTTTAAGAGTTTTTTCTATATAATTTTTAAACGGTTTGGAACTTATTTTTCATAGTAGGTGCATTCAGTAGGCGACCCTCATAGGTACCTTCTGGTGCAATCAGAAACGAAATCCGACAAATATTTTTTGAGTTATGCTTGACGAAAGGTTTTTATTAGGCTTTTTTTTTTAGTAGGACATGGCGTTAATATCCATCGTAGTAGTAAAGTGTCCGGACAGTAATATTTCGCTGAGTATTAGCCTTCGCTTCGCTCAGACAATGATATGCACAACTTTTTTTAAACATAAATTTGCACATATATTTCAAGACTAACATCTTCGCTAATGCTAGAAAAACACAAAATTTTGTCAGCTTTTTTTGCCTCTCTCCCTCCTTACATTTCAGAATCTCAGAAAAATAATAGTTTATCATTGTCATCCAATACCGCTGCTACAATTTCAGCATTAAGATTATAGTACATTAATTTGGCATAGGCACTGAACTCGATCATGAAAAATTTGCTGTTTTTTTTACGCTTGGTAGAAAACTCAAGCAAATGAATTTATTAAAAAAATATATGATATTTGTTGTATTTATTTTTTAAGAAAAGGAACAGGGAAGAAAAGAGGAAAAAATATTTAGACCATTTTCCCGGCTTTCTAAACTGATTTCTCAACGTATAATAGCAAATTAATGGATATTTAATTATAAATTGATAAAAACGCTTTTTTCTTTTACTATTTCACTCTTCAGTTTGTTATTTATAACTAGCTGCCCTTGGCGGCCAGTTTGGTCTCCCTTAAACATATGCTAAGCATTGTATCACGTTACTTTTACACATAATTTAATTTACTTGCTTAATCCTTCGCCAAATCCGAAGATTCTGATACAGAAATCCTGAACTCGGCATTTTTATGTTAGCCGGGCGCAGTTGATAAATCGCCAAACATTGTTCTCGTCGTATTTTTCGTATTTAATTTAAAATATAGTACTTTCACTCATTTTATTTAAAATGCATAACTTTCATTTAAAACTGAAATATTTAAAATTTATGACTCTCAATTATTGTTTAAAATAAAAAGTAATAAATAACACCATAAATCATGACATTTAATTTCAAAATCAAAGCTTTATTTTAATTTACCACGTGAAAATTTTTTTATGACAGTCGCATGAAATGGACTATTATAATACTGATGACATAATATTTACAATATTTGGTGAAGGAACAATGTTTTGTGATTTATCACCTGCTCCCGGCTAACATTAAATTACCAAATTGGCCGCTTGGCATACAAAAAGTGAAGCGGTCAACCCGGAACTGTTGATAACAGTCACATGACTTAGGTTTTTATTATATAGATTTATTTTCAACTTTTAAGTCTAAGATGTTTCATTGTTGCAATTTCACAATGCTTTGGTGAGTCAGCGCATAATTAAACCATTTTTAAAATTCCTATACATTTGTACGAGTTAAGGGAATAAAGTTTTGTATGGTGTGTGAATAAATTTATCACTTCCAAGAGTTTCTATTAAAAACATTTTAGAATCGGAATCTCGAAATAAAAAACATTTAAAAAAAGAATGTTCAAAAAGAGTTATAAAAAAATACATTGGTTTAGTTGCAGGAAACATTTATTTATTTAGAGATACATAAGGAATACAGTGAAACTTCTCTTTAGCGAAATTTTCTGCTAAACCTTGACTTTGAACACCATTAACATGTAAATTAAACTCCATATTACGAAAAATATATTCTGTACAACGAAGTTTATTCCACTTTAGTTCATGCACAAAATTCAAACGGAAAGGTTGCTGTTGCGATGGATGTATGGATTTATTTTTGCGGATTGTATGAAAATAAAATTATTTATTTATTTAATCATTTTCATTCATAAGAAGAAATGCTAAAAGCCTCCGATACAATAGGAAGTGGATTCTAGTTTCATGAAAATGTTACAGATGAATTGTTCGGATACTAACAAAAGTGGGAATTTTTTTTATGAACATTATATTTTTTTTATAAAAACCTGTACAAAGTAATATTACAGACTTTTTTCAAGTTAAGGATTTCAAATACTAAGAAAAAAGAGAGAAAAGTTACACTATGCTTCAGTTTTTGTTTACCTCTCTTTATTATTATTATTATTATTTTTTTTTTAGACATTATTCTAATGAAAGTTTTCTCATATGTCTACATTACATGAAAAAAAGTTACAGCTCGAACTCATTTTTTCAATGTTTCATTTTATGTGTATTTTTTATTTTATGTATGTGTATTTTATTATACAAATTTCATGAATTAGAATTGGTTTCTATTTAACGAATTTTCTGCATAACGAAATGTTTAAGTGTAACTATGAGACTTCGTTAAATGGAAGTTTCACTGTATATGTATAAACAGCTCCATGATATCGAGGCTCCACTGTGTTTCTAATTTCTTCTATCTTTACAAGAAGAAAGTATCGGATTCGTGAAAATTTTCGACTTTCGGTTTTCGATGGATTTATACAATTTAGAAGATCCTGAGCACGATTTCACGGTTTTTAGAAAATAATGACGACAATGTTGAAGTTACTCAAAGCAATACAGTTGACAATGAACTCGCAGATGCTTTAGGTTGTTTGTCTTTAGAACTCCATGTCACAACTGAATCGAGAAGAAATAAAAGGGTGGATTGAAGAAGATTTTGATGAGCCGACAGAAGAAATTTTGCCATCGCTCAGAGTGTTATCAACCCAATTTTTTTAGGCATTATTCTAATGAAAGTTTTCTCATACGTCTACATTACATAAAAAAAAAAGTTACAGTTCGAACTCATTTTTTCAATGTTTCATTTTATGTGTATTTTTTATTTTATGTATGTGTATTTTATTATACAAATTTCATGAATTAGAGTTGGTTTCTATTTAACGATTTTTCTGCATAACGAAATGTTTAAGTGTAACTATGAGACTTCGTTAAATGGAAGTTTCACTGGATATGTATAAACAGCTCCATGATATCGAGGCTCCACTGTGTTTTTAATTTCTTCTATCTTTACAAGAAGAAAGTATCGGATTCATGAAAATTTTTGAGTTTCGGTTTTCGATGGATTTATACAATTTAGAAGATCCTGAACACGATTTGACGGTTTTTAGAAAATAATGACGACAATGCTGAAGTTACTCAAAGCAATACAGTTGACAATGAACTCACAGATGCTTTAGGTTGTTTGTTTTTAGAACTCCATGTCACAACTGAATCGAGAAGAAATAAAAGGGTGGATTGAAGAAGATTTTGATGAGCCGACAGAAGAAATTTTGCCATCGCTCAGAGTGTTATCAACCCAATTTTTTTAGGCATTATTCTAATGAAAGTTTTCTCATACGTCTACATTACATAAAAAAAAAGTTACAGTTCGAACTCATTTTTACAATGTTTCATTTTATGTGTATTTTTTATTTTATGTATGTGTATTTTATTATACAAATTTCATGAAATAGAGTTGGTTTCTATTTAACGAATTTTCTGCATAACGAAATGTTTAAGTGTAACTATGAGACTTCGTTAAATGGAAGTTTCACTGTATATGTATAAACAGCTTCATGATATCGAGGCTCCACTGTGTTTTTAATTTCTTCTATCTTTACAAGAAGAAAGTATCGGATTCGTGAAAATTTTCGAGTTTCGGTTTTCGATGGATTTATACAATTTAGAAGATCCTGAACACGATTTGACGGTTTTTAGAAAATAATGACGACAATGTTGAAGTTACTCAAAGGAATACAGTTGACAATGAACTCGCAGATGCTTTAGGTCGTTTGTTTTTAGAACTCCATGTCACAACTGAATCGAGAAGAAATAAAAGGGTGGATTGAAGAAGATTTTGATGAGCCGACAGAAGAAATTTTGCTATCGCTCAGAGTGTTATCAACCCAATTTTTTTAAACATTATTCTAATGACAGTTTTCTCAAACGTCTACATTATATAAAAAAAAAAAAAAAAAAAGTTACAGCTCGAACTTATTTTTTCAATGTTTCATTTTATGTGTATTTTTTATTTTATGTATGTGTATTTCATTATACAAATTTCATGAATTAGAGTTGGTTTCTATTTAACGAATTTTCTGCATAACGAAATGTTTAAGTGTAACTATGAGACTTCGTTAAATGGAAGTTTCACTGTATATGTATAAACAGCTGCATGATATCGAGGCTCCACTGTGTTTTTAATTTCTTCTATCTTTACAAGAAGAAAGTATCGGATTCGTGAAAATTTTCGAGTTTCGGTTTTCGATTGATTTATACATTTTAGAAGGTCCTGAACACGATTTCACGGTTTTTAGAAAATAATGACGACAATGTTGAAGTTACTCAAAACAATACATTTGACAATGAACTCGCAGATGTTTTAGGTTGTTTGCCTTTAGAGAATTCCATGTCACAACTGAATCGAGAAGAAATAAAAGGGTGGATTGAAGCAGATTTTGATGAGCTGACAGAGGAAATTTTGCCATAGCTCGGAGTGTTATCAACCCAACAGCCCCCTGCCCCCTCCCAAAGACGTTGATTCTGATGAAAGTGATGTGGACGAGACAAACAATATGAGTTGGAGTCAAGCAGCTGAGACCTTGAATACATTTATGAAGTTTTCTGAGCGCAGCAGTTTGTTCAACGATACACGAAACTCTACATCATACGAAATGACTTCTTAAAAAAGAGAGAATACTACTACAAAACAAACTGTTATTCGAGATTTGTTTAAAATGGCTTCTACGAGCAGGCCTGCTGTGTAGGAATAGGAATACAGTGCACCTTTTCATTTTATAATCATGTACATATGTCGTACTTTACATTATTGAGTATTCTTTTTCATTCTATTTAAGCTGTTTAAAGAATAAAACTGCCATTTTTTATTTCATTCAACTTTTACAAGTTTTTCCCGACATTCATCTTTCAATCCGAAAAATTCCATAATCCAGCATACTTCAAGTCCCGAATGCGCTGGATTAGAGGACATTTACTGTACTATAATTTTTGGGGAAAAACATGAACAGCAGTAGAAAAATTTAGGCGTCACTTTCAAGATGAACATTGAATGCTTATAAAAGAATGTTTTTTTAACAAAACAATTTTTACTTTTATACTTATCAAGTAGCTTTTCAGAAAAGGAGACCCTACTAAGAATCCCATTAGAAATAACTCCCCTTTTTGAAAATCCCAATAAACCACACTATGATTTTTCCAAGCCAAAATATTGGTTCAGAGGGACTGTAACACCCCTTTCAGCCAACCCTGTATGGAACCCTTAACCCCTTGAAGGGCGATGGGATATATTGGAGAATTCACAGAAAATTATCATTTTGTGGGGGGTGGGGTGGGATAAAATTTATAATATGTTTAATTTAACTATATGATTGGAAAACTTGATATTTTTATATTCTAAATTAAAATCCTAATAAAAAGGCATTGTAAATTACTGTTTACAAACTAAGTTAAGTACCATTATTGTCTTTGTAAAGTCATAATGTTACGTCAGTTACACGTGTAAATGGCATTTTTTTTCTTTTTTATTATTCAGAAATTAATTAAACAAGCTACTGTTATAATTTGGCATTACTTAGTGTTGTTGAGAACATTAAATCTTTTTTAAACGTGATAGTTTTGATAATTTTTACACTTCAATGAAGGCAGAATAAATGTTTGCATATTTTGTTACATCAGTTATAGAATTTTGGATACTCAAAGAGAAATTGAAATAATCTGCAGGTATTTGGGTATTAAGTCCTTAGTAAGAAATATTTTAAACTGTAAAAATGTGTTCTAGCTTTATTAGTAAATTTTCTAGATAGTTTTGAAAAGAAAATTCGATGATCAAATGTTACGATGGAATTGCCCTATTATATCCCACCTAATTTAAACAAGATTCACACCAGAAACGCAGAAACCAGATTCGCACCGAATAGTTTGATATTCAGCCTAACCGAATATTAGGTAATATGGCCAAATACCGAATATTCGGTGCATCCCTAGTTACAATGAAAACCAATGGCTGCAGTTAGAGGTTTTTCATGATTTCCCAAAGTTTGATTTTCTGCAGAAGGCGAGTTTTGAAATTCATGTCCTCATATACATATACAGTGAAATTTCCTTTAAAGGCCACCCCTATTCAAGGGCCACCTCTATTAAGGGCCAATATTTTTAGGAACGAAAACTTTTCCCATAGACATAATGTTAAATTTACTCCTATTAGGGGCCGCATCTACCCCTCATTTTTTCACATGTGTATTGAATTCCTGAACCAGTAAGAGTTCAGCAAACAACTGCATTTGCAAGAAAGACGGCAGGGGGAGATGGGGAGGATTTAGGAACACAATGAAGAAGGGCCACGAACTTTCCCACAAGTGAGACAAACAGGTGTTCCTCACACTTTGTTTGACTTTTTAACCTGTAGGGGTTGTGTTGGAGGGGAAACTTGACCCTTTGTTGTGGGCACACAAAGGATAACAGGTTATCTAGAAAAACTGGTTCCACATTTACCGAAACTGTGAATGCATATTGAAGCACAATTTTTATACTAGAAATTTTATGATCAGGCTTATGTAAAATTTAAATTTATGGCACCTAAATCAAGCCAAAAAGTACATTTGGATTTGAATGGCAAAATCAAAGTTCTTAATTGTCATGATCAAGGGATATCATGGCAAGAAAATTGGATCCACAGTTTAATTGCAGCAAGAATCAAATAAACAATATTGTTAAAAACAAAGAGAACTTACTGAAAGAATATGCAGATTTTAAAAATCGTGGGATAAAAAGAAAAAGATATGAAAAATGTGGTCACCCCTATTCAAGGGCCACCCCTCATATGGGCCATTTTCCAATTGTACGGCAGGTGGCCCTTTCAGAGAAGTTTCACTGTATATAAAATATCTCACTACAACACTGAGCTAGATGCGCCATAATTTAGAATGCAGTTGATAGTTCATCAAAATTCAAAGCATTTCTTATGATGTCATCTACTATATATATGAAATGCATATGGGAAATTTGTTCCGGCTGCATATAACTTGAGTTCTGTTGAATGGATTTTTATGGGACTTGAACTGTTAGATAAATTTTTCAAGGAAGATTTTAGTATACTGCATAATGTTCTGCGTTACTTAGTTACAAAATTGTGAAGGAAAGTTCTATAATAAGGTGAACCCAATCATGAATAAATAGCCTTTTTAAAAGGTTTCACTGGACAGATTTTGATGAGATTTTCGTTGTTAGTTACATAATTTTTCAGGGGTGGTTTTAGTATATAGCATATTGTTCTATATTGCTTAGTTATAGAAATGTCGGGAAACGTTCTGTAATCAGGTGAACCCAATTAGGAAAGATTAGCCTTTTTAAAAAGTTCTACTGAGTGGATTTTGATGGAACTTGTGACGTTAGTTAGATAATTGTTCAAGAAAGATTTTGGCATCTTACTTAGTTAAAGAATTATGGCGAAAGTTCTATAATCAAATGAACTTGATTATGAATGATTAATCTTTAAAAAAAAATTTACTCGGCATATTTTAATGACTCTGGCATTATAATACATACATACATACACAATGTTTCTATAATCCATGTAGGATTTTGACCTACCTCAAGATACCTCTCCAGACCTTCCGATCTCTGGCCTTCACTTTATAATTTGATTTTGTGCAAGATCTTTCTCTACCTCTTCTATCCATCTCTTCCTGGGTCTACCAATCTTTCTTTTCCCAATTAGATTACCACTATAAATCTTTGTGCTTCGCTCATCCCTCATTCTGATTAGATGGCCCAACCATTGCATTTTTCTTATTTTTATAGTATTTATTATATCTTTTTCATTATATAACTGTTCTATCTCCATATTTGTCCTTATACGCCATGTATTGTCGTAGGATCTTCCTTTCCCAAGTGATAAGTAGCTTTTCATCTTTTTGTGTAGTGGCCCAGGTCTCACAGCCATAAATTACTATTGGTTTTATAAATTTTAAGTTTGGATGTTTGGGATATTAGAGATGATTTTAGGATGTTTCGAAGAGAAAAATAGCATCTATTTCCTGCTGCAAGTCGAGTTTTGATCTCGGCTTCTACCATATTATCACGGGTGATCGTAGACCCTAAATATTTAAATTCTGTTACTTCATTAAATTGTTATTCATTATTTATTCTAGATTAATTTTAACACAATTATTCTAATTGGCAAATAAATCATATTAGATATAAATCTCCAACTGGGCGAAAAATGTACGGATTAGGATTCGAACCGGGGATCTCCTGGCTGAAGCAGCCAGTGCTCTGCCGTCTGAGCTATCCCGGACGAATCTGGTGGAACTTTTTCACCCAGCCAACCTTAATGATTACAGCATCTGGTCTGAAACCTGGTTCAGCTCAACAGAATAAATCTCAGGTAATGGAACTCCAGAAATCTCTGGATACGAAAATACACTAGATTAATTTTTAACACAATTATTCTAATTGGTAAATAAATCCTCGTATCCAGCGATTTCTGGAGTTCCATTACCTGAGATTTATTCTGTTGAGCTGAACCAGGTTTCAGACCAGATGCTGTAATCATTAAGGTTGGCTGGGTGAAAGAGTTCCACCAGATTCGTCCGAGATAGCTCAGACGGCAGAGCATTGGCGGCTTCAGCCAGGAGATCCCCGGTTAGAATCCTGGTCCGTACATTTTTCGCCCAGTTGGAGATTTACATCTAACATCATTATTTACTGTTAACGTTGCTGTTTCCTGTGATTTCATTCGGTCCATTTCATGTACTTTGTTTTTTCTTTATTAACCACGAGGCCTAGTTTTTTTCCCCTTCAGTGTCCAGTTTATTGTATGTTTCAATCAAGACTTTCTTATTTCTAGCAATTATATCAACATCATCTGCAAATGCAAGGATTTGTAGGGAGCGATTCATAATAGTACCTCCTCTGTTGTTGTAGATGCTTATAATTATTTTCTCTAGGCATAAATTAAAAAGAATTGTCAAAATAACATCATCTTGCTTTAGACCTGAATTCACTGCAAATTCTCTTTAAAGTCTTCCCTGTACTTTAACTTTAGCTTTTGTATTTTCCAATGTTAATTTTATAAGTTTAACTATTTTATCAGGTATTTTAAATTCCTTTAACATTTCAAATAACTTATTTCTGCTTGTACTGTCATAGGCTTGTTTAAAATCAACAAACAATTGGTGCAAATAAATATTTTGTTCATAGAATTTTTCAAGGATGTTCCTAATACTAAAGATTTGGTCCACCGTTGATCTTCCTTTCCTAAAACCACACTGATAATCACCTATTACCATTTCAGCATACGGCTGTAATCACTTTGCAATTATCTTTGCCAACACTTTATATGTAACATTTAATAAGGCTATGCCGCTATAATTCTGGCAATTTAAGATATTTCCCTTTTTATGAATTGGGATAATAATAGCACCATTCCATTCATTTGGTATATATTCATTCTGCCAAATCTCTACTATTAGATCATGCAACATTTGTACCAACTTCACTCCACCATATTTCAAAAGCTCAGCACTTATCAAATCTTCACCAGGTGCTCTTCCATTTCTTAATTTTGTAATAGCATCCCTTACTTCTTCTAAAGTTAGTGGTTCACAATTTTCTTCATTCACATCATAATCATTATGATTAAACTGTATTTCTCTTTCGCCATTTGACTGTCTGTTTAACAATTCTTCAAAATATTCTGTCACATTTGCATGTCCTCTAATAAGTTTATCATTTCTGTCTTTACAAAAAAGGGTGCGTGGTTGGTAGCCCTTTTTGATTCCTTTAAGCTTTGAATACATTAGGCTTATATCACCCAATACTGATAGGTCTTCAATTTCTTGAATTTTACTCTGCTCCAAAGCTCGTTTTTTCATACGTAACAGCTTTTGAGAATTTCTTCTAATTGTTTTAAAGTTATTTTCACTCTGTCTTGTTCTATGTTTCAGCATTTTTTCTCTTGCTTTATACTTTTTATTAATCAGTTGCCAACACTCATCATCAAATCATTCGGCATTATAATACATTAATTTTTAAAACAATTATTCAGTTGGTAAGTAAATCATATCGGTTGTAAATTTCCAAATGGATGAAAAAAGTCTGGGCCAGGAGGATTTGAACCAGGGATGTCTTGTCTGGAGGCGCCAAAGCTCTACCTACTGAGCCATCCCAGACGAATCTGGAGGACACTGGTTGGAAAATTGTTGAGTGAAATAGTCCTCCAGATTCGTCTGGAATGGCTCAGTGGATAGAGCATTGGCGCCTCCAGCCAAGACACCCATGGATCGAATCCTGGCCCAGACTTTTTTTCACCCATTTGGAAAGTTACAACTGATATTATACTTGCACTGTTAGTTGGATAATTTTTCAGGGATACTTTTAGTACATTAGAAAATATAACCTAATGACGTTTTTATCTTTTCCAGCAATGCGGAATACCATTCAAGGTAAATGTTTATATATTTTTTTAAACACAAGGTCAAATTCATCGATATACTCCGTTTGACTCGAAGTTCATTTGGAGGATCCGACCAGCATAGTGGGAAAAGCCTGCACCTTTATATAATACAGAGTTAATTGGATAAAAATCTTGCTAAAATATCAGAAGTATTGTTAAAAATATGAACAAAAGTTCGATCGATTCAGCTTTAGTGAGACATCCTGTAATTTTGACTGCATAAGTGGATTGACAACTGTTTAAGCCTTTAAATACCAAATTATGAATTTAAAAAACTATTTCCTCGTAACTTTTCTCCCTTCACTACTATGATACATTAGAAAACACGTAATTGTTTTGTGAATTACAGCTAATTGCTTAATGTGGTACTTCAAAGTACCGTTGGGTCATAACGCTTGGACAGAAATCAACACTTAGGAAAAAAACTATATCCATTTTTTCTTATTATTTTAATGTGACATCTTGCATGCATCTGGTCTATCATGTATATGTGACTAGATACTGCTGCTGCTGTTTGAGCATCATCAGTGAGCATTTTGCCATAAGAATGGTCTACAGTTGTGTTGTAACACTATCGTCCGATGGAATGCCTATCTGAATATTTTAATATTTTCTTCTTAATCTATTTTTCACGGTTATAATCAAAATCATCTGAAAGCATACCTGCCAACCTAGAAAAAATCCAAGATGTAAAACAAAGCACGAACGACATATTTCTAAGGTTTGAAACAACGTGTTCGGGGTTCCTACACAATTCTGGTAAAAAAAAAATATCCCTGACTTTTCCAAGTTTTCCCTGACTTTATTCAAAAATTTCCCTGACCTTTCTCAGCAAAAATTCGGCTTACATATTGCTGTAAAACCCTCCACAATGGACTTATTCCAGATATGCGAGAAAAAAGTATGTGCTGTATGAATTTCTGATTTTTTATTATTTTTCATATTTCTATATATAGTTTACATAAATTTTATATAAAAATTTTACAATGGATGAGTAATTAATTCAAAATTTCTTCATTTACGACGGTAATAGAGATTCTGATGGAAGTAGTATATCAAAAATTCCCTGACTTTTCCCTGACCTTTTCAAATATTTAAAAAATTCCCTGACATTTCCCTGACTTTTTGCCTAAATTTTCGAATTCCTTGACTTTTCCCTGACCCGTAGGAACCCTGGTGTTTTTTGTATGTACAAACAAGATTAAAAATTACATGCTAATTAATTAGTTACATTTAATTAGTTAACTCTTCAGAAATAGTAATACAATGTAAATTATAGCATACATAAAGCTAAAATCAATGTTAGTGAAAATTCAATGAAAAAAAATACATAATAAAGAATTTACCTTTCAAAAATTCAAATGATCATAGTTAAATTATGTTCAATATATTCCTGCTATTTTAATTTAATATTATTTATAATGATGCACTTAAAATTAATTTGAGATTATAATCATTTAGCATTAAATTTTATAAACTGTTATATATTTTTTATAAGGTTTTCTTCAAATTTCATTTATAGAAATCAAAGTTCAAATGAGCATTATTAATTATTATGTATAACAATAGTCCAAGGGCTGGCAGCACAAAAACTATGTTATCAAGCACAAGAAAAAAAACCTTTATTTTATGGAACAGTAGAAGTAGGGGAATCTAATGATCCATGTCTGCCGGAAGTGAAGTGGTGCATAAGCCAAAAATTAATATCACCAGTGGTTGACTCGTAGGTTTATCATTGTGTTTTCCTACTCCCAGTCCAACATGTTTTCATATCTTTGTAGGACAAACACAATGAGAAACCACCACTAGTGGTATTAATTTTTGGCTTATGCACCACTTCAGTTCCGGCAGACATGGATCATTAGATTCCCCTACTTCTACTCTTCCATAAAATAAAGGTTTTTTTCTTGTGCTTGATAACATAGGTTTTTGTGCTGTTGGCTCTTGGACTATAACTCCAATTCAAAATTTTTGGCTATTATTGGGTTGATCGGAAAGTCATGACGTATTTTGCTAACATATGTAGTTAGTGTGCGTTTTTTGGAATACAAGCGCCATGCACACGCACCTCACTGAAATACTAGATAAAGTCACACGTCTAACCCATTCAATAAACAGGAAATTGTTCGATTCGAGTGAGTTGGATAGATTTTAAACGGATTTGAAAATGGGGGAAAAAACTGTTGGTGTTCGCTATATTTTGCTTTTTTATGTCCGTAAAAGCAAGAATGTGACTCAAGTTTGTACAAAGTTGCGTAAAGTTTATGGGGACGATGCTCTAATGATACGTCAGTGCCAGCGGTGGTTTGCAAAATTCTGTTCTGTCGATTTTGATGTGAATAATGCACCTCGGTCAGTAATGACATTGTAGGCTGATGATGATGAAATAAAGGCAATGGTTGAGTCTAAACCGCGGTACACAACACGAGAGATTGCAGAGGCAGTACACATTGCTCAATCAACCGTTGTCGAGCATTTAAAGAAGCTCGGATTCGTTATCAAGCTTGAAGTTTGGGTTTCTCATAAGCTGAAGGAAATCCATTTGGTGAAGTGTTTGAGCATCTGTCATTCCCTTCTTAAACATGAAGAAAACGACCCTCTTCTGAAGTGTATGGTCACGGGCGACAAGTAATGGATTGTTTACAATAACGTCGTACGCAAGTGGTTTTGGGGAAAGCGCGATGAACCACCTCAATCAGCGTCCAAAGCAAACATTCACTAGAAAAAAAGTCTTGCTGTCAATGTGGTGGAATTTCAAAGATGTTGTGAATTTCGAGCTCTTACCACAGAAGCAAACGATTAATTCAGCCGTGTTCTGTCAGCAATTGGAGAAATTAAACAAGGCAATCAATCAAAAGCGGCCAGAACTCGTGAATCGTAAAGGCGGTGTGTTTCACCACGACAACGCCAGACCACACACGAGTTTGGACACCCGCCAAAAGCTGTTGGAGCTTGTTTGGGATGTGTTGCCCCACCCACCGTACTCACCTGATCTTGCACCTTCAGATCACCATTTGTTTAGCTCTTTGGAAACTTAATTGAATAGTAAAACATTCGATTCCGATGAGGCTATAAATCGGCACCTGGTACAGTTTTTCGCTTCTAAAGACAGGTCATTCTACAAGCGTGAAATTATGAACCTTGTTGAGCGATGACGAAACGTCATCGAACATAATGGCCAATACATTATTGATTGAATTCTTATTTTTATAGGAAAAAATCAACTTTGAAAAACATAGTAAAAATACGACATGACTTTCGGATCAACCCAATAGATTCCGCAAAAAAGAGAAAAGAAAATTTTTATCCATGGAATGCTATAAATGGTCCTAAACTTTTAATGTCCACTTATGCAACATCATATATTGTAATGCAGTAAACCAACGTTTAAAATGCACAAATAATGCGTGAAAAAGCAGCAAACAGCTGTTTCGAATCTAAAGCGAGATTCTTCTTCAGTGCAAGAGAGGGAAAAAGGGAACAGCGTGCTAGGAAAAGCAAGGCTGAGCAAAATGATAGACAGAGACTTATATACCGTATGCGGGTAGCGAAAGCGCCAGAAACAACCAATGAGAGAGAAGCAGTGGAAACGACTGGGTGGACAAGTAGCGACATCTACCGGAAAAGGGGAGAAAATGAAACCAAAAAAGAGGAAATTAAATTAATGCTTTCCAAATACTTGGAAAATCTGGAGTACTAGATAAGTAATTGACTAAAGAGTGAGAATTTTTAATGATGTGGTAAGCTTCCCAAAAATCAAGATCAAGGTTAGAAGAACATTTTTGGATAATGGTGGCTGAGGAAAAATCGAACCTATGTTGAGAAGACGAAGAATGTTGAGCAATAGAAGAACGTTTGAGCTCCTGATTTTTAACATAACCTTAATGCTCTTTTAAACGAAATCTAAGAGCACGTTTAGTCTGGCCAATATAAGAAAGACCACATTGGCAAGAGATTTGGTAAATACCCCAGTTATCTAGGCGATCAATGGGGTGTTTGAGATTTGAAAAAGTAATTTTATTAACAGGAGAAAAAATAACATTAAAATCAAACCTTCTTAAGATTTTAGCAACTTGCTGCTTTTTCACGCATTATTTGTGCATTTTAAACGTTGGTTTACTGCATTTCAATATTCCTGCACAAAGGCTTTAATTGCTATTTTAATCATATATTGTGTATCCTTTATCAAATTCTTAAAGATATATCCCCAATCGAGACCATATTCTTTTACAGCTTCACCAAAATCTTAATGATCTTATATTATTAATCGCTGTAAATACTTTGCAGTTTTTTAAATGAAAATATTTTACTTTAAATAATGACTATCTATTTATATAAAATCCAAGTCTCTGTGTGTCCCTCACGATTCCGGTAGTACCGCCTCATTGAAATGAGTAATTGTTGAAAAAAGCTAATGCAGGGTTACCACAGTAGCGCCAAATGTTAGCCAACTTGGTAATAGCTGGCTAATTTGGCGAAATTCCCGTTTAAAACCATTAATCTTTCATAAAGGAGGCCACCGAAATTTAATTTAAACTCCGCTCTTTTAAGATATTTGGTACAGATGTCATATTCGCCCCATATTGGCGCGATTTTTTTCTGTCGCCAAAATCATATAGGCAACGGGTACTTAACTTGCGCCAAAGGGCTTGATGTTGTAACCCGGATTATGTTGTTTATGCTGTTGATGTTTTCGCCAAATTGGCAACCGAAAAAAATCGCGCCAATATGGGGCGAATATGACATCTGTTCCAGATATTTTTTCAAAATCTATGAGTGAGAATTTGAAGTACATCTTTACATTTTCCTTCCGATGCTACTAATAAAATAACCGCCAGTAGACGACGCTGTACTGTGTGAGCTCCTAACTGCGCAATTTTAATGTGCTTTAGGTACTTTTCCAGGAACAGATGTCATATTCGCCCCATATTGGCGCGATTTTTTTCTGACGCCAAATCATATAGGCAAAGGATACTTAACTTGCCCCAAAGTGTCGTTATTTTGCTTGATGTGGTAACCCGGATTATGTTGTTTATGCTATTGATGTCTTCGCCAAATTGGCAACCGAAAAAAATCGCGCCAATATGGGGCGAATATGACATCTGTACCCTTTTCCAGTATAGGTGCCTAGGCGAAAAAGGAAATTTGGCAACATATTTTCCGGGAACCTATCCACTGTTTCATTTTATATACACACGCATTTTTTTCGATATTTATACGATTTATTTAATATAAAAAAGACGTTTCTCTAATTTTATAAAGAATCAGTTGTGATTTGTACATAAAAACATCAATAATATACATATAAGATAAACATATAAAACAAACAAACACGCTCATCAAGTTGTTTTCATAGCTGTTTATATGATTTGACAACAAATCTCGATATTTTTCCGTTATACGGACACCATGCCAAAATGTATGCTAATGCGTCTATTATTTCAAAATGCTAAAAGATATTTTTAATTTTATGCCAGCAGTTTAATATGAGTTTTATTTTATTGCTTTATTTTATAACAGTTATTTGTTCACTTATTTTAAGTATATAATTGTGATTTAATGAAATAGTTCGTAAAAGTCTGGAATTTTCAAATGTTATATTTTTTAAATGCTCACTTTAGTATCGACAATGTTTTTTCTTTTATTTTTCAAATGCTTCAATTCACGCGATTTTCATTTTGCGCCATCTATTAAGCTTGGCGCCAAAGGTATCCGTATAACGGAAACGAACCCAAATCTTACTTTTTGATGCCCAAATTACTCCAAGCTTTTTTTAAAAAAACGCCAAAGCTCCTACAGTGGAAAAGTACCAAACTGTCTATTATTTTGCGGTATCTGTGTTATAGTTTGTACTATATGTAAGGGGTGTGGAGCGAAGAGTTTAAAAATTAAATATTAAAGTTTCGGCACAGATGTCATATACGCCCCATATTGGCGCGATTTTTTTCTGACGCCAATGTCATATACACAACGGGTACTTAACTGGCGGCAAAGCGTCGTTATTTTGCTTGATATGGTAACCCGGATGTTGTTGTTTATGCTGTTGATGTTTTCGCCAAATTGGCGTATATGACAACTGTGCCAAAGTTTCTATAAAGCAGTATAAGACTAAAAAATTAAGAATAAAATAAATGCAAAATAAGACTAAAGAAGAAAGAAAAATCATGCGTTAAGCATAGAATATGAAACAATTTCCAACACATCCTGAATGCTTTAACAAAACTTCGTTATTTAGGGAAATAAGGTAAATAAGATAACTAAGTAAACATTTTAGAAAACGCATAAAACATTTTAAAAATTGATTTCAGCACTTACCGTCCATAGCCAAAAGTACCGTTAATACATGCCACTATTTAGCTAAAATTTAATTTAAACTACTCTTAAAGCTACTGAAATCACATTTCCAGATATTATCATCCATAGACGGTTATGTATCCAATTCTTTGCGTGACCCTGTATATCATTTTATCTATATTCTACAAACATTTCTTAGTAAACTAAATGTAGTTCAGCGTAAAAACGCATAACTTCTTTAAAAACCACCTTTAAGCAATTTACTCTCATACTCAGTAACCCTTACGAATTCTTTTGTGTAGCCCTGCATATGAACTGTAGCATTTATACACACAGTATAGTACGCATAAATGTAGTGAAACATAAAAGCGCATATCATAATTAAAAATGCATTTCTAGCAATCATTGCTTATGTACAAAACTTCGGAGAAAAGTTGCTTGGCGGGAAAGAAGTTTGCCAACGTATTTTCTGACAACCTATTTACTGCTTCATACTCACAAGCAATTTTTTCCATATGTATGCAATTTATTTAGGTAGTTGTTAGCTATCCCGTCGACCAGTTTCGCCAAATTATATAAATCGCCAAACCACTCGCCAAATTATACAAATTGACATAATTTTTATTTTAAACAACGAAAGATCAATTAAATTAGCAAAACATTAATAAAAATACCAATATAACGTCGAATTAAAAATCACTTGATGACGTAAAAACACATGATCATGTTTAATGTCAACCATTATTGGCATTTAATCTTACAATTTGGCGACAGTAATTTGGTCGACGGGATAATTAACAAGTACCTTTATTTAATGTAAAAAAAGCTATTTACCCATTTTTTAATTATTTTTTTTACCCATTTTTTAACAGAAGTAATTTTGGCACAGATGTCATATTCGCCCCATATTGTTGTGATATTTTTTCGACGCCAATTTGGCGAAAACATCAACAGCACAAACAAGAACATCCGGGTTACCATATCAAGCAAAATGACGACACTTTGGCGAGAGTTAAGTATCCGGTGTGTATATGACATTGGCGTCAGAAAAAAAATCGTGCCAATATGGGGCGAATATGACATCTGTGCCGTAATTTTTGCACAGATGTCATATACGCATCGGGGTTGGCGTGATTTTTCTCTGACGCCAATTTGGCAGAAATCTCGCTTTCGAATACCAGTTACTTATATATTTTTAAATTATTTGCTATCATTTTGAAAAGGAAATAACTATAAATAAATAAAAGTTTGAATAATAGCTATAGAACAAAACAGTTTATATAATTAAAAACAGAAAATAAAAGCAAATAAACAATTTATTAATAAATAAAAAACAATAGCCCGGTTACCATAGCAGGCAAAATAACACCATTTTGGCGCCAGTTAGGTATCCCGGTTCATATCTGAAAACTGTGCCGTAATTTGTATATAAAAAAAAATATTATATATATATTTAGAAACGACTTTTTTTATGTATATACGTTCATATATAAACAAAAATAAAAGTTCATTAGATTTGTTTTCATAGCTGTTTATATATTTTGGCAACATATCTCACTTTAATGATGCCCGAATTGCGCCAAGCTTTTTTTAAAAATGCGCTATAATGGAAAAGTACGTAAATAAATAATTAAGAGAAATAACCAATTACAGAAACTAAAAGTTTTTATTTCGAGATCAAAGCATTGTTTTTTATTTCAATTAAAAATACATATATCCTTGGATAACTTTAGTTGTAATTATGTTCACAGCTTAATATCTCATTCCATAAACCTAAATAAACACAAGTGATTCATTCATCGTGAAACTTAAAAAAATTTTAAATCATTGAGGTAATCATTCACAAAGTAAGTTCTCCAACAATCAATAGATAATATTCTAATGACATCATAGTAGGTAAAATGGTGGCGGTATCGTTTGTTTATGGTTTGAAAACATAAAGTGTACTATTATCACAAAGATTTAATTTTGCAATGTCTCTTAGTTAGATTATTTTATTGTCATATTTATGAGCTCAGAACAAAAGCATATTTTTTCATTATTTAGTTATTAAAGACGGAAAAAAATTATAAAGGCATGATTTGAAAAATTTAAATAATTTTCTTTCTTAATAGTAAAAAATAACATCGGGAAGTAACAGCGGGTTTAAATTAAATAAGTTTAACTATTTAATTCTGTTGTAATATTCAAAATAACTGTATTTATTAGATTTCAGTAAACAACATCAGGGTCCGATTAAACTTTGAAGTTAGAGGAATTACAATGTCATTTCAGGACCTTTCTTTTAGTGAAGCTTTTCTAAATTTCATATATACATGGAAACTCTTCAGTGTTAGAAATATTATTCTTATGACTGACATAACATGAGAACGGCCTGCAATTTTACACAAGTTTTTGAAAACTACTTTATATCACAAATTTTGCTAAAAACTGGTTACTTTTTTGTTCTAGCGGCCCACACTATTAGGATTATGACAAGTTGCAGCCAATTTCGCCAACGTCGTAACCAAGATCGCGAAGCACGCACATATAATACCATATAATACCATTTCATGAAATCGTATACGATAATTTAATAGTTTTTACCTTACTTCAAGTGTAAAATTTATTTATTTTTAAGGCTTGACAATCTAAATTGCCCAATATATGAATTTTAAAAAATGTAAACAAAGATTGAATAGACATGACCGCAAAAGCCTCAAATCTGCATAACACTTGGAACCAAACAGTGCAGATTAGTGGTCTTCTACTGTGCACTGTTTTTCATAAATGTGTTTCGTTCTTTAAATGTGTTATTTTCATATATCACTGCGGAACAAGCGAGAAAACTCATATTCTTGCACATGAGTTGTATATATCTTTATATCTAAATTTCCGTCATTTTTGACGGGCTACCTTTCTAGTATATATATATTAGCTTTATTAGTTCCACATGTTTGAATGTGTTGACTATGGTTTAAGATCATTCTTTACAGCATCAGTTATGTTTATCAACCACATGCTAATTTTTTTATCCTCGACATATGCAAACACAACCTAAATTCATTATGGTTCATATTGACTGCTGAGATAAAGTATTAAAAATAGAATTTATTCATATTGAAAAGTTTAAAACAAATTACAAAAAAGAGAACATATATTTGAGTCATTCCAAAAAAGAATTTATTTCAAGGGAAAAAAAAACAGCTGGTTTAACCCCTAGTTTAAAAAACACGGTCAAAAGCGTTTAGTTTAAACCATGCAAGCCTGTTTTACTGCACTTCATACGTAACATTCTTCTCACTTTTATGACACCTACCAATATGTGCTTTTAAATTACCACTCTGAGTAAAACTTTTTTGACAGATTTCACAGACAAAAGGTGCTTCTTTTGTATGCACACGCAGATGGGTATGTAAGTCTGTCTTTGTAAAAAAACCATTTTTGCATATTTCACAAATATAAGGTCTTTCATTTTTATGCCGAACAAGATGCTGTCTAAGGGTTTGACGCGTGAAAAATCTTTTGTCACACACTTCACAAACAAAAAATTTTTCTTCTGAATGAGAAGCTTTATGATTTTTTAAGTAATCCTTTCGATTAAAACCTTTTCCACAAACATCACACAAAAACTTCTTTTCTTTGTTATGAATAAGCATATGACGATTTAAGGATCTTTTAACAGCAAATCGAAGGTTACAAATTTCACAAGAAAACGGTTTCTCTTTAGTATGTGTACGAAGGTGATTTTTGAAATGTGTCTTGAAATGAAATCCTCTGTTGCATAGCTCACAAGTGTAGAGTTTTTCTTCATTATGTGTCTTTAAATGACATTTGAAGCTGTCCTCCAAAAAATACACTTTATTACATACTTTACAAATGTAAGGATTTTCTTTTAAATGAACAGCAGAGTGTTTTTTCAAATAAAATTTTGAAGAAAAACATTTTTTGCATACTTCACAAATGAAAGCATTTTCTTCATGTGTACGAAGGTGAGTATTTAATACTTTCCTGGCACAAAATCCCTTTCCACATCTATGGCAAGTAAAAGGTTTCTTTTCTGAATGTTGAAGCATGTGTACTTTCAAGCTATCTTTTGTAACAAGCTGCTTATTACACATTTTGCAAGTGAAAGATTTGTCTTTATGAGTGAGCAAATGTATCCTCATATTTCCTAATTGAGAGAACTGTCGTTGACAGATCTCACAACGGAAAGGTTTTTCATTTGTGTGAATACGCATATGTGTTTTCAAGCCCGCCTTCAGCATAAATCTTTTTCCACACACATCACAGGGAAATTGCTTATTTATGTCGTGAGCTCGCATATGTACATATAAGTCATTTTTTCGTGGAAATCGAAAATCACAAACTTCACAAGCAAAAGGTTTTTCATTTGTATGTAAACGAGTATGTCCATTTAAACTTCTCTTGTCATTAAATCCTCTTTTGCAAACTTCACAGTTGTAAAGTGTTTTAGTACTATGAGTCTGCAAATGTTTTTTAAAGCTCGCCTGTAAAAAATATTCTTTGCCACATATTTCACAAACGTATGGATTTTCTTTTTCATGAATGGAAAGATGGTTTCTCAATGTCTCTTTTGTATTAAAACCCATTTTGCACACTTCACAAATGTATGTTGTTTCATCATGGATATCAAGGTGTCTATTCAATTTACTTCTTGTACAAAATCCTTTTTCACATTTGTGGCAATTGAAGGGTTTTTCTTCTGCATGAAGGACCATATGCAATTTTAAAGTATCTTTTGATGCAAGTCTTCTATGACATACTTCACAATTGAAAAATGTCTCTTTGTCGTGAGTGAGATGGTGTTTTCTGAAATTTGGTAATTGAGTAAATTGTTTATGACATATTTCACAGGTGAAAGGTTTTTCTTTCGTGTGAACTCGCATATGCACTTTGAAAGCATGTGGGAAGGTAAATCCTTTTTGACATATTTCACAAGAATAAGGTTTTTCACCTGTATGGGTACGAAAGTGTTTTTTAAGATAAGCATTGTATTTAAATTTCTTATTACAAACACTACAAATGTGAGAGGATTTTTTACAAGGGGCTTGAATATGACTCTGCAAATCAGAATGTATAGGTAATTCTTCAAGACAATCATCAGTATTTTCTTTTACTTCAGTACAAATATGTGACGTTAAAAGTAATTCCTTGGGGAAACTTCTTTCACACATCTTGCAGAAAAAATCATTCTTGTTTGTTTCAATGGTTGTTTGATCCATTTCACAGGTATTTTCTTGCAAAAAATTATTTTTTTAAATAAACAAACTAAAAGTAGACTACTAGGAAAATTTTATAGAATTGGAATAGTTTTTAATTTTTGTCACAACTTCTAAACTCATTATATTAATGAAAAATACTTAGTAAAAATATTTCTCAGGATTCAAGATTTAGCGCATTCCAGCAACTTAATTTAAATTTAAATTTTTCTTTTCTTTTTTTAATTTTCTTATTACAGGACGCTGATACACTTACTTGATATGTTTTACGTGGAGGATCCTTTCTTTATTTCTTCAGGAATGAATTTCAGCAAATATTAAGGATATAATTACCTAAAATAAATTTAAATTATAAAAATGGGTTTTGCAATTGAATAACAGTAATTTTTTAGTTGTTTAGCACAGGGTTGTTTGATTTAAATCAGCTTCATTTAAATCACGATTTAAATCAAATGATTTTTTAAAACAAATTTTTGATTTAAATCAGTTTTTTTAACATTGATATTTACAGGTTAAATAAGAGTCAAATTCATCATTATGTTTATAAGAAAAGTCCTCATTCATTTCAGATTAAAAATTACCTTTTAATAACATTAAATAAAACTTTTATAAGTTCAAAATACTATTATTTTATTAAAGTACATACAATTGTATTAAAAATATTATCAATCCATAGTGCATTCTTCAAAAATATTGATAAATGCTATCTCATTTTTAAATTGTTTTCTTTTTTAAATGATCAGTTTATATTTGCAAGTTAAATGCTTAAGCTATAGTTAAATCTATTTAAAATAATGTATTTAATATAATAGTACTTTCAGTGCAGAGTTACTTTCTCTTAAGCTGATTACACACAATTCACGAGTTTGTTTTATGCTTAGTTGCTTAGACCTGCAAAATACTGTGTCCCATAGGTTGGTGATTCAAATATTGATCAAATATGATCAATACTTGGACTATAACATAATAAATATTTCGACTATTTGTCTAACACAGAATTATAGAATTTCAATTTCATCTTTCTTCTATAACTGAAAATACTTTAATAGCTGACTAATTCCGTTTTCCTTTTTTTTTCCCCTAGAATTCATTGCTTATACTTCAATTGAAAATATAAGGAATATTATTACTGTACCTTATTCATGGGCCTGTCCAGGATTTATGTGTCCTGTTTTTGTGAATTTGAAAAAAATCATTATACAGGGTGATTCATAAATATCGAAACAATAGGCTATCTTCTTAAATATTGCCCCTAGGCACATACTTCCATTTGAAAAGTTTCATAAAAAAGGTGCAAAATTTGATGAGATAAGTTTCAACTCCATGGGTGGTCTATATGAGAAAATACAAAAATTAAATTTTTGTACGGGCCCCGTAGAGTAAAATTCCCAATTAGGAAATTTTTCCTTATCTATTGCTGAATTAAACACAAAACAATTCATCTCGATATCTTTAAAATTCGCAGAGATATCAAAATCCAAAATTCGTGACTTACACCATTTATCCATGCCTCTGAGCGACGAGTTTTTGACTCATTTTGAATGCAAGATAGCGATCAGCCACAAATTGTACATTATTAAAAGTCTATATAAGACAGTGCCTCTCCTTTGGACATAAAATAGGCAGCGCATAGATTTTACGTTAAAATTGTTTTCAAAGTATGCTGGTTGTCTGCACTAGAGGTCTGCACGGGTCGAAATATGTAGGTCCGGTCCCGAACCGACCCATAGGAAAAAAAGTTCGGCCCTGCCTGGAAAAAAGTTCAAATCGTAGCCTGGCCCGACCTAACTGAATTTCTACACAGATTTTTACATCGATATGGTTAAAAGTTGTTTTGTATGGAGGAGCTCTGACCAAAAATACTTATTATATCTTTTCTTTTCTCATGTTTATAATTATTATTTTTAAAGAAGCGCCAAAAGCTGTGATTATTTGTTTTATTAATGAATCTATATTTATATGTAAATGATTCACTTCTCCTTTAATAACGTTAATCCATTTTCCATGTGTTAGAGACAATGAAAAATGCTATGAAGTAAAATCTTTTAAGATGGAATCACATAGGAAAAAAAAAAGCGTTATAGACAAGTTCCCTCCTTAGGAGTTGTAAATGTAGTCTATTTTTTCTCAGGTTTTATTATATTCCTTATCCATGGATCAACAGATTTTTCCGTTTAAGAAAGGATTCCGCCATAGGCAAATTTTTTTCACTAGTTTTACTGTATTTTAAATTTTTTGCCTTAAAATCTACTATCCTTTAAAAATATGAATTTTAAAATTTTATAGTAAAATTATGGCCATTTAAAAATATATGCATTTGTTGTAAAGGTTTTTGGGCTGAGCCAAATTTTAGTTATTTTTGCACGGGTTAGGTTAGTCAGAGATAACGATTTTAATATGTGTTGTCTCGAGACTGGGACTGAAAATTTCGCCCAGAGTTAGACCTAGGAATAAGGAAGTCAGTCCCGGGTCGGTATAACCAGTGGCCGAGAGGTTCTGCTCTCATGCTGGGTTTGAACCCAATCGTGTCCTTCTGCCCACTCGTCCGGAGTTTTCAGTGGTTTTCTTCGAACCTTGGATATCCTTGCGTAAATACTGGTTAGGTTCCCTTAGAAAGACCTCCACGGAAGGCACCGCCCCCCCCCGCCCGTTTCGGGACCACATCCCTCGTATAGATAATTGGCCGTCATAAATCACACCAACACCCGTTTCGGTATGAAAAAATACGATCGGCCCGGCCTGGCCGAGTCTTCAGAAAAAAGTCGCCAATCCCGGGTCTGGCCCGGCCCCAGTATACAGACATTTTTATCGGCCTCGCCGGGGCAATAAAAAGCCTGAATTTGTAAGGGCTAAAATTATGAAAAACTCTTAATCGGCATGTTTGAAAAAGCATTGTTTCAAATTCTACATTGAACATTTATTTATGGACATTTAAGTAGTACAAAAAGGTGGTGGTTGGTTGTATTTATGTCGGCCAATTATCAGCACGTGGGATATAGGCCCTAAGGGGGGGGGGGTGCCTTCCGTGGAGGTCTTTCTAACAAAAAAAAAAAAAAAAAAAAAAAAAAGGGTGGTGGAAACGGCAAAAGTTAAACTGAATCGAAAGTTTAAGCTACCGAAAGAAGTGACTTTTTCACGTGCAATTTTTAAAAAATGCATTTAAATATTTTATTAGGAGCCAATCAATGTTTAAAACTTTAAATGCGTTTTTCTGCATAATGCTTATTTTAATCGTAAATTAAAAAGGTGCAAACTTGGAACATGTCTTTTTTGATTATTTTACATTAATTTTGTTTCGGCAAATTGAAAAAAATTTACTTTTGAAAATATGATTTTTTTATAAAATAAGTTACATATTTTTTTAAGCAAATATTTTTAATATTTTTAAAATTAAAATAAAAAAAATTCTTGAAACAAAACTAAAATTATACTTTCCTCTTTAATTAAATGAAAAAAATTTGAAATCCGATGAATAATGTTTCGAGTTATAAAGATTTTAAATTAAATCCGCTTAAAAAAATACTAAACATTTAAATTTTTAAAAAACTTTATGCGAAATATTAGGATGTGATTTTGTTTGCAAATTATACGGTTAACCATCACAAACACAGAAAAAAAATAAAAATTCTAGCTCAACAAATATATTTTTTAAATGTTTCATAGAACTCTTAAACTAACATTGTTTCTTCGATTGCACGCATTTCAATTTGCGTCTAATCCCTTAAAACCTGATGAATTATTTAAACGGCCATAACTCTGCGAGTTTTTCAGATATGAAGATGCAATTTTTTGTGCTTAATTCAGGAGTGGATAAGGAAAGTTTTCTTGATTGGAATTTTTAGACTACGGGGGCTGTATAAAAATGTAATTTTCGTATTTTTTCAAATAGACCCCCCTATGGAGTTGCAACTTATGTCATTAAATTTTGCACCTTTTTTTTTATGAAACTTTGCAATTGGAAGTATGGGTCTAGGGGCAATATTTAAGGAAATAGCCTATTGTTTCGATATTTATGAATCACCCTGTATATAGGTTCTTTTTTATGTTTTTAGAAAGATCGATTATTTAAAAAAAAAGAGAGAGAGAGAGAGTATGTAATAGGGACTTTGTTGACTTCAACTGTTTTGTGAGATTAAATTTTAATTTAAAATAATTAATTTGTGAAAGTTTAAGTCTGGCGACAGAAAAATTTAGGGAAAGGTCTATTTTGAAGACAAAGAATTTTGTGAAGGGCCTTGTTTTAAGATGAAAATTTACGTGAAGGATCCTGTCTAAATATTTAAAAAATCATGAAAGGCCCTTTAAAGGACCCAAAATTTTCCTAAGCAAATCCATGTTATTTCTATGCTAAGCACTCATTCCTACTGTCCAGTAAGCATGATTGATTGTTGAAATTGTCAACGGCTGGGGAGATAACACTGACAATTGATAGTTTTAGGCTTTCAGTTATGTGATTATTTTTCATCTGGTAACTTATTTTGTCAATCATTAGATTAGAATAGTATAGTGTGAATCACAAGTTGAAACAATAATGTCATTTACTAATATCAGGTACAGTTACATAGAGATTTTGGATTTGTTGATACAAAAGAAAAATGGTTTGCAGAGGTACTCCAGTAGGCCTTCAAAGAAAACTGTGGAGGAGCTCAGGGCCTTTTTGTATTCCATGGAAAATGTTTCCAATACACATCTGATTATTGCCTGCAGTTGTTTTGACAGCATGTAGAGTAGAGGCTATTAATATGGCTGACAGTGATTTGAGGGTATGATGCCATCCGTTGTGTATGTGGTCACCTGGTCATTATAAATGCAAAAAATGCACCATCTCTTAGTGTCTATTTAGATTTGAAAGCAGGCATTATTTTGTTCTCAAATACCTGCCGCACCACGTATATTAGACAAATTACTTCTCTTTGCATGTATTAAATAGAATGTGTAAGAATGTATTATTTATAATTAACTTGATAAAACCTAATTAAACTTACTTAATTTTATGTATCAGGGATGCACCGCATATTTAATATATACTATTAATTGGAGTTACTGTGGCTCAAAAGAGAAAAAAGATTAAATCTACTACATAACTTGAGTTATCGACAAAGTTTTGGTCTCAAAATATAGGTAGCACCACTAGTGTGAAGCTGGCATGTCATTGTAATTAATTCGCAAAGGTTCCACTGTGGCAGCATGGGCCAAAGTTACCCCAGTTGATGGTATTCGACTTATATGGCTACTTTTTGCTTTAGTCAAATATCAAAACATTGTCAAAATACACATGCAATTGAAAATTGTTGATTAAGAATCTCTTTTTTTCTTTTCACATACAAGATGATTCCTAATAGAACACATTTTGCAATAAAAATTTAAGGAAAATGAGACTTTATTCAGCTAAGGTTTAAAATATATTAACTGTCTTTCTAAGGAAAAAAAAGGGTGATGGTTTAGAATGTCGCTATGTGGCGATTTTCAAGGAATTTTCGGACCCAAGCAAAATCCTGTATGAGGACTATGTCAACGTAGACCAAAATGCAGCTGTGTGTGGCAACTGTTACGGACATTATTGCTTAAGGGTGAATTCGAAAAAATATTTTTCCAACCTCAACAGCTTGAATTTTTCTGAGACATTTTCCGACTCATTTTTAAAAGTAAAAACATGCTGAGGTGATTTTTGAAGAGATGTATAAGAGGCCGTGTGATTTCATTTTTCGCTCAACTAATAAGAATTTGATTTTTAAACAATTATTTTCTTAGTATGACTATTTTGTTTCTTTCCCATATCTCCCGCTTCGGAAAATTCAGTTAAAAACGCCTACTTTGACAGCATTTTTTGCAATATTTTCTGCCTTTATCAAAATATCGACAAGCACGGCACATTATGTAGTTTATAAATAAGTGAATTTGTCAGTTTGATGCGTTTGAGAGCTAAAATGAATTTTAAAATAAATCAAAAAATAAGCAGTTTGGACTGGAATGCACACTTAAGTTAACAACCAAGCTGAGGACGGACTATTTGGGAATGAAGAGAACAAGGAAATACAAGATAAGCCCCTGCCAAGTTCGTCAGAAAGCTATGGTGCATATACATGAATTTCAACGCTTTTTTGAAGGTCAGTCTAATGTAAAGGATTCAATTATATCAATTGATATGCTATGACTGAAAGACTGCATTCAAAGAAGCAATCAAACATATCTTACAGGGCTTGAAATTCAATTTTTTATAGGAGGGAGTCTCCCTACCAACATTTATAAATGGAGGGAAGTTGAACTGTTTGGGAGGGAGGAAAAAAAATCTTTAAAACCCACTGTTATTTTACGTGCTATTTAAAGAATTACATTAATACATACAAGCAAAAATACCATTGAAGCATTTTAAATCAACAACTCAGAATAATTATGTAAAATGCTAAAATGCTTTCAAGTCAAGCTTTTATACAGTTTATTTTTCAATTATCAACCAAATTTCAAGGGTCCTTCCTTAGACTAAACTCGTGTTTTTCCGCGATCCTATGAAGAAAATCGCGTTTTTTCCGGTATCTTTGGTGAAATTAGCATTTTTTTTCGAGATTCACTGGTGAAATTCGCCTTTTTCTAGCGATCCTTTGGTAAAATTCGCGTTTTTTCGCGATCCTTTGACGAAAGTCGCGTTTTTTGCGATCTTTTGATGAAATGCACGTTTTTCAGAGGTCCTTCTAATTTTGCATTTTTCTCGCGATCCTTTGACGAAGTTCGGGACCTTTTGGTGAAATTTGCGTTTTATTCGCGATCCTTTGCTGAAATTCGCGATTTTTTCGCAATCCTTTGGTGAATTTACCGTTTTATTCGCGATCCTTTGAAGAAATTCGCGTTTTTCGCAATCTTTTGGTGAAATTTGCGTTTTAGTAGCGATCCTTTGGTGAAATTCGCGTTTCCCGCGATCTTTTGACGAAACTCGCGTTTTCCCGCGATTCTTTGATGAAACTCTCGTTTTTTCGCGATCCTTTGACGAAACTCGCGTTTTTCGCGACCTTTTGATGAAATTCGGGTTTTTGCGATCCTTTGACGAAACTCGCATTTTTTCACTATATTTTGACGAAACTTGCGTTGTTTCGCGATCCTTGGATGAAATTCTGTTTTTTTTTTTTTTTTTTTTTTTTTTTTTTTTTTTTTATTATCCTTAGACGAAACTCGCTTTTTTCCCTCTATCCTTTGACGACAGTTGAGTTTTCGCGATCCTTTGACGAAATTTCCCTTTTTTTGCTATCCTTTGACGAAATTTGCGTTTTTGCGATCTTTTGACGAAGTTCGCGATCTTTAATGAAATTTTGCATCTTATTCGCAATCCTTTGACGAAATAAGTATTTTTTCCGCGATCCTTTGCGACGAAATTGATTTTTCCGGCGACCATTTGTCGAAATTCGCGATATTTTTCCATTATACTTTTTAATGTCCGAATTTTTAGACTGATGGCCGATTTTTCATAATTTTCCGAACCGAATGCCGCAAGTTTTCGGAAAATTTGAAACCGAATCACCCCTGAATTTGCCAATCGGTCGCGGAAAATAACGCGAAACTTGTCAGTCGATCTCCGGAAAAAAATCGGGAAATTTTTCAATCAATCGCAGGAAAAAAAATCGCGAATCTCAACGATCATTCTTGGTAAAAACTTGCAAATTATGTCAATCGGTCGCGCAAAAATATCACTAAATTTGCAAGGCGTTCGCAGGAGTTGATCGTAGTTTCAAAATGCAAAATATTTTCAGAAAATGGTGAAATTTTTTGGGCGGGAACCTCCCGCCCACGATATTCTTTTGGGCGGGGTTTAAAAATTTTGGGCGCGAATCCCGCCATCCCGCCCTGAAATTGAAGCCCTGTTACTTTATTCTTAAAAGTGATGAATATAATTATGCCAGTAAAAAATGTTTGATTTAATGAAAACAAATGTAGCAGTATTCTTAAATAAAGTTTATGTGTTAAATCTTTCACCGTGGAGTTAATCTTTGTTTTGTTTACCTCTTCTTTTTGTGAGAATATATGTAATTCGAATTTTTGGATATTTCGAACTTTTCTCTGGTCTCTTCAACTTTGAATTATCCAAGTTTAACTGTATGTATCTAGACAAATTTTGTATAGGAAACCAGGATTGCAATTCATTTTTCACTCAAAAATATAAAATATCTCACTATAACACTGTGCTAGATGCTCCATAATTTGGAATACAGTCGACAGTACATACAATATCACTGGCGAAATTCCGTGTATTTCTCATGTCATTACACAAATACAATACATGGTTAATCTGGTAAAAAAACTTGCTAAAATAGCTGAATTACTGTTAATAGTCCAGGGGAAATGTACATTTGACCTTGCAAAAGGTCGGATAGAATATATATTTTTTAAAATTGTTTATACTGAGACCAGCATAGAATAAATGGTCAAAAGCGAGAATTACTCGTGCTCTTAGGGTTCCGTACACTAAATATACGAATTATTAACTGTATTATTAAAAAAAAGATCGTTGCTAAAAGAATGATAAGTCTTTGTAAAAAACTATACAACGTAGGGTTGGGTACAGTTGTATATACAGTAGCGCTCAAAAGTATTTTGACAACCTTATATTCTCTCTTATTTTAATTAATATAAAAATGTAAAGGAAAATATATTCCCTATAATTGAGAACACTGTGACTGCAGTTATTTAAATGTATCAATTTTCAACTTGTTTGTTTACATTCGGCGCCACTGAAGAAATATAGCCTTAGCTCAAAAGTATTTTGACAATTAGTTTGCATTTAATTGGTGAAGGTGTCAGCGACGCTATAGCTTCGATTAGTGTTTTTATTGACTTATTGTGATTATTTTTAAGGATCAGGAATGCCGAAAAGTAAAAAAAATATTGTAGTGATTCTAGAAAAGCCGCTGTAAATGCCCTTAAGAAAGGTGGACTGCAAGTAGAACTAGCTCGTTCTTTTAACGTGTCTCGGTAACTTGTTATTACATGGAATAAAGTTTTTAATAAACAGAAATACATCGAAAATAAGCCTCAAAGTGGCCATACGAAAAAAACAACTTGAAATATTGACTATATTATAAAAATGATATCTACAAGTGATTGTCGTAAGTCCGCTGTAATAATAAAAAATGAATTGAAAGAAAATTACAGCATAGACATACACGTTTCATCTGTCAAACGACGCCTAAACCTCTATGGTTTACATGGTAGAAGACCAGCAAAAACGCGTTTGTTATCTACTAAGAATAGGAAGGCTAGAGTTGCATTTGTAAATCGGCATAACCCTTTCAGGGGCAAAGCAATTCCATTGCGAAAGTGTTGAAATTAATGATTGACCCCGGAATTTGAAAAGAAATTTATTTTAATACGAAAAAGCTATATTTCACACACATAATAAACCGATTTTTTTTAACCAAAATTCTGGTGTCAGTCATTAATTTCAACACTTCAGCAATAGCATTGCTTTGCCCCTGAAAGGGTTATGCCGTTTTACAAATGCAGCTCTAGCCTTCCTATTCTTAGTAGATTAGAAACATGTTTTTGCTGGTCTTCTGCCATGTAAACCATAGAGGTTTAGGCGTCGTTTGACAGATGAAACGTGTATGTCTATGCCGTAATTTTCTTTCAATTCTTTTATTATTACAGCGGGCTTATGACAATCACTTGTAGATACCATTTTTATAATACAGTCAACATTGTAAGTTGTTTTTTTCGGATGGCCACTTTGAGGTTTATTTTCGATGTATTTCTGTTTATTAAAAACTTTATTCCATGTAATAACAAGTTGCCGAGACGCGTTCAAAGAACGAGCTAATTCTGCTTGCAGTCTACCTTTCTTAAGGGCATTTACAATTGCTTTTCTAGAATCACTTCAATATTTTTTTACATTTCGGCATTCCTGATCCTTAAACTTAATCACAATAAGTCAATATAAACACTAATCGAAGCTATAGCGCCACTGACACCTTCAACAATTAAATGCAAACTAATTGTCAAAATACTTTTGAGCTAAGGAGGAGTCATATTTCTTCGGTGGCGCCGAATGTAAACAAACAAATTGAAACTTGATACATTCGAATAAGTGCATTCATAGTGTTCTCAATTATAGGGAATATATTTTCTTTTACATTTTTATATTAAATAAAATAAGAGGAAATATAAGGTTGTCAAAATACTTTTGAGCGCTACTGTACTAGAAAAGTATGAATGGGTATACCATAAAAGTTCAAAGAGATATGAAGCCTAAATAATATCAAATACTGTTATTCTGTATAACTCTTTTTTTAATCTTATCCTAATCCGTTTATGATGAACTTATTTCGGCACTGACAATAAAAATAGTGCACATTTAAACTTCATTTGGCATTAAATTCAGTGTAGTAATAATCTTTTCTTTTTACAGTGTAGCTAAAACGAAACAACTTGTTCAAAATTTAAACTTGGCATTGTGCTAAGCGCGGTTCGAAAGGAGGTCGCACAGTTACAACGCCGGTTTGGTCCGTGCCGCGTTTCTCCAGGTAAGTTTCTAATGAACTTTTAAAGACACGGAAGGCGTATTGAGAGATCCACTCAATGCAAACTACTCGTGAATCCAATAGTATTTATGTGATTAATTCTAATTAAATTAGTCTATCTTTAACAATTTGACGTTTATTGCTTTTATACTGCTACTGAGCATTGCATTACACAAACATATCATTAAAAGTTGTTATCCAAGCTTTAAAAGCTGATAGTAAATAAAGTAGGCCGCCGTTGTCATTATGTATGTCCAAACCGTACGTGTCTTTCAGAGTTAATATCTCGGCTAATAACCGACGATTTTTTTTCGCAAATTCATATTAACAATGCTTTTATACTTCTGTTACGATAGGTACCTCCAGCGCTCCTCAACACCTTTGCTGAACGCCCGTAAATCGAAATTTGTGTGTAACGGAAAAATGTGCTTTTCTCAAAACTATGCGACCTTGGGTAATCGTTATACTTTTCCTACAAGGTTTAAAGTAACGTCTACTACCTGTAATTTTTTCAGAATTTTAGTTTCTGTAGATTCGGAAATAGATGGGAGGAGCATATTTTGCAGTACATTTTCGACGATATCTCCTAAAATATAAGACCTAAAATTAAAAGAAATGTATTTTTGGGTTCAGCATTCGAAAGTTTTCACAGGATATACAAAGAAAAGATTTTTTTCAAGTAACTTAATCAGCCCCTGTACATTTTTCCTAAATATATTTGTAAATGTTTAATAATCTGTAAATATGTGGGTCAATAGTCTTTATTACTTCCTCCACTTTGAACTTTCTACGTTCCATAGTTTACGAGTAAAATGGCTGTGACAGACAGACAGACAGACACAGGACTGATCTTATAATGGTTCCGTTTTTACTTTTTTTTAGGTAGATTTCGTATGAAATACTAACTATTGGGATCGTTCCTATGTTGGAATTTCTGAAAAAATTTTGCAGATCTACACCGATCATGACCTCTAGAACCCAAAACCACCGTCAGTAAAAAACTTTATCTATCTATCTATCTATCTATATCACTTTCTTTTGGACACGATAACTTTCGTAATTCTGCACCAATCTCTTCCAAACTGATACATAAAATCAAAGGTCATAAAATCTCGGTCAAGTTCGTTAATGGGCAAAATCGGACCAAGGGGATGGAAATAGGGAGGGGTTTTGTGAAAACCGAAAACCCCCCATAACTTCTTAATTTTTGTACATATCAAATCAGTTTAAAGTTTTTATTACTTCTAAAAATAGGGCCAAAATTTTATGTATCACAGATTTTTTATAAAGTTAAAAATGGGCTCAAGGGGCGCAAAAAATAGGGTTTTTGGGAGAAAAAAATTCATAACTTCGTCAATTCTCAAGATATCAATTCCAATTAATTTTATTATAAATCTCGTTAATATTATCTACAACTTTTATATTCACAAGTTTTTGATAGGACCAATTCGTACCGAAAAAAAAAATTAAAAACGAAAACAAAAGGGGGTTTGAAGAAGTAAAAAATCCATAACTCCGTCAATTCAAAAGATATAAAATCCCCATGAATTTATCATATACATATCTTCTTAATATTGTCTACAACATCTATATAGACAAGTTTTGGATAGGACCAATTCTTACAGCAAAAACAAATTAATAATACATAGCAGTTGAAGAAAAAAATCATATAAGTAAGGGTGTATTCTAATCCAAACTGCGTATTTTCGGACTCATTTTACAACTCATTTTTGCTGTCAAAGGCTTCCAATTGCTAGATTCTCTTATTCAGAAACTATATAATGTACAGTAATGATCGATTTTTTGATAGAGGCAGAATATATTTTTTAAAAAAATGCTGTTAAAGTGGGCATTTTGAACCGAATTTCCCGAAGCGGATTGTGTTGGATAAATCATTGCATTAAGGATGCACTCAAATCCAAACTGCTTATTTTCTGACTCATTTTTAAATTCATTTTTGCTCTCAAACGCATTTAATTGGTAGATTCGCTTATTCAGAAACTATATAATGTACCGCAATGATCGATTTTTTGATAGAGGCAGAATGTATTTCAAAAAATGATGTCAAATTGGGCATTTTGAACGGAATTTCCCGAAGCAATTGTGTTATCACTTCCTTCTGGACACGATAACTTCCGCAATTCTGCACAAATCTCTTCCAAACTGATACATAAAATCAACGGACATAAAATCTCGGTCAAGTTCGTTAATGGGCAAAAGTGGACAAAGGGGATGGAAATTGGGAGGGGTTTTGTGAAAACCGAAAAAAACCCTTAACTTCTTAATTTTTGTACATATCAAATCAGTTTAAAGTTTTTATTACTTCTAAAAATAGCGCCAAAAATTCATGCATCACCGATTTTTGATAAAAAATCCATAACTCCATGAATTCACAAGATATAAAATCTCCATGAATTTATCATATATCTTCTTAATATTGTCTTCAACATTTATATAGACAAGTTTTTGATAGGGCCAATTCTTACAGTAAAAACAAATTAAAAATACATAGCGGTTGAAGAAAAAAATCATCTTATTAAGGGTGCATTCAAATCCAAACTGTCTATTTTCTTACTCATTTTTAAATTCATTTTTGCTCTCAAACGCGTCCAATTGATAGATTCTCTTATTCAGAAACTATATAATGTACAGTAATGATCGATTTTTTGATAGAGGCAGAATATATTTTAAAAAAATGATGTCAAAGTGGGCATTTTGAACAGAATTTCCCGATGCGATTGTGTTAGAAACGAAAAATATTGCCCTACTGAGAAAATAATTGTTTATTAATCAAGTTTTAATTAATTGAAAGAAAAATAAAAGCACAGGTCGCTTATAAATCTTTTCAAAAATCACGTCAGCATGTTTCATATTTTTTTTTAAAATTAAAAACGAATCTGAAAAAGTGCCAGAAAATTTCGAGTTGTTGAGTATGGAAAAATATTTTTTTTAATATCGCCTTAACATGATTCTGATAAAACCAGCTATTTTATAAAAAGGAAATAAAAACTCGTCAAAAGCAGACAGATAAAACTGTTAAAGTGGATTTATATCTAATAATGATTTAGTTTTTGTTGGTGAAATTAGTATACTTAACTTCGAAATCTACCTCTGCCTGTAGGCCGGGATTTTTTTAAGTACGGAACCCTAAAAACCAAGTTTTCTAACAAAATTTCTTAAGGAGGCTGGTCACTCAGCTTCGGAATTCTCCTCCGTACTGTTAAATCAATGGACTTTTGATGCATTCGTATATTTAAAATATCTTCTCAGTAAATTCATATTTTTAACATCTTTCTTCTGTGTACTCTTCTTAAAGGATGTCTCCCTTTTTCTTAGTTTTCAAAATATTTCTAAAATCTATGCTGAATCTAATATTTTGTGTGTTAAAAGTAAGCGAACTGTGAGTAAGATTTTAAAACTTCCTATAAAATTAAGTCTATACTTTAGAAATATTTTGAGAACTAAGAAGAAAAGAGATATCTTTTAGGAAGCGTACACAAAAAAAGGAAGTTAAAAGTAATTTACCAATGAGATATTTTAAATATAAGAATGCATCAAATGCCCATAGACTTTACATTAGTGAGGAGAAATCGGAAGCTGAGTAACCAGCCCCCTTAAGGCTAAATTTTCTGTGGCCAAAAAACAAAAAAAATTTGGGACTTTTTAAAATATTTCGAGCCCTGTTGCCGTAGCATATTATTTGTCAGTTGCACTATTAAAGAGAACAAAATTCTGTACAACTTTCATATTTACAACTTTTTTATACACTCAATAGTAAGCGCAGTGCGCCATTTCAAAAATAGGACAATTTTTTCAATTTTCTTAAAAACCGGGAAAAACGTAGTTTAGCCCCGATTATTCAAATGTTCCCCACAAATTTAATCGTGTATGTCGACTGCTAAAAATTGGTAGTAGTAAATTATCTATTATTTGCACACCCACGTCTTTATTTTCATCTCATCAGACATTTTATATTCAATAAATTTATATAATTTTAAAAGTAGGGCAGAGTGTAGATGAATAAGACAATTTTAATATTTAGACAGTAACTTTAAGTGTATACAATGTTAATTTTGAAGCACTGTTTAAAAGAATGCTTCAATATTTAGTAACTTATTGGCAAGATAGTTTCAATTAAGAAAGAATTCTTGTTTAATTTTAATAATTTTTATAATGTATACATATTATTCCAGGGATTAATGGGATAGGTATGAAAATTTGCAAAAAGCATATTTTATTCCACACTACAATGGTATATTTTATTTACCAATTATTGATAACATATGTTTTAATGTTTTAAAGATAGCAAACATTGGATTGTAATTCCATATAAAAGGGGGACTTGAAAAGTAAATATATTATGTAAGAAATACTTTTACCTGATAAAATAGCTACAATAAAAATTACAACAGATTATTTCACTAACTAATGTTATGTATTTATCTCTTGTAAAATCCCTTTAAAAATTCTGTCAATAAAATATTTGAGATAACCAGTTTCATAAATATATTTAAAAGATTAGTTTCAATAAATATTGTCGATTTTTTTTTCAGTTATATCAATAAATATAACAAGAGATTATATCATTTTAGCGTGCAAAAATAGATAAAACTTTAAGATTATCTATTAATTGTTTTAAAGCTCAAACAGAAAAACGTACTTTGGTTGTTGAAAAAAACACTTTGTGGAATATCTTAATCTTCTGTAATATGTACTGTCTTGAAACTATATCTATTTTTTTTTATCTCAGTGATACCACTTATCAAATAAAATACCAATTTATTTATTATTGTAGACCTTATAAACATTTTTGATTTCGCATTGATCCCCTCTCTCATTCAACTCCACTTTCATACACAATAAAGTAAGGTACGCAATATGACTGCATAAGCTAAATGAAAAAAATGTATTTTAATAATAATAATTTCTACAAACTATTTAACAATATTTTTTTCTCTTTGGCGGCACTGTTGTGGGATTATTAGCATCCCGTTTCAAAGGAATATCCTTATCCTGAATAAAAGAGATATCTGGATCATGTTTATCTATATTCTAGAGGTATAAAGCCTGATACTTTCCGTTCATCAGTATTTTCCTGCATTTTCTCTAGTATTATCTACCATAGTGTTACCTTCATCTGGAGAAAATTTAACAACATTTCCGCAACAATTTTTGCAAATCGAAGAGCACTTTATTCTTGTCTTTCGGCATGCACATGCTTTACTGTAGTGGTGCACATGCACAACCTTTTTGAGAGAAGGGCCACTTACAAAAACGTTTGGGTTGTCGAGGGCCACATCAGTAACACAGACAGACTTCTATATCGAGGAGGTTGGGGGGGGGGGGTAACTCTTTATTCTTGAAGAGTAATGATTTTTTGTATATAGTAAAATTAAACAAATAGGAATAAATAATTGTATGCAGGGCTTCTTCACACCTGTATGAATAAACATACAACACTTTATGAAGACTAATGGTTTCTTCTTGATAAATGGAAAAATATGACAAAATTCAGGGCTTTTTCTCCACGAGCGATTGAAGAATTTCGCGATATTTTTGCCATCAATTAACAAATTTTGAAACCTTTTCCAACAATTGTCTAAATTCGTGATTTTTCTGAGTGACAAAATTCGCGATTTTTACTCGCGATAAATTGACGAAACTCGCGATTTTTCCGCAGCCGACCAATAAAATTCGAGATTTCTCCGCGCCTGATTGACGAAATTCAAGAATTTTTCACGCGATAAACTGACGGAATTCGCGATTTTTCCGCCCCTGATCAACGGAGTTCACAATTTTTCCGCACTTTATCAACAAAATTCGCGATTTTTTTGTGCCCTATCAACGAAATTTGAACCCCCTCCCCCCGGATTGAAAAATTTCGCAATTTTTCCGCACTCGATCAACGAAATTCTCAATTTTCCGCACCCGATCAACGAAATTCTCAATTTTTCGCACTCCATCAACGAAATTCGCTATTTTTCCGCGCCCGACCAACGAAATTAAAAAATTTTCCGCGCCCGATAAACAAATTCGCGATTCTTAACTAACTCCGACGAAATTTGTAATTTTTCTCGAGGAAAATTGACGAAATTTGCGATTTTTTTCTCGCGATGAATGGACGAAACTCGCGATTTTTCGGTAAATGATCAACGACATTTGAGATTTTCCGCACATGATCGACAAAATTCGCGATTTTTCAGAACCCGATCAATGAAATTCGTGATTCTTAACTAACTGGCAAAATTTGTAATCTCTTCCCGCTTTAAACTGACGAATTTCGCGATTTTTTCTCGCTGTAAACTGACAAACTCGCGATTTTTCCGCACATGAATGACAAAATTCGCTATTTCTCCGAACCCTATCAACTAAATTCGTGATTTTTAACTGACTGACAAAATTTGTAGTTTTTCCCGCTGAAAATTGACGAAATTTGCAATTTTTTCTAGCGATAAACTGACGAAACACGTGATTTTTCCACAGCAGATCAACGAAATTTGGAATTTTTCAGCACCTCATCGACAAAATTATCGATTTTTTCGCTCTCGATCAACGAAATACGCTATTTTTCCACGCCCGATCAACGAAATTCGCGATTCTTAAACGATTGTCGAAATTTGTAATTTTTCCTGTGGCAGATTGATGAAATTCGCGATTTTTTTCGTGATATATTGACGAAACTCACGATTTTTCTGCAGTCATTCAACGAAATTTGAGATTTTTCTACATATGATTTGCGATTTTTCAAACATGATCAACGATTTGCAATTTTTTCCAGCGACAAACTAACGAAATTCCCGATTTTTTCCAGCGACATATTGACAAAAATTGCTATTTTTCCCAGTTATAAATTGACGAAGTTCGCGGGCCACGAGTTAACCCATCGCGGGCCACAGGTTGTGCATCCCTACTTTACTGCAACCCTTTATACACGAGCAAAAAATTATTTGTAGCAACGATTGAGGTGCTGGGTCTTTAATTGTCTCAATGGGTATGAGCCTATGACCTGATGTTCACCCTACACCACTCCTCTGGGCTTTTTTTATTTCTGAATATTAAAAAAAAAAAAAAGCAATCAACCCCCAAAAAGTACAGAAGCACAACATTAGATATTGATCTCAGGTATCTCATGGAAAAAAATTATTTAAAAGTAATAAAATGCAAACGTGATATTTGTCAAGAACGCACCTATAGGTTTAATATTACTTTGTAAATGTCTTCGTGTGACTAATTTAGTCTCATAATTCATATAACTGTGACTTTAAATGCCTCAATACTACAGCTACCATAAAATCTTTGAAAATGAAATCTGTATATATACGGAATCCGGTCTTTAAATAAAAAAAATATATATTTTTTCAAGAGAAAGAATATGAAGAATTATACCTGCTAAGATGAAAACCTATTTCAGTTCATTTCGGTTCGGTTTTCAAGGTTTTATCGAATCAATATTTGACAAAGCTGATTACGTAGTTCAGTATTACGTATTTAATGATTACACACTTAAAAATTTTAAAATCTGGCTATTACAGATTTATTAAAATTCTCGTGGTAAAGTTTCTTTTTAAGGGTGGCGGTGGGGCACCGCCAAAATCCATGTTTGCCACGGATGCAAAAACGCCTAGTTTTGGCCCTCGAATACATAATTTACTGCTACCAATATACAGAAGTTGACATACACGATTAAATACATGGGAAACATTTGAATAATCAGGGCAGAACTATGTTTTTTTCGGTTTTTAAGAAAATTGAAAAAATTGTCCTATTTTTGAAATGGCGTACTGCGTTTGCTATTGAGTGTATAAAAAAGTTGTAAATATGAAAGTTCTAGAGAATTTTGTCCTCTATAATGTTGTAATTGACAACTAATCAGGGCTTATTTTGCGACGGAGTCCACCGGAGCCCAGCTCCGGTACTTTTCTGTTTTTAGTAAATATTTAAATATTGGTCGGAATTCACCGGAGCTCATAAATACAGGGCTCCGGAGCCCAGTGCAATTCGTAGCTATGCATTTTTATGAAAAAATGCATAGCGACGAACTATCCCTTTTATGTGTTAACACTATTTCCGAATCATAATCCTTACCATGTTTAGTCACAGAATTCTGAATTTAATTGACACTAAAACTAGGCAAAGATTACTATTCGAAAGGAGAACTAAAAAGTGGAATGGTTGACAGATAAGTATATGCTGATAGATATTTTTAAATTTTTTATTTTGCTAAAGAGAAAAAATGCTTTAAATTTTACGAATAATGTAAGAATAGAAATATCCAGATTGGAGTGACCGGGGGGGGGGGGGGTACAGTTGTAGTACTGGTACCACTTAATATTAGGGCTCCGGTACTTTTTTTCTTAGAAATTAAGCCCTGCAACTAATAATATGCTACGGCAACGGGTCTCGAGATATTTTTAAAAAAATCAAAAAGGTTCCAAAATTGTATTGTTTTTTGGGCACAGAAAATAGAAATTTAAAAAATTTTGTTGGAAAACTTAGTTTCTCCATATTGGCATCATTATAAACAAGTCAAAAAAAAAATCTTCCACTCAACCTTTTGCAAGCTAATCCCCCTTATTTTATACATTTCGCCTGGACTTTGTATACTCAGGACTTCGCCTGGAGGTTTGAACAAAAGTTTGGATTCAGATTTAGTGAGTCATCCTATAATTTTGACTGAATAAGTGGATTGAAAGCCTATACAGGGGTGATTGTGAAATCACAAAAAGATAACTGAAATGTTAAAAAGAAAAGTTTTGTACGGAGAGAGTACATATAATTTATTGTAGGGAGGTCTAATCCCCTCATTAGGAAAAATATTAATAATGTTTAGCAATCATATAAAATTGATAGTTTAGTCTTGTGAATTTAACTACCAGAAAAACTGGAATTCCGGTACTGAAAATGAAATAAATACCTGAATTCAGGTACATTACCTGAACACAATCACCCCTGCCTAACTTGCAGTATAAATACTATTTTTCTTGATATGATCTGTTATCTCACAAAAACTGTTCCATTACTTTAGAAATCCCCTGTATATGAATAACTTCTGAATAAAATCATTCAGTCCAGACGCTACTTGTTGCTACATTTAAGAGCCTACACTAGTCGCTCAAAAAGACCTGGATGATAATGTTAATCCTATGGGGAAGTTATTTTCAAATATCTCGCTTGAATTTTGTTATTTTCGAATGATTTTTTTTTTTTTTTTTTTTTTCATAGGATAGTTGAGGACGATCTACAACTGGGCTAGTTTTTACTTTTTTGATTTTGGTTTCATATTTAAAAAAAAAAATTACTTTTGCTTTCGGAACCGGTTCTGAAATTGAAACTATCCTAATATAAAAAAAAAACTATAACCAAAATCAAAAAAGTAAAAACTAGCCCGGTTGTAGATGGTCCTCAGCTATCATATGCAACAAAACTCAAATATCAAAATTCAAGCGATATTTGAAAATAACTTCCCCATAGGATTAACATTATCATCCAGGTCTTTTGAGTGACTAGTGTAGGCTCTTAAAATACTCAATTTCTAAATCAACAGGAGCAAGAACGCTATTATTGCTGAGCTGCAAACATTTGAATAATCTTTTTTTAAAACTTATAGTTTTTATTTATTAAAAAGAACTAATTAATTTTTTTTCCTTCTACAGTCGGACCCCGTTATCCCGACACCCGGTTTTGACGTCACTCCGCTTATCACGTCAGCTTTCAAAGTCCCGATTTTCTGTATATGATTTTAATGTAAATAAACTCCGGATTTTACGTCATTGAATAATTTCAACTCCGGATATCCCGACGGTTTAGGAAAATTGTCCATTTTTCAAAATCCATCTTATAAGCATGGAAATTAAGCAGTAAGAAATGTCTTAGACAAACTTTTCACAAAAGTGTCTAAAATACTCAGTGAGATAAAAGAGAAATTTTGCTTCAATCTTTTATCTGAATAATTAAATTCACACACTATGAATGACCTACTTAAGCTCCAGATAGACGTATCAGCCTACTCGCGGTCTTTTTGTCCTAGTCAGGCGGCGCTTTTTTGTGGTTATATGGCATTTTTCATCTGACTTAAACCGAAGCATTGCATGGCATTGAAATGATCAGAAATTATCTAACATTCATTTCTGAAACAACGAATATTGATTACAGTTCGTTGTGTATAATATTGAAAAAAAGACTGTAGGAAGCACATCTAGAGATACGCAAACCTTAATTCACCAGTATTTCATTTAACAATAAAAAAAAGTCATCATAAATGTAATTTTTATTCTTTTCAATTTTGTTTTGTGTTTATTTTGTTTAATAATATTGTTTAATTAATTAAAACTGCAAGAACAGTTAACAATTTAAAATTGCCTTAACTTAATTAAAAATACAGCTTTTTATAACCGTATTTTTCTTTAACTCCGGTTACCACGACACTTCGCTTATGATGACACTTTTTCTGGTCATTAGTGTGTCGGGATAACGAGGTTCGACTGTAATTACTTCCAGACAGTAATAAGCTTTCAAGAACAGAGAAGTTTGAAATAGCTCAGAAAAAAAATTATTTAGAAAAATATTCTCTTGAATTTTAAAGTACCACAATTTCCGGCGTATAATTCGCAGATCAAACAATCATTTTTCAACCCAGAAACTTTTAAAAATAAAATGTAACTTTTTAAATAGCAGTAAATATTTGGCATCAATAACTAAATAAAATTTCTGGGTCCAAACAGAATTGTTTGATCCGCGGATTATACGCCGGAAATTATGGTACAGTACAAAGTCTAAAGTTCGGACACACACAGTTCAGACGTTCCAGCTGCAATATTCAAGAAAGGAGGGGAAAAAAATTGTTGAAACAAACAAACAAAAGATCTAGAGCAAAGAAGCTTTATTACTGAATCAGAACTTATGTCTATGTAAAAGAATAAAATATAAAAACTTCTTAAAAAACCTCACATTAACTGAAACGTTCAGTAGTTAAGTAAGTTAGAATTTGTTCTTAAATTGTATGTTCCCTTAAATAAAGGTTTTTGTTTTACTTTTTATTTTGTTATAATTTATTTAATTAAAATGGTTGTTTAATTTTATTTTAATAACTGTTATATGCAATTTTTAATATATAAAAGTCATATTTTCCATTTTTAAGTAGTGAAATTTGTTTTTCTTTTTACTGGGAGTATTTTTGATGACCCAAAATTTGGAAAAATCTGAAGTTCGGACTTGGTAAAGTCCCGAGGATTCCGGTCTTTAGACTTTGTACTGTTTAGAATAAAAAAAATATATATATTCATTTGATTTAATTAGCTGATGAAGCCATGCAAGTTCAAAATTTTATTAATTAAAATAGTTTTAAGAGCATCCTCATCTTAAATAACTCAATGCATAGACTTTTATTTTTAATGTAAAAATTACTTTTGAAAGGGTCAGTTCAACAAAATGGAAGTAATTATGCTAAATATATGTAAAACTTTTTAATAAAATTGCTATTCAGTGCATCTTTAAAATTTATAAGAAAAATGAATAATTACTTCTCAATCACATGTTATTACATATAAAAGTAAATAATTTAAAAAAAAACTGATTCTTCCATTATTTCCACTAGCAGAAGGAACTTCTCTTTTCTGGCTGATATTCTCGAAGATTTTATTTTCTATTTTGGAAGAAGGTGCCAACCCTGCAATAGTTTTTTTACCAACTTTAATTTTACTGTGCTTCATACATACTATACTACTCGCTTTTATGACGCCTACCAATATGAATTTTTAGATTACCACTCTGAGTAAAACCTTTTTGACAAATTTCACAAACAAAAGGAGCCTCTTTTGTATGAACACGCAGATGGGTATGCAAGTTTGTCTTTGTAAGAAAACCTTTTTTGCATATTTTACAAATATAAGGTCTTTCATTTCTATGCCGAACAAGATGTTGTCTAAGAGTTTGATGCGTGAAAAATCTTTTGTCACACACTTCACAAACAAAAGATTTTTCTTCTGAATGAGAAGCTTTATGATTTTTTAAGTAATCCTTTCGATTAAAACCTTTTCCACAAACATCACACAAAAACTTCTTTTCTTTGTTATGAATAAGCATATGATCATTTAAGCTTTTTTTAAGAGCAAATCGAAGGTTACAAATTTCACAAGAAAACGGTTTCTCTTTAGTATGTGTACGAAGGTGATTTTTGAAATGTGTCTTGAAATGAAATCCTCTGTTGCATAGTTCACAAGTGTAAAGTTTTTCTTCATTATGTGTCTTTAAATGACATTTGAAGCTGTCCTCCAAAAAATACACTTTATTACATACTTTACAAATGTAAGGATTTTCTTTTAAATGAACAGCAGAGTGTTTTTTCAAATAAAATTTTGAAGAAAAACATTTTTTGCATACTTCACAAATGAAAGCATTTTCTTCATGTGTACGAAGGTGAGTATTTAATACTTTCCTGGCACAAAATCCCTTTCCACATCTATGGCAAGTAAAAGGTTTCTTTTCTGAATGTTGAAGCATGTGTACTTTCAAGCTATCTTTTGTAACAAGCTGCTTATTACATATTTTGCAAGTGAAAGATTTGTCTTTGTGAGTGAGCAAATGTATCCTCATATTTCCTAATTGAGAGAACTGTCGTTGACAGATCTCACAACAGAAAGGTTTTTCATTTGTGTGAATACGCATGTGTGTTTTCAAGTCAGCCTTCAGCATAAATCTTTTTCCGCACACATCACAGGGAAATTGCTTATTTATGTCGTGAGCTCGCATATGTATGGCTAAGTTATTTTTTCGCGAAAATCGAGAATCACAAACTTCACAAGCAAAAGGTTTTTCATTTGTATGTAAACGAGTATGTTGATTTAAACTTCTCTTGTCATTAAATCCCCTTTTGCAAACTTCACAGTTGTAAAGTGTTTTAGTACTATGAGTCTGCAAATGGATTTTAAAGCTCGCCTTTAACAAATATTCTTTACCACATATTTCACAAATATATGGATTTTCTTTTTTATGAATGTAAAGATGTTTTCTCAATGTCTCTTTTGTATTATAACTTCTTTTGCACACTTCACAAATGTACGTTGTTTCATCATGGATATCAAGGTGTCTATTCAACAGACTTCTTGTACAAAATCCTTTTCCACATTTGTGGCAATTGAAAGGTTTTTCTTCTGCATGAAGGACCATATGCAATTTTAAAGTATCTTTCGATGCAAGTCTTCTATGACATACTTCGCAATTGAAAAATGTCTCTTTGTCGTGAGTGAGTTTATGAGTTCTCATACCTGATACTTGAGAAAACTGTTTCTGACATATATCACAGGCAAAAGGTTTTTCTTTTGTGTGAATACGCATGTGTACTTTCAAAGAAGTTGGCACAGCAAATCCTTTTTGACATATTTCACACGAATAAGGTTTTTCACCCGTATGGGTACGATAGTGTTTTTTAAGATCAGCATTGCATTTAAATCCTTTTTGACACATTTCACACGAATAAGGTTTTTCACCCGTATGGGTACGATAGTGTTTTTTAAGATCAGCATTGCATTTAAATTTCTTATTACAAACACTACAAATGTAAGAGGACTTGTTACTAGGAGCCTTAATATGATCTTCACATTTAGAAAGTGTAGGTAATTTTTCATTGTTACTAGGAGCCTTAATGTGATCTTCGCATTCAGAAAGTGTAGGTAATTTTTCAAGGGATATATGAGGATTTTCGCTTGCTTCAGAACAAATATGTGAAGTTAAAAGTGATTTCTCGGGGAAACTTCTTTTACACATTATACAGAAAAAAGCATTCTCGTTTGTTTCAATAGTTGTTTGATCCATTTCGTAGGTATTTTCTTGCAAACAATTATTTTTAAAAATAAACTAATAAAGTAGCTTAGTTGGATAATTTTGCAGAATCGGAATTATTTAAAATTTTTGCCATACACTTTTTAACTTATTATATTAGCGAAAAATACTTAGTAAAAATATTTCTCAGGATTCAAGATTCAGCAAATTGCAGCAACGTAATTTAAATTCAAATTCTTTTTTTATTTCTTTAACGTTCTTAGACAATGCTGTTAAACTTACTTGATATGTTTTTCATGGAGGATCCTTTCTTTATTTCTTCAGGAATGAATTTCAGCAAATATTAAGGATATAATTATCTAAAACAAATTAAAATTATAAAAATGTGTTTTCCAATTAAATAACAGTAATTTTTCAGTTGTTTAGTAGGCTTCTGTTACATTATTATTATAATAACACATTATCAGCAGGCATTGTATCGAAAGTCACACTTGAATAAAATTTCGAAAAAACATTATGAATCGAGAATTGTTATACAAAAAGTTTAAATAGAAATGAACAACTGAATTACATTCATTTTTCTGTGCAAAATTTATGGTGGTTGAATTAATTTCACCATCAATTTATATGAATATGGTTTTGATGAATTAGTAGAGAAAAAGGTCCAAATACCGGCTACCACTTTTGTTTTCAATCTATCATCTTACAATTTTCAAAATTAATGAAATAAAAAGTAACAGCAGGGTACCTTGACACGTCTTACACCTGTTTAGAGAAAAAAAATCAGTTTAAAAGGCGTTTTCTGTTTATAAGAAGCAAAATTCCGAAAGTTTCAAATTTTGAGTTTTTAAAATGGGGTCTAAATACCTGCTACCTAAGTTTCTTTTCCAAAAGATCACACAAATAGAACTAATGACAATTATTAAGCAATAAGAATATTATTTTAATAAATTGTATTGATTAATAACATTTCTTATGCACAGAAAAAATACGGAATTTTTAATAAATAAGTATTTTTGTTAAATTTCTAAAATTTTTTACGACTATCTCTCACAGTCTTCTTCCCATTATGTTTCTAATTTTGTTTTTTAACGTGTAAAACAAACAAACAAAAAAAAGCTTGCTGATTGAAATGTGAATTATTTTATCTGAAAAAATCAAAAATATAATATCACTCTCTGCATCGGTATAGTCCCTACCAGCCCACATATCGCATTCTTAACATTGAACTAGTGATGCAACGAATAGTGGTTTGGCCGAATAACGAATTTCGGCCAAGTTCCAGTCGAATATTCGGCCTATTCGGCCGCCGAATAATGAACTTGTTTTTGCCTAAAAACAAAATATAGTATGCACTATATGCACAATTCTTGTATATTTTACAATTAAAATGTATTGTTTTCTTTAAAAAAATTATTTATATACAAATTTTTAATTTTTTAAAGCATTATTTTACTCTGAAAAAATATTCGGCTATGTTCGGCCTAAAAATAACCTCAATAATATAATTCAGCCTCCCCCCCCCACACACACACAAAAAAAAAAAAAATTCTTAGCAAAAGTTCCTCATCAGGTACTGTCTAGTTACATTTTAATAGATATTATGTGTGTTGTTGTTACATTTTAAAATAATGACAAAATTTTAAAAATACTAGGAAACATAAGTTTCAGCTTTCAGATGAAATAAAATAAAAAATAAGAAATCTTAATATCTTAAGAAAAACCACTGATAGAAAGGGTGAAAGGAATATCCTCTAAAATGGTGGAAAGAAATCATTGTAGACTTTATAAAGCTCACAATTAACAAAAATTTTTTAATCTTTATTATTTTTTTTTCTTTGCTGTCAGCAGTGAAGCCTCTATAGAAAGTGCCCCTCAATGTGAAGAAGTAAAAGAAATTAGTAATTTTCTTTCCCAGCCACTACTAGAAAGACAACAGTGTCCTTTGGAGTGGTGGGCGAAAAATTCGGAAGACTTTCCAAACCTTTCACAATTAGCCAAAAAGTACCTTTCTGCACCAGGAAGTACCATACATAGTGAGAGATTATTTTCAGAAGCAGGTAACATCTACGAAAAAGAAAAGAAAAGAAAAGAAATAGACTATCACCTGAGAATGCTGAATTATTATTATTTCTGCATCGCAGTCTACGTTTATTGAAAACATTTTAACTGTTTTTTTAAGGCAAATATAAACGTTACAATGCTATTCTTGAAAAAAAAAATATCTAAAACGTAAATGCATACTAATTAAAAGAATTTAGTATTTACATTTCTTTCATTATTTAATAAGAAATAGTAACACAAAAAAATAACTTAAATAATATTTAACTTTCAAGCGTATTTTACTAAAAAAAAAAAAAAAATCCTTAAGTATTGCAACATATACGACTTAAATATTTTATACATATAATACATCTATGTCTAATCAATCATATATTTATGTTCTTTATAGGTATAATTCAAAATATTACAGAAAGAAATATTTTTTTTATCTAACAAGGGTTAAATGTTAAACTTCCCATTATGATAAAAAAAATTTGAATTAGCTTGTACAGCTGTATTAAAACAATTTTGAATAGATTAATTTTAAATTTAGCAGATTATGTTAGCTTATTGCAGATACTTTTTGTACTTACTGATACAGCATAAAATTTTTTTTAACATGATTCCTAAATTAGCCTCTTATATAAAAATGGGTATATAAAACCCATTCGGAGTATGAAAGTTAATAATAAAAAAAAGTGTTGTTAATTTCAAATAAAATTTTCATTATATATGATGAATATAAATTGCCAAATTAAAAAGTTATACTGTGTACATATAAAAACATTTATTACAGTATTATTCGGCCAAGGCCGAATAATGGACTTGATATTCGGCCGAAGCCGAATATTCGGCAGACAGGCCGAATATTCATTGCATCTCTAGTGCATATCTTATGTATTTCATAAATGCAGTTATGGTGATTTCCATTTTCACTTCAATAAGCAGAATCTTAAAATTTTAAATTGATAAAATTTTTATACAAACCTGTAGGACCTGATTTCAGGTGAAAGCTCTTAAACTTAAAATTTAACACAACAAAACAATATTTAAGAAAAAACAGAATAGAATAATAATTTATGTATATACACTATAGTTTTTTGTTATTGTTGTTAACTTTAGTGCAAATATAATATATATGAACCTTATAGACAGACCATTCCAGCACCTATATTTTTAGATATAAATTCATACCTGAATAGGCATGAAATATTTTTAACTCCTAGGGTACGAGCATCACCACATATATGCTCATGATTATTCCTACCAGTTATTTTTTATCGTAAATTTTGCCTTATTTAATCAAGGCATTTTCTCGATTAATCTAGCCAAAAATTTCTGTTTTAAAATACCATTGATAAAAGATTAAAAATTCTGTAAAAGATGCTCGTCGCGAAGGGGATTAAATCGAAATTTATTAAAGCTACCATTATGTTCTGTATACATTTTACTTAGAATTATTTAGGCATTATTTAGAGTGAATTGAAGGAAATAATACATTGCATATTTTTATTACATACACATGACTGTATAAGTAAAAATCTTTTACCTTTAAAATTATTATTAAATTTAGAGAGATTCTTAAATCTTTTATTTTTTAATGCAGTGAATTTTTTAATTAATGGATTTTTAGGGATTTTAGGACTACATTTCTGCTTAAAAGTAATATTTATTTATTTAGTTTAAGGAAATAATACTAAAATAAGCTATTTAACAAAAATATAGTTAAAAATTGAGTTTTCACATGGTTTAAAGTTTAATATTAACAAATTTTAATCTCTACAAGATTTAACTTTGAAGAACAAGTCTTATTCCTTTCTCCCAAAAGATGTTATGTAATTCTCAACTATTAAAATATATTTTATATTTCATTTATTGCTATTTAGAAATAAAAATAATCAATGAACAATTTGGATTTAACACTTTAAGAAAACTTACTTCTGAGGAAATTTCTGAGAAAACTAGTTTAGTTTTAAACAGTGTACTACATTCTGTCGAAATTATGCACATTTTTTAATCTTATACTTATGGGTTATAGAATTTCTTAAATTTTTATAGAATATGCCAAATAGCTTACGATTATTGTAGAGATCTTCTAACAGAGATGTACTGTATGTATTATGCTAATGCAATTCTTTTTTGTTTTTCTCGAATGGATGAATATACTTTAGAGTCTTTTTGATATTGAATATTTCCTGTGAAGCAACTTAATACTAAAGATAGAATGAAAAAAAATAATGTAAAAACAAATTAGTACTACTAAAAAATGGGTTTTTAACAGTTTTTGACATGACAGTAAAAACCATGGTAAAATCCGGTAAAAACCGTAATACGTCAAAAACTTGCCAACCCTGGATGAAACCGTAATTTGTGTAAAACAGAGGTGAAGTCAGCATGCCTTGTGGGGCTGTCCTTAAAAACTTGGCAACTTGCTGCAAGAATTTAAATTCCACTTCACGATTTTACAGTAGAAGATCTATATAATGCAATTCTATATAACGCAATTCTCCATATAATGCACAACTTCTCAGATGTAAACAATGAATTTTGCAGTTAAAAAGCACCTGTATTTTTCCACATTGTAAAAATATTGCTACTCTCTAGTCTCTAGAAGACTAAATTTGGTACATTAGCTCAACTTTATCTCCTAATTTAAGACCTTTTTAATGAAAAAATGCTATTATTACAATAAATATTTTTGAAAATGTCCAATATAAGGGATGACTTGGTCAGTTATATTTGAATCATGTTTATAAAATAAATTTAACAATGTCTGACCTATATTATGCAAAATTTTATAATTTGGATAACTCTTGGTAACAAGGAATGCAGTCTAAATATATTCTAATGTATTTTGATATGTTTCAGACATATTTGGCCATATTTACAAGGTAAATTTAATGATGTGATCCATATAACACAAAATTCTATATAACACACAACCTTGCGTTTTTAGGTTTGCGTTATAAAGATCTTCTACTGTATTACGTCTTTTAAAAGCATTATGAATAATATGAAGGCTACAAGGGCCGGTATCAATTTTAAAATGCCCATTATTTTTCTTAAGTTCCTCTTGAACTGTTGTCAAACCTCATGTTATTAGAAGGTGTGTCTAGTGACTGAATAGATAGATGTCGGCAAATATGGACATCATAAAGCACACAAACAGCAGCAATTGCCCTCAATTTCCCAGGTTTGGGGAATTTTTTGCCTTAACGCCTGAGATTTCCCTGATTTTTACAACCCAAAATTTATGGTAGACATTAGACGTAAACCCTGGAAATCACAAAATTGGCGCATGTGTATCTGCAGTCTTGGCTTTCGTCTGCTTCTAGAAACGAGCGCCATCTACTGGCTAATCATCTAAAAATAACATGCTGAAGTGTTTTTTTAATTAATTTTACATTTCATTTTTCTTTTTTAACTATGAATTAAATACATTCTTCATTGTATTCTTAAAATAATAATAATAATGATAATTATAATTAGGGATTGACCGAAGCAGCAATTTTGCCGAATACCGAATATTCGGTTGAAGTGTAAACCGAATATTCGGTATTCGGCAACCGAATACTTGAAATCTTTTAATACGCATTTTTGCATTATTTGCTTTTTTAATAAACTTTAATTGAAATTAAATTCTCAATAATTTAATTCAGTTAAATTTTTATTCTTAAATCTAATTAACAAAAAAATTTAATGACTTCTTTCCACTCACAAATTAATTAACCCATCACTTATTTTTTAATATTTTATCACTAGTCAATACCCACAAATAACCTATGAAAATATTAAATTATGCAGGCTATTTATTATTAAGGATAAGGATTGTCAGAAAAACAAAAGTTCATTCAAATAAAAAGAAACAATGTTGTCATTAAGCTGATTTACTGATTGTCTAAGTCTAATTATAAACATATTGAATAGGAATGTTCTGAAACTACAAAAGGTATCATATCAATTTGTACATTTAACTATTTTCTGTCAAATTATTGATAGATATTTATATTTTGATTAATATTTTAACACTGTGATGAAGATAACAAATTTGAGCAATTTTGATATAACGGTTATAAAAGCTATAGGATAGGCATAGGGGTATACTTATTTGATGTGTGTATTTTCTTTAATAACCTTAGATATACAGATATGAACTCTGATATACTTATTTGATGTGTATATTAAAAAAATATATACATTTAAATAAAAAAAAAAACTAATGTAGAAGTAATTAAAATTAAATGATAAGGGAAAGATGTGCATCTTCCTTACTTTATTTTTCTCTATTGTAGACAGTTTTGATTTCAGTTGTTTAGTAGGCTTCTGTTACATTATTATTATAATAACACATTATCAGCAGGCATTGTATCGAAAGTCACACTTGAATAAAATTTCGAAAAAACATTATGAATCGAGAATTGTTATACAAAAAGTTTAAATAGAAATGAACAACTGAATTACATTCATTTTTCTGTGCAAAATTTATGGTGGTTGAATTAATTTCACCATCAATTTATATGAATATGGTTTTGATGAATTAGTAGAGAAAAAGGTCCAAATACCGGCTACCACTTTTGTTTTCAATCTATCATCTTACAATTTTCAAAATTAATGAAATAAAAAGTAACAGCAGGGTACCTTGACACGTCTTACACCTGTTTAGAGAAAAAAAATCAGTTTAAAAGGCGTTTTCTGTTTATAAGAAGCAAAATTCCGAAAGTTTCAAATTTTGAGTTTTTAAAATGGGGTCTAAATACCTGCTACCTAAGTTTCTTTTCCAAAAGATCACACAAATAGAACTAATGACAATTATTAAGCAATAAGAATATTATTTTAATAAATTGTATTGATTAATAACATTTCTTATGCACAGAAAAAATACGGAATTTTTAATAAATAAGTATTTTTGTTAAATTTCTAAAATTTTTTACGACTATCTCTCACAGTCTTCTTCCCATTATGTTTCTAATTTTGTTTTTTAACGTGTAAAACAAACAAACAAAAAAAAGCTTGCTGATTGAAATGTGAATTATTTTATCTGAAAAAATCAAAAATATAATATCACTCTCTGCATCGGTATAGTCCCTACCAGCCCACATATCGCATTCTTAACATTGAACTAGTGATGCAACGAATAGTGGTTTGGCCGAATAACGAATTTCGGCCAAGTTCCAGTCGAATATTCGGCCTATTCGGCCGCCGAATAATGAACTTGTTTTTGCCTAAAAACAAAATATAGTATGCACTATATGCACAATTCTTGTATATTTTACAATTAAAATGTATTGTTTTCTTTAAAAAAATTATTTATATACAAATTTTTAATTTTTTAAAGCATTATTTTACTCTGAAAAAATATTCGGCTATGTTCGGCCTAAAAATAACCTCAATAATATAATTCAGCCTCCCCCCCCCCCCCCACACACACACAAAAAAAAAAAAAAATTCTTAGCAAAAGTTCCTCATCAGGTACTGTCTAGTTACATTTTAATAGATATTATGTGTGTTGTTGTTACATTTTAAAATAATGACAAAATTTTAAAAATACTAGGAAACATAAGTTTCAGCTTTCAGATGAAATAAAATAAAAAATAAGAAATCTTAATATCTTAAGAAAAACCACTGATAGAAAGGGTGAAAGGAATATCCTCTAAAATGGTGGAAAGAAATCATTGTAGACTTTATAAAGCTCACAATTAACAAAAATTTTTTAATCTTTATTATTTTTTTTTCTTTGCTGTCAGCAGTGAAGCCTCTATAGAAAGTGCCCCTCAATGTGAAGAAGTAAAAGAAATTAGTAATTTTCTTTCCCAGCCACTACTAGAAAGACAACAGTGTCCTTTGGAGTGGTGGGCGAAAAATTCGGAAGACTTTCCAAACCTTTCACAATTAGCCAAAAAGTACCTTTCTGCACCAGGAAGTACCATACATAGTGAGAGATTATTTTCAGAAGCAGGTAACATCTACGAAAAAGAAAAGAAAAGAAAAGAAATAGACTATCACCTGAGAATGCTGAATTATTATTATTTCTGCATCGCAGTCTACGTTTATTGAAAACATTTTAACTGTTTTTTTAAGGCAAATATAAACGTTACAATGCTATTCTTGAAAAAAAAAAATATCTAAAACGTAAATGCATACTAATTAAAAGAATTTAGTATTTACATTTCTTTCATTATTTAATAAGAAATAGTAACACAAAAAAATAACTTAAATAATATTTAACTTTCAAGCGTATTTTACTAAAAAAAAAAAAAAATCCTTAAGTATTGCAACATATACGACTTAAATATTTTATACATATAATACATCTATGTCTAATCAATCATATATTTATGTTCTTTATAGGTATAATTCAAAATATTACAGAAAGAAATATTTTTTTTATCTAACAAGGGTTAAATGTTAAACTTCCCATTATGATAAAAAAAATTTGAATTAGCTTGTACAGCTGTATTAAAACAATTTTGAATAGATTAATTTTAAATTTAGCAGATTATGTTAGCTTATTGCAGATACTTTTTGTACTTACTGATACAGCATAAAATTTTTTTTAACATGATTCCTAAATTAGCCTCTTATATAAAAATGGGTATATAAAACCCATTCGGAGTATGAAAGTTAATAATAAAAAAAAGTGTTGTTAATTTCAAATAAAATTTTCATTATATATGATGAATATAAATTGCCAAATTAAAAAGTTATACTGTGTACATATAAAAACATTTATTACAGTATTATTCGGCCAAGGCCGAATAATGGACTTGATATTCGGCCGAAGCCGAATATTCGGCAGACAGGCCGAATATTCATTGCATCTCTAGTGCATATCTTATGTATTTCATAAATGCAGTTATGGTGATTTTCATTTTCACTTCAATAAGCAGAATCTTAAAATTTTAAATTGATAAAATTTTTATACAAACCTGTAGGACCTGATTTCAGGTGAAAGCTCTTAAACTTAAAATTTAACACAACAAAACAATATTTAAGAAAAAACAGAATAGAATAATAATTTATGTATATACACTATAGTTTTTTGTTATTGTTGTTAACTTTAGTGCAAATATAATATATATGAACCTTATAGACAGACCATTCCAGCACCTATATTTTTAGATATAAATTCATACCTGAATAGGCATGAAATATTTTTAACTCCTAGGGTACGAGCATCACCACATATATGCTCATGATTATTCCTACCAGTTATTTTTTATCGTAAATTTTGCCTTATTTAATCAAGGCATTTTCTCGATTAATCTAGCCAAAAATTTCTGTTTTAAAATACCATTGATAAAAGATTAAAAATTCTGTAAAAGATGCTCGTCGCGAAGGGGATTAAATCGAAATTTATTAAAGCTACCATTATGTTCTGTATACATTTTACTTAGAATTATTTAGGCATTATTTAGAGTGAATTGAAGGAAATAATACATTGCATATTTTTATTACATACACATGACTGTATAAGTAAAAATCTTTTACCTTTAAAATTATTATTAAATTTAGAGAGATTCTTAAATCTTTTATTTTTTAATGCAGTGAATTTTTTAATTAATGGATTTTTAGGGATTTTAGGACTACATTTCTGCTTAAAAGTAATATTTATTTATTTAGTTTAAGGAAATAATACTAAAATAAGCTATTTAACAAAAATATAGTTAAAAATTGAGTTTTCACATGGTTTAAAGTTTAATATTAACAAATTTTAATCTCTACAAGATTTAACTTTGAAGAACAAGTCTTATTCCTTTCTCCCAAAAGATGTTATGTAATTCTCAACTATTAAAATATATTTTATATTTCATTTATTGCTATTTAGAAATAAAAATAATCAATGAACAATTTGGATTTAACACTTTAAGAAAACTTACTTCTGAGGAAATTTCTGAGAAAACTAGTTTAGTTTTAAACAGTGTACTACATTCTGTCGAAATTATGCACATTTTTTAATCTTATACTTATGGGTTATAGAATTTCTTAAATTTTTATAGAATATGCCAAATAGCTTACGATTATTGTAGAGATCTTCTAACAGAGATGTACTGTATGTATTATGCTAATGCAATTCTTTTTTGTTTTTCTCGAATGGATGAATATACTTTAGAGTCTTTTTGATATTGAATATTTCCTGTGAAGCAACTTAATACTAAAGATAGAATGAAAAAAAATAATGTAAAAACAAATTAGTACTACTAAAAAATGGGTTTTTAACAGTTTTTGACATGACAGTAAAAACCATGGTAAAATCCGGTAAAAACCGTAATACGTCAAAAACTTGCCAACCCTGGATGAAACCGTAATTTGTGTAAAACAGAGGTGAAGTCAGCATGCCTTGTGGGGCTGTCCTTAAAAACTTGGCAACTTGCTGCAAGAATTTAAATTCCACTTCACGATTTTACAGTAGAAGATCTATATAATGCAATTCTATATAACGCAATTCTCCATATAATGCACAACTTCTCAGATGTAAACAATGAATTTTGCAGTTAAAAAGCACCTGTATTTTTCCACATTGTAAAAATATTGCTACTCTCTAGTCTCTAGAAGACTAAATTTGGTACATTAGCTCAACTTTATCTCCTAATTTAAGACCTTTTTAATGAAAAAATGCTATTATTACAATAAATATTTTTGAAAATGTCTAATATAAGGGATGACTTGGTCAGTTATATTTGAATCATGTTTATAAAATAAATTTAACAATGTCTGACCTATATTATGCAAAATTTTATAATTTGGATAACTCTTGGTAACAAGGAATGCAGTCTAAATATATTCTAATGTATTTTGATATGTTTCAGACATATTTGGCCATATTTACAAGGTAAATTTAATGATGTGATCCATATAACACAAAATTCTATATAACACACAACCTTGCGTTTTTAGGTTTGCGTTATAAAGATCTTCTACTGTATTACGTCTTTTAAAAGCATTATGAATAATATGAAGGCTACAAGGGCCGGTATCAATTTTAAAATGCCCATTATTTTTCTTAAGTTCCTCTTGAACTGTTGTCAAACCTCATGTTATTAGAAGGTGTGTCTAGTGACTGAATAGATAGATGTCGGCAAATATGGACATCATAAAGCACACAAACAGCAGCAATTGCCCTCAATTTCCCAGGTTTGGGGAATTTTTTGCCTTAACGCCTGAGATTTCCCTGATTTTTACAACCCAAAATTTATGGTAGACATTAGACGTAAACCCTGGAAATCACAAAATTGGCGCATGTGTATCTGCAGTCTTGGCTTTCGTCTGCTTCTAGAAACGAGCGCCATCTACTGGCTAATCATCTAAAAATAACATGCTGAAGTGTTTTTTTAATTAATTTTACATTTCATTTTTCTTTTTTAACTATGAATTAAATACATTCTTCATTGTATTCTTAAAATAATAATAATAATGATAATTATAATTAGGGATTGACCGAAGCAGCAATTTTGCCGAATACCGAATATTCGGTTGAAGTGTAAACCGAATATTCGGTATTCGGCAACCGAATACTTGAAATCTTTTAATACGCATTTTTGCATTATTTGCTTTTTTAATAAACTTTAATTGAAATTAAATTCTCAATAATTTAATTCAGTTAAATTTTTATTCTTAAATCTAATTAACAAAAAAATTTAATGACTTCTTTCCACTCACAAATTAATTAACCCATCACTTATTTTTTAATATTTTATCACTAGTCAATACCCACAAATAACCTATGAAAATATTAAATTATGCAGGCTATTTATTATTAAGGATAAGGATTGTCAGAAAAACAAAAGTTCATTCAAATAAAAAGAAACAATGTTGTCATTAAGCTGATTTACTGATTGTCTAAGTCTAATTATAAACATATTGAATAGGAATGTTCTGAAACTACAAAAGGTATCATATCAATTTGTACATTTAACTATTTTCTGTCAAATTATTGATAGATATTTATATTTTGATTAATATTTTAACACTGTGATGAAGATAACAAATTTGAGCAATTTTGATATAACGGTTATAAAAGCTATAGGATAGGCATAGGGGTATACTTATTTGATGTGTGTATTTTCTTTAATAACCTTAGATATACAGATATGAACTCTGATATACTTATTTGATGTGTATATTAAAAAAATATATACATTTAAATAAAAAAAAAACTAATGTAGAAGTAATTAAAATTAAATGATAAGGGAAAGATGTGCATCTTCCTTACTTTATTTTTCTCTATTGTAGACAGTTTTGATTTCACCCCTATGTAAACTATTTTAGGAAGGATTTTTTTTTTTTTTGTATTAAAAATGCCTTTTGACTTGTTTTTTGTAGTGCAGCTGAACTCTGAACTCATGCACATAATATTGAAACTCATTGTTCAGCCTATTCTACTGCTAAGTAAAAGAGAATTCTTCCAATTCTAAAAAAATACTTATCTGCAATTATTCGGCCGAAGCCGAATATTCGGTTTACATGCCGAACCACCGAATAACGAATCAACTATTCGGTATTCGGTCAATCCCTAATTATAATATGTCCTTTCTGTGACTATCCATAAAATTTTCATTTTATGATATGACAGCATAGGCTAATGAATTTGAAATAAAAATTCTTTAAAGTTTAAAAAGAGAGAGAGGAGGGGGGGGGGGGGTGATTTAATACCAAATATTTAATTTATATGCTTTAACATTGAAGTTATATTTAAGTATATGTGTGTATCTAGACTTAGGACTAGCATCTGTTAATACTAGCACGTTTTATTTACTTGTTATTTATTTTATTTTATTTATTTTAAAAGAAATTTATTTCAGATTTACTGGTTTATGATGTCATTGAGTAAATTGAAAACTTTACAGCTAGTCATAGAAATATCACATTTAATTATTATTATTTAACAATTCAAAGAAGAGCTTTTTTTTTTTATTCATTATTTTTGCACTTTGTTAAGAAACAAGATGATGTTAATTTGAAAAACCACCTAGGGTAATATTTTTCATAATAATATTTTTAATTGATACTTAATAAAAGAGACAGGGTGAAAAAAATTTATTAGCAATTATTTTCTAATAATTTTAGCTATCAATTAGTACTTTCCAATACCTTTAGCTAAATTTTACTAATAAATTTTTATAAATAAAAAAAGACAAATTCATACAAACGGAATCTTGTTAAGTAACAAGAAAAGGTTAATTTGGAGAACCCCCTAGGATCATATTTTTCATAATAATATTTTGAATTTATACTGTAATAAAATAAAAAGGCAGAGGGAAAAAATAATATTAACAATTACTTTCTAATAATTTTAGCTATCGAATACCTTTAGCTAATAATAAAGTTTTATAAATAAAAAAAGACAAATTTATACACAAGAATTCTCATAGCCATTCATAAATTTTTAGTGATTTTGTAGAGGAAAATTTCTTTTAGTTTAAAAAAACAACAACAAATAACCATTTATTTAAGTTATTTTTGACAAATAACTATTTATGAGTGTGTTACATATATATATATATATATATATATATATATATATATATACTCTGATATTTGGACTTACAAGAAAGGTAATAAAGTTTTTTTTTTAAATATATATTTAAAAATTTAAATCCGAATTTTGCATTTACAACTTTTTAAAAATCCTGTAAATTAGTTCATTAATTTAATTCCATAAGTGTAGTACAAGATCTAAAGCAATATAATTGATAGCTAAAATTATTAGAATTGTTAATATTCTTTTTCACCCTTTCTCTTTTATTAAGTATAAATTCAAAATATTATTATGAAAAATATTATCTTAGGGGGTTCTTCACAATGTTGAACTCAGGTGGTAGCCCGGGAGGGACATTCCCCACCTGGAGCAGTGAGATGTCCCCCCAGAAGATTTGAGATTTTGTGTTTTCAATGTACAAAAAGTGCAATCGCCCCCCTCCCCCCCAGAGCCACAGAAAGTCCTCCCGAAGAAAAGTGTCTAAATTTAATATAGTCAGGTAGGGTAATTATGACCACTTTTTACATTTTCAAATTTGTTATTTTTTTTTTTTTTTTTTGCTTATTTCTATTTGGAAAAGTGCTGTTTTTAGTACATAAGAAGTAACTTTGATCCTTTAAGAACACATTTTAAAAGTTTTAATTCTCATAGCTGTTTTTCTTGTAAAGTTAAAAGGGTGGTTATAATTACCCCACCAAAAACTTACATTCACATAAGTTTGGGGTTATTAAGAACACTAGTGGGGAAATTATGACCACTATATCTTCTCTTTATACTTGCCAATACACATTTGTTTGGGGTAATTATGACCACTTTGAACTCCAAAGTAACAAATCCGTTTATCAAAAATTTTATAGACTTAATTTCAAATTGCTATTTGGATCTCAAAAAGGCTTCAGAATAGTAATAAAGAATACCGAAGAGGAAATATACATTACGAGGTTAATATCTAAGCTTGAAACAAAATTTTACCATCACAGTTTTCTCCAATATGACGGCGGTCATAATTACCCCACCTGACCCTACTGGTTCTTCAAATTAACATTTTTCTGTTTCTTAACAAGGTGCAAAAATAATGTATAAAGAAAAGCTCTTCTTTGAATTGTTAAATAATAACAATTAAATGGGATATTTCTATGACTAGCCGTAAATTTTTCAATTTACTGCATGACATCATAAACCAGTTCTGGACCTGAAGCGGACGAAAGCCAAGACTGCAGATATGCATGCGCCAATTTTGTGATTTCCAGGGTTTGCATCTAATGTCTACCAAAATTTATCCCCTGACTTTCCCCTGAATCTTATAATCCCCTGATGAGTATGAACCCTGCATACAAATCTATACTAAATCTGTGATAGGTTAGCAAACACTATTTTGGAATGGATTAAGCTCGTTAACCGATCACCCACTGTACAGTTGAAAATTGTTATGACAAAATTTGGGCAACTGCAAAAATAGTTCATTACTGTTACTTCAATACAATTTTTTTCTATGAAATATATACTAGAGAGGAAAGTTTAATACAGAATAGAACTTAGTACACCATGTTTACATCGTAGTAATTTGGAAAGTTTCAAAACACAGCTAACTATAAAAAAAAAAATTAAGTTTTGTCATATTTCTATAATTTGTAGTTTTCGAAGACTAGACTACATAAAAATTTACTTGCCCTGTCAGAAAATTCACTCGCCAGTGGCGAGTAAAATGATGTATTTCCCCACCCCTGATTATTGTAACAATGATGTTTAATTTTGCAGTCAGATTTTTGTGGTTAAAAGTAAAATTTTTGAAGCAAATTTAAAAGATAAACTAATAAAAAATCATGGAATTTATAAAAGTGAAATACCTTTAAAAGAAAAACGTAAGAAATCATTGTAAGGGGAAGATTTAAGCGTACACTGTACAATAAGCCTGAAAAACAAACAACTTACAGAGAAAATGCACTATTTGGTAACCAGGGTTGGCACGGTTTTAACCAATTGGTTTTTTTTGTCAAAAAAACCATTTGGTTTTTTTTATAACAAATGTAATATAGTATTTTCTCTTTTTTGTAATTTTATTGTTTTAAATTACTGATAGAAGTAATTTATACTTTTAACACTTCATCTCAGCAGTCAACATGAGACATAATGAGCCTAGGTCATGTTTCTATGCATGTAGAATGAAAATAAGCATGTCCTGATGAACATATCTGGTACCATAAAGATTTTTCTTAAAACATGTGAAATTAGAAAAGATAAAATAGATAAATAACATTTAATATTTAGCATAAAATATTTTCATTTAAAAAATGCAGATTATTTACAGCAGTTAATAACAAAATACAATGAACTTTAAGATTTTGGTTATGTTGTAAAAGAAAATTTTCTGTATTGCGATTGGTGAAGATTATCCTTAAAGAATTTTAAGAGTAACTTAAGATATCAAGTTGAATAACACAGCTTGCAAAAATTGAGTGCTAGTTATATCATTTCAATAATACCAATCAATCTTTTCTGTTAGTTGCTGAATCTAATGGCCAAAAATGTTGACTTGGACACTTGGAGTTATCACTCAGAAAACAAAATAACCAGAAGTATTTGGATATTAAAAAAATAATAACAATCACAGAATAATATATCTTACTCATGAAACTGCATCAAATGTTTATTGATTTATATATTGACATATTATTATTAATCAAAGGATTCTTCATACGATTTTCAAGGTATCAGTGTTTCACTGTGTAGAGCAGTTTAGCACAGTGGCAGAAAGTTTTGTAGTTGTCTGCGACAAGCTTTTAAAATTACATAATCTGTCTGCAAATTTTGCATGACATTTTAATAAATAAATAATAAATTAAACTAGGAATTTTTTATCATTCTATTTAAAACATGGTAAGCATGATGCATTCTCATTAATTTTGCTTATAACATTTCATCATCTAAGTTCTTGTAGAATTTCTAAAGTGTGAAGGATAAGCAGAACAACGCATAGGCAATAACGATGATTTTAAAAACCTTCGGAAGCTTCAGAGGCCTCAAGCGCAAAAAGCACTGAGTTTTTTCTAAAACCCTTGAATGAAATTAGTTTTTTTTTTTTTTTTTTCAATCCCTTGTCAAAATTTGTGTTTTTTCGTGCACTTCTGATGAAATGAGTTTTTTCCCCGACACGTTGACGAATTTTGCATTTTTTTCTCGATCTCTTGACAAAATTCGCATTTTTTTTCTTTTTCTGCGGCCTTTTGGGAAAATTTTTTTTTTTTTGTAATTCTCTGGTGATATTCACATTTTTTCCATGGCTTTTTGACAAATTTCGCGTTTTTCCTGCAATTTTTGGACGAAATTTGTGGGGTTTTTTTTTGTGATCTTTTGACAATAGTTTTTTCCGCAATCCTATGATGAAATTCGCTTTTGTTCCGCGCTCCTTTGACGAAATTCGTACTTTTCCGCGATCCCTTGATGAAATTTGCGTTTTTTCATTATCTTCTGACGTAATTCGCATTTTCCCGCGATCTTTTGATGAAATTTGCGTTGTGTCCGTGATGCTTTGACGAAATTTGCGTTTTGTTCGCGATCCTTTGACAAAATTCGCGTTTGTTTCACGATCCCTTGACGAAATTTGTTCTTATTTCACAATTATTTGACGAAATTTGCATGAGTTTCACGATCCTTTGCCGAAATTCGTGCTTTTTAGGCGATCTTTTGCCAAAATTCGCGGTCACGCAATCTTTTGCCAAAACTTACGTTTTTCACACAATCTTTTGCGGAAATTCGCTTTTTTATCGCAATCTTTTGCCGACATTCGCGATTTTTTGCCAAAATTCACGTTTTTTACACGATCTTTTGCCGAAATTAAAGCTTCTAACGCGATCTTTTGCCGAAATTCAGGCATTAACACGATCTTTTTCCGAAATTCGCGCTTTTTACGCGATCTTCTGCCGAAATTCACGTTTTTTACCCGATCTTTTGCCAAAATTCACACCTCTTACCCGATCTTTTGCGGAAATTAAAGCTTCTAACGCGATCTTTTGCTGAAATTCACACTTTTTACGCGATCTTTTGCCGAAATTCAAGCCATTAACACGATCTTTTGCCGAAATTCACGGTTTTTACGCGATCTTTTGCCGAAATTCACGGTTTTTACGCGATCTTTTGCCAAAATTCACGCTTTTACCCCATTTTTTGCGGAAATTAACGCTTTTAACGCGATAATTTGCCAAAATTCGTGTGTTTTTTGCGGGAAAAAATTGTCCGAAAGTTGCGGACAATTTTTTAAATTGATTTCATTAGAGCAGACAATAATTGTCCGCAAAAGATTTTTTTTGTCCGCGACTATGTCGCCGTGTTTCTGCCACTGGGCAGTTTACTTTGAACATAAGACATAACTATTACTAATAGTAATAACGTTTAAATTAGAAATGATTTCAATTTTCTATATAATTGACTGCAATTATTTAATTTAAATATTTTCAAAAGTTATATTACTTATATAATATCCAAAAATATGTTTATTTTATCAACAGTATGCAATAGGAAATTATATTTAAAAAAAAACTTGGTTTAAACAAAAAAAAAAACGTTTTTTTTTTGGTTTTTTACAAAAAAACCCCAGTTTTTTTTTCCAACCCTGTGGTAACCCTAATGCAAACTGGTCTTTATAATAATGCCACTGTAATTAGCAATGGGAATCTTGAAATCTCAGTGTGTACAATTCCAATCTTTGACACACACAGCCCTTTTGCTACCTCAAAATCAAGAATACATTATTTTATCATATGTATAAACCAATCTCACAATAAGAATAATTTCCTGAAAAAAATTAATCTCATTCATTATTTGACAACTGCCAAAGTGAGTAAACCATATAAAATCCTTTTTAAAAAAATCATCAAAAAGACAAACCTTAAAAATAAATATAAATAAAATCTATGTGGGTTTAATAATCAGGTTAATTAATACACTTGTTAATATGAAATATGCAGCCAGCATTAGAATTGATAAAAATAAGTCACTGATTCCAAGGATCAGTAAGATGAGAATTTACTGGTCAGTAGGCATCATCACTAATCTGCAAGATAAACTTCTATTAAGTCCATTTAACCCTTTGAGTGACACCCCCTCCTTAGATTATAAACCAAACTTACTTTGCAGTTATCCAAAATTTTCAGCATAATAAAAATATAAATTTATAATTCAGAAAAAATTAAATAAACAACAGTACATAAACAAAAACTATAAAATTATTAATTAGATATTTTATTTCAGATTATTTCAATTGACTATAACATTTAATGATTTTTATTATTAAGTCCCTTTAACCCTTTGAGTGACACCTCCTCCTTAGATTATAAACCAAACTTACTTTGATGCAGTTATCCAAAATTTTCAGCATAATAAAAATATAAATTTATAATTCAGAAAAAATTAAATAAACAACAGTACATAAACAAAAATTATAAAATTATTAATTAGATATTTTATTTCAGATTATTTCAACTGACTATAACATTTAATGATTTTTATTATTAAGTCCCTTTAACCCTTTGAGTGACACCTCCTCCTTAGATTATAAACCAAACTTACTTTGATGCAGTTATCCAAAATTTTCAGCATAATAAAAATATAAATTTATAATTCAGAAAAAATTAAATAAACAACAGTACATAAACAAAAACTATAAAATTATTAATTAGATATTTTATTTCAGATTATTTCAACTGACTATAATATTTAATGATTTTTATTATTAAGTCCCTTTAACCCTTTGAGTGACACCTCCTCCTTAGATTATAAACCAAACTTACTTTGCAGTTATCCAAAATTTTCAGCATAATAAAAATATAAATTTATAATTCAGAAAAAATTAAATAAACAACAGTACATAAACAAAAACTATAAAATTATTAATTAGATATTTTATTTCAGATTATTTCAACTGACTATAACATTTAATGATTTTTATTAAGACCCTTTAACCCTTTGAGTGACACCTCCTCCTTAGATTATAAACCAAACTTACTTTGCAGTTATCCAAAATTTTCAGCATAATAAAAATATAAATTTATAATTCAGAAAAAAATAAATAAAAAACAGTACATAAACAAAAATTATAAAATTATTAATTAGATATTTTATTTCAGATTATTTCAACTGACTATAACATTTAATGATTTTTATTATTAAGTCCCTTTAACCCTTTGAGTGACACCTCCTCCTTAGATTATAAACCAAACTTACTTTGATGCAGTTATCCAAAATTTTCAGCATAATAAAAATATAAATTTATAATTCAGAAAAAATTAAATAAACAACAGTACATAAACAAAAACTATAAAATTATTAATTAGATATTTTATTTCAGATTATTTCAACTGACTATAACATTTAATGATTTTTATTATTATTTTTAAAAATAAGATTGCGTGATTTTCGTTCGGTTGCAGTTTTTTCAGGGCCAAGAAAATTTATGTAACCCTGTCGTGGAGGGAAAAAAGGTTACTGGTCCTACAGGCCACTAAATTTTTCAAATTAGTGGCCCGGTTGAATTTTCAGTGGTCTCGGACCAGCGAACCACCAAGGATTTCGAATGATATATCCAGAAGAGTTGTATAATATAGACACATGCGCGAACGCCGCGCACGGAAAATTTTCCGAAAGATTCTGATTCTGAACTTTGCGGAAAAAAGTTAAGAAAAGTAAAACTATTTTTTGTTTTTGTAAGTTTTTTTTAATACCGAAAATTTAAAATATTCCCCAATTTTATGTACGACTTATATATTGTTTGTCCACAATTCAAAGTTTAAAGACTCAAAACATTGTTGTGACATCACAGACCCTTTTATTTCTATTTCCCACACACCCCAATCGGTTTTCCATCGGCAGCTGCAGTGACTTTTTAGCCCGGCGATGGCAATTAAATCGCAGTGAAGAGATCACAATATTAAGGATTGGGCTGTTTCTAAATGCATTGGCAAAATAATTGAAAAGAATTCACCCCTAACTATCATGGATTTTTGCTTTATTATTTTTTTAATTAAAATACTTATTCATTAATTAGTATTAATTAATTTTGAATTTAAATAGCAATTATTTTAAACTATGGTTTTTAATTCATATCGTCAAAATAATGTAACACGTAATTTCATTAAACATTAAATTAATTTGCAGAAAATTTTTGACCCAATTTTTATGTGTGCGGAAAGTTTTTGGTTTTATACAAGTCTGGCAGAGTTGTATAATATAGACGCACGCGCGCACGCTGTGCGCGGAAAATTTTCCGCAAAATTCAGAACTTTGCGGAAAATTTTTTTTTTAAGAAAAAAAAAACTTAATTTTTGTTCTTGTAACTTTTTTTTTTTTTTTTTTTTTTTTTTTAAATACCGAAATGTTAAAAATATTTCCCAGATGTATGATGTATTTATTGTTTGCCAGGGGTGATTCTGTTCTGATTTTTCCGAAAATTTAAAGCATTCGGTTCCAAAAATTTAAAAATATCGCCCATTAGCCCGAAAATTCAGGTATCATAAAAAATATCACTAAAAAATATTGCGAATTTCAACAAATGGCCGCTGAAAAAAAAAAAACAATTTCGTCAATCGTTTACAGAAAAAAACCACCCCTTTCGTCAAAGCATCGCGGAAAAATTGCGAATTTCATCAAAGGACCGCGGAAAAAAACGCGGATTTCTTCATAGGATCCTGAAAAAAAAAAAAACATAATTTCGTCAAAGAAAGCTCAGAAAAAATGCAAATTTCGTCAAAGGAGCGCTGGAAAAAACCGAATTTCGTAAAAGCATAGAAGAAAAAGTCCGAATTTTGTCAAAAGATCGCGAAAAAAATGCAAATATCGTAAAAGAATCGCGGAAAAAAATTAATTTCGTTAAAGGATCGCGAAAGAAACACGAATTTCGTCAAAGGGCCGTGAGAAAAGCGCGAATTCCGTCAAAGGATCGCGAAAAAAACACCAATTTAGTGAAAAAATCGCTGAAAAAACGCAAATATCGTCAAAAGATTGTGAAAAAACGCGAATTTCGTCAAAAGATCGCGAAACAAACAGCAAATTTCGCCAAAATACCGGAGAAAAGGTGAATTTTCTCAAAGGATCGCCAGTTTCGTGAAAAAACGAACAAAACGCGGTCAAAAGATAGAAAAAAAAATCCTGTAAATTTCTTCAAAAGATCGCAAGTTTTGTCAGAAGATCGCGAAAAACGCAAATTTCGTCCACAGATCGCAAAAAACAACCAAAGTTCGCGAAAAACACGCGAATTTCACCAAAAGATCCCGAAAAATATGCGAATTTTTTCAAAAGATCTTAAAAATACGCGAATTTCGTCAAAAGATCGCAAAAATACGCAAATTTCGTCAAAAGATCGCGAAAAATAAGTGAACTTAGTTAAAAGATCGCGAAAATTAAGCAAATTTCTTCAAAAGGTAGCGAAAGGCACTCGAATTTCGGTAAAACACTCAAATTTTGGTAAGAGATCGTGAAATTACGTGAATTTTGTCAAAGGATCGCGAAAAACACGCTAATTTTGTGAAATGGTTGAGGAGATTCTGTTTATTTTATTTTGTGGTTTGCTGAATTTAAGTCCCTAAAGGTTCCTTTTTATGCGAAATATATGGTCTTTTTGGTCCCCTTTTTTTAAAAAAATGGTCCCCTTTTACCATTTTTACGACAAAAGTTGAGTGAGAGTCCTGTATGTTGTATACATAGGCTTTTCTTTGATTAGTTAAAATTACTGCTCTAAAATAATATTTTTAAAAGCCAAAAAAACTGATTTTTTTTCTTCCTGCTGCTAATTTTTCATTATTGCAATCTGTACCCAAGTGTCGTTTAGAATGCCCAGAATTAGCAAAATGTGTAGAGAAATTTTATCTGAGTAATTATTCTTTCAGATGTGAAAATATTTTCAAGATAGCAATCATTTTAATTTTTAGGAGTTTATTAGCAGAATTTCAGTCTGCTCCAAAAACAGAATTTTAATTTTATTGCTACAAAATTAGATTTTTGCTGCTCCAAAAATGGATTTTACTGCTCCAAAATCAGATTTTTGCTGCTCCAAAATGGCTTTAGTGCACTTTCATCCCTGCATCAGTCTCTTTAATGATGATATACACCTATGAATAGACCTCTCCCTATAAAATGTGATTCAGTTGTTTCAGAAGCAATGCCGTATTATTTCTGTGAACGGAGTGACTGGCATTTTGTGCGAAGAGGTTACAATATTAAGGATTGGGCTGTTTCTAAAATGCATTGACGAAATAATTGATAAGAATTCACCTTTTCTTATCATGGATTTTTAGCTTTATTATTTTTTTAACTAAAATAATTATTCTTTAATTAATATCAATTAATTTTTAATTTAAATGGTAATTACTTTAAAACTACTTTTTACTTTCTTCTATCTTCAATAGAAGAAAGTATTGTAATCGAAATTTTTTTCGACTTCCGGTTTTCGACGGATTTACATGTTTTAGGGGTCAGAGATTCCAAAAAACATGTTTATAGAAAATGTCTGTCGGTCTGTGTGTCCGTCTGTCGCCATTGTACCATCAAAAAGTGTAGGTATGAAGTTATGCATAGAATTAAACCAAAATTTTATTTTAAGTTTTTGGCTATGGCAAGCAGGTCCTCCTGGAATTTGGAAAAAATTCGCCGGTAGGGGGTGCTGATATAGCAATTTTTGTGCGATTTTGAATATTGTGCCATCCAAAAGTGTATGGAGTTATGCATGGAATTGAACCAAATTTTTATTTTAAGTTTTTGGATATGGCAAGCAGGTCCTCCCTGAATTTGGAAAAAATTCGCCGGTAGGGGGCGCTGTAAATGCGATGTTTGTACGATTTTGGATATTGTACCATATAAAAGTGTATGAAGTTATGCATAGAATTGAACCAAATTTTTATTTTAAGTTTTTGGATATGGCAAGCTGGTCCTCCCTGAATTTGAAAAAAATTCACCGGTTGGGGGCACTGTAATAGCGATTTTGAATGTTGTACCGTCCAAAAGTGTATGAAGTTATGCATAGAATTAAACCAAATTTTTATTTTAAGTTTTTGGATATGGCAAGCAGGTCCTCCCTGAATTTGCAAAAAAATTCGCCGTTAGGGGGCGCTGTAATAGCGATTTTGAATATTGTACCATCGAAAAGTGTATGAAGTTATGCATAGAATTGAACCAAAAAAAATTTTTAAGTTCGTGGTTATGGAAAGGAGGTCCTCCCTTAATTTGTAAAAAAATCGCCCGCAGAGATCGCAGTAATAGCGATTTTTGTGAAATTTTTGTGCCCTTTTGAATATTGTACGGTCGAAAAGTGTATGAAGTTATGCATAGAATTGAACCAAATTTTATGTGTTTGTTTTTGGTCATGTCACGAAGGTCCTCCCTGAATTTGGAAAAATTCTGCCGGTAGGGGGCACTATAATTGCGATGTCTGTACCATTTTCATTATTGTACCATCGAAAAGTGTATGAAGTTATCCATATAATTGAACCAAATTTTGTGTGCATGTTTCTGGCTATGGCAAACAAGTCCTTCCTGAACTTGAAAAAATTCCGCCAGAAGGGGGCGCTATAATTCCGATCTCTGTGCCATTTTCATTATTGTACCATCGAACAACGTATCAAATTATGCATACAATTGAACCAAAATTTTTGTGCTTGTTTTTGGTTTTGGCTAACAGGTCTTCCTAGAATTTGGAAATATTGCGCGGTAAAGGGGCTCTGTGCTAGCGATTTTTGTATACTTTTCTTGATTTTTCGTAGTTCTATTATGCATCGGTGGCTCATGCAGCGGCAGGAACTCGCTTCCTGCTAAGCCGGCTATTCGCAAACGGCTGATAACAACAAACTAAGGAAAAATTAATAATTTTAACAAATATCATGATATAGATTAACTCGTTTTTAGTCCGTTTAATTGACTTGAGCAGAAATTTAAGATGAAAATCAAAGTTGGTATAGTATTGAACTAATAATATTGAAGTATTAACATGTGTAACTAGGTTTTGAAATATTAAGATGTATAAGATAGAAGAAAGTTTTGGGATTGGCACATCCAACTAGTTTTAATTAATATCGTCAAAATAATATAACATATCATTTTATTAAACATTAAATTAATTTGCAGAAAATTTTTGACCCAATATTTGCGTACGCAGAAAGCTTTTGGTTTTATACAAGTCTGATTTAATTTTGATTCAGCAAATTTGATAAAAATACTTACTTTTTAAAATATGATTTTTTTTTTTAAAGTTACATCATTTTTTTTCGAAATTTTTACCTTAAATATTTTTAATTTTTATTGAAATTAATATTTTAAAAACTGCTGAATCAAAATTAAAACTTATATATTTATGTTTATTTAAACGAAAACAAATTGAAATTCTACAAATAATATTTCGAGTTAAAACAATTTTAAAGTACCCCACTTTTTTAATAAATTTTAAATTTTTACAAAAAAATTATGAGAAGTTTTATCAAGTGATTTTGTTTGCAAATGATATGGTTAACCATCACAAAACATTTAAAAAATTTAACTCAATAAATAAAAATTATTTTAAAATGTGTCCCGGACCCCCCCCCCCCCCAGCCCCTTCGGGACGAGAGTCTTTTACAGAATTTTTAATCTTTAATCAGCGGTTTTTTTAAACAGAAAATTTTGCATAATCGGGAAAATGCTCGGATTTAATAAGACAAAATTTACAATAAAATTTTACTTGTGAGAATAATGTCCGATTCTGAGCACCTTACGCGGCACGAATACCGGTCGCTCGTCCCCAAGGGGTTAAGGGGACTTCTTCAGTCACTTTAAAACACCCGCTTGGTAATGTTAAGCCTATGGGCAGGTTGTTTTCGAATTTCTCGTTTAAATTTTAATATTTTTAAACCAAATTTTTATGCATGGGATAGCTGAGGTCGATCCCTAATATGGCTTACATTTTACTTTTTTGATTCCGGTTGCAGTTTTTTTTTAACCCCTTCGGGACGAGCCTCTTTTACAGAATTTGTAATCTTTAATCACCAGTTTTTTAAAACAGAAATTTTTGCCTAATTGAATCGGGAAAATGCTCGGATTCAATAAGGCAAAATTTACGATAAAAATTTACTGGTGAGAATAATCCCCAATTATGAGTGTCTTATTCGGCACGAATACCGGTCGCTCGTCCCCAAGGGGTTAAGAAGAGTACACAGAAAAAAAGATGAAAGAAAACATCCTTTAACCCCTTGGGGATGAGCGACCGGTATTCATGCTGCGTAAGCTGCTCAGAATCAGTGATTATTCTCACCAGTAAATTTTTATTGTAAATTTTACCTTATTTAATCCAAGCATTTTCTCGATTCAATGAGACAAAAATTTCTGTTTTAAAAAACTGGTGATAAAAAGATTAAAAATTCTGTAAAAGATGCTCGTCCCGAAGGGGTTAAGAAGAGTACACAGAAAAAAGATGTTAAAAATATGAATTTCCCGAGAGGATATTTTAAATATACGAATGCACCACAGGGTGTCTACAGAAATTCTTAAAAAATGTTCCCTGATTTTTCCATGATTTCCCTGACTATTTATATCAGACTTCCCTGATTTCCATTATTAACAATACACATACGGTATTTTTTCATGTATGCCGATTCCTCGTATAACACACTTATCCAGCTTGCTAATATCTCATTTGGGAGAAAAAACAAGAGAAAAACATAAAAATTGCCTAATATTCATTAAGTATTGGTTGTCAGTTTTATAAATCCGAACTCAACTAACTTCATAGCGTCCAACATCATATAGAAGCCAATGGATATAGGGTGACCAGAAAGTTTCCTCATTTTCTGAAAAATATTCAATTCTAAGACTTATCTAAATCTAATGGGATAACTAATTGGATTAAGCTGGGCAACTGGTCAGGTTATGCTAATGTATCATTTAAAATTTTTAAAAATGTGTAAATTGCCTTCAATATAAGTGCTATGTACAGAAAATCAGGACATCTGATCACCTTAATTTACGTTAAATATCAAAAACTCATACCATGCGCATCTTTTAAAAAATATTGGGAAAGATTAATCAGCATGTGAAAAAATATGGTACATAAAATAGACAAATCAGTCTCGTTGGCAAGGTGAAAATGCAAATATTTTCGCATATAGACGAATTTCCCTGATTTTCTAGTATTTTTACAAAGTTCCCTGACATTTCCCTGATTTTTCCAGAGTGACAAACCTCCCTGATTTTTCCATGATTCTCAGATTCTGTAGACACCCTGCACCAAAAGTCCATAGACTTAACATTGCGGAGGAGAATTCCGAAGCTGAGAGACCAGCTCCTTTAAGTGTAATTCAGATCAATTTATGGATATGTATATACCAGAAATATAAATCACAACAGGTTTTAAAAGCATCGTGGAAAGCTTGAAATCAAATTTTAGTGTAGTGTATGTCTTCATTCTTCAACAACAGAGCCAGTTAGATACCCAAAATCAAAAAGTACATTATTTTATCATAAACAGTAAACATCCTCTAATCCAGGCCTGTCCAACCTTTCAGTAAGAAGGGACGCATCTCATATTTTGGCAAACAATGAAGAGCGCCATTATTAACACGTATAAAAATGATCTCACAGCACAGAATAAAATATAAGACCCTATCGTTCAGGAGCCCAATGTAAATAAAATAAGAAAAAAAATACAAATCGTTAGAGATCAAATATTGGGTGAGAAACAAGTTGAAAGTGAATTTTTATCCACAACTTTATCAATATTGAAGATATTTTGAATACTGAATATTCGGCCAACCGAATACCGAATATTTGGCTAGCCGAATAACGAATGACGTTATTCGGCTAATGACATCGTTAACGAATGACGTCATTCGAATAATGAAAGCCGAATAACCCGAATAACGAACATTCGGCCTGACGAATAGTAACTATTCGGCTTGTCAAATACTTTTATATTTCAATGTTTAAAGGCATTAAAATGTTAAATTTAAAAACAATTTTACATAATATTTAAAACAGAAACTTTTATTCTAATAAACAAGAGCTTTTTTGAAGTAAACTTTATGCTGAAAAAAATCTGCTTTGAGTTATTTAAGATAATGTTGACTCTTGAAAAAAAGGGCCGCCGGGCGGGAAATTTTTGAAAAAGGGAACACTATTCTAAAAAAGGGTAGATTTTTCAAGAAGGGAACACTATCCTAAAAAAAGGTAATTTTTTTCAAAAGGGAACACTATTCTAAAAAAGGGCACACTTGTACCTTGTTCACAAAAAATATTTTGGTTTGTTTAGAGGCCTTGGAATTTGCGATATTTTCCTGGGATCAATTGAATAGCCGCGGTGCGCATAGGAAGTGTTAAAAAGGGCAGCCGGGTGCATCGGAAGGATTTAAAAGAGCCGCCTGGTGCTGTGCCCTGCTAAAGCGGCTTAGAGTCAACTCAATAAGAAGAGGATAGTTATAAATTTTTTTAAATAAATAAAAGTTTAAATTTCATGGTTTGTTCTCAGAATTAAAACAAATGAATAAAATTTTCTTAAATTCTAAAACAAACATTTTAAAATCAAAGAGAAATTGTGAAAAAATTGGTAGAAAAATTGTACAGGATCCTATATTATTTGTTTGTCAGGAAGAGACTAAAGCAAAAGTAAATAAATAATACAATCGATTCAAATTTTAAATGGTGGTAACTTAGCAAGAATGTTCTACTTCCTTTGATTAAGCAAAAAAGTTTT